>CM026394.1:19382633-19499340 GCA_014843695.1 Archivesica marissinica | reverse complement strand
CATATTTTATTGCATTGATCAAGATATAATATATACAAAACATAGGTATAACAATATAGCCTGATAATACAAATGGTTTGGGCCACAAGTTTTAACAACATTAGAAAACGGCCCGCACCAGAACGTCACATTAATGTATAATTAAACAAAGTGACGGATTATGACAAGAAAAGGAAAAACAACAACAAAAAAACCCATACAAAATGGTATAAATATTAAACTAAAGCAATGTTAGATAAATACACGCAGCCCACCATTCCACCCGCTGTTCCACCCCATCACGCCATGACCCGAACCCGAGACCCAAATAGCACCATCATAGTGATGTAGTATTAGTAATGGGTGACAATGCTACACAAACCGACCAGTATTTTTTATGTATGTTTGTACTTCTCCAAATAAAGTGGTATTCTCCTGATCAGATAAGGTCTCAATGCCATGAAGTAATTTATGTGATAAGTGGATGGAATGTGCGTGTATTGATAAATAGTGAATGTCGTTCGTTCCTATAAAAGTTACATCTGAAGAAGAAATGTTCTGCGTCCTCAATGCCATGAGTACATGAACAATCGGGAGAATCACGCAAATGGTTGAAGAGGTCGTTGTTCAAATTACTGCAGCGGTTTCTAATACGAGTTTGCATAACAGTACAGTGTCTATCCCCAGTTAAATAATAAGAAGGAACTTCTGGAGATTTGAACTTATTTTTCAGTTTATCCTTAAAAGATTGGAGGGTATTTGCATTTCTTGTTGATATATCGAGATCGTTCCATAGTTTTATTGAATTTGGTATAACCGATCTGGAGTATGTTTCAGTGCGCCTCGGCAAAGTAACTGTTAAACATAGTTAGAGTAGGATCGCAGTGGATAGTCATTGGAATCTCCTATAGTAGGCGGGAAAATAGCATGTAGATAGCTTGGAAGAGTTCCGTTTTTTTCTTTATACATAAGTATTAGTTTCTGAATAGATCTACGATCTGCAAGTGAAACCCAGCCTATTTCATTGAGTAGATATTGTATTGAGACAGAACGAGTCAAACCTGTGACAAGGCGAGCAGCTTCGTATTGGAGTTTCTCTAAAGTATCCTTTTCATATTGAGTGCAACTGTCCCATACTATTGATGCATATTCAAGTAATGGTCTAAGGTAAGATATGTAGATGGTGTTTAACGTAGTACGTTTAAGTTTAAATTTTAGCATTCTCATCGAGCCAAGTACTCTTGAAGCGGAGGTAGTAATATTGTTTATATGCGTATGCCATGATCCATCGTGAGTTAACGTGACACCTAAATGTTTATGATCATCAACAAAGTTTAACGCAACGTTATCAAAAAATAGGGATGGAAGTGCTATATTTCGGAATGAGAAGAACATGACTTCAGTTTTGGCTGGATTAAATTTAACTAACCATTGTTTTGCCCAATTAGATAGTAAATCTAAATCAGAATTTAAAATCGTTTCCATGACATCAGAATCCGAAGCAGATACTGCAAGAGTACTATCATCAGCAAATAGTCTTGTGGTACTTATGAGAGAATCGGCTATGTCATTAACATAAACAAGAAATAAAAGAGGGCCTAGAACTGAACCTTGGGGTACGCCTGCGGTGATCAGTTTCGTATTTGAAAACGATTGGCCAACAAATACTCGTTGCGAACGATTGTGGAGATAGTCTGCGATCCAGTTAAGTACATTACCTGAAACTCCAAGTTGTCTTAATTTGAATAAAAGACCGTTATGCCAAACCCTGTCAAAAGCTTTAGAGATGTCACAGAATACCATACATGTTGCCTTTTTTTCATCAACAGCTTTACATATTTGATTATATATATCGATAAGTTGATACACAGTGGAATGACCAGGAAGGAAACCTGATTGATTCTTATAAATAAGATCATTGGAATTTAGGTTATTATATATATATTTAAACACGATTCGTTCCATTACTTTTCCGACACAGCTTATTAACGATATTGGTCTGTAGTTAGAAGGTAGAGATTTATCTCCTTTTTTGAAGAGTGGCATAACGTTTGCTAATTTCCATTGAATCGGATAACAATTTAAGATAATTGATCTGTTGAATAAAATACACAGCGGTTTAGATATAGTTTTAGAGCAACCTTTTAGCATTTTATGACTGATGTCGTCGGGACCACTTGCTTTATTTACTGCTAAATTATTTAAGACGTCAATAACATCTTGCTCAGTGATAGTAAAATGGGAAATATCTGAACTTCTTTCTTGATTAAATTCTGGAAGATTTGCGTTAAGAGTAATCTACCGTTGATATGGAAACAAAATAATCATTTAGGAGCTTAGCTTTATCTACGTCAGAAACCGCAATATCATGGTGTTCACTATTGAGAGGTGGGATTTGTTCATTGCTACATGAATTTTCTTTGACAAGCATTTTAACTAATTTCCAATATTGTCTAGGGTTTGAATAACTTAGGTCGTTCATGGAGAATTCGAGAGTATTATAGAAATGTTCTCGCAGATGTTTTTTCTTATTATTTACTCGATTTGTATTTTTGCCAGTCAGAAATGTTTCCGGATTGAGTTGCAGTTTGCTTTGAACGATCGCGTTGACAAGATGTCTTATGGATAAGTGAATTATACCAGGGTTTATCGTTAGGTCGGATTTGTACTAATTTAGTTGGAATACATACCGTTGCTAGTTCTAAAAATGTATGTTCAAAGAGTGTGGTAGCTGCATCAATGGATTCACTGCTCAGAGGTGACCAGTCTGATGAATTTATTAAGTTATTTAGTTTCGTAAAATCGGCTTGTTTGTAATTCCAAAGGCGACGAGTATAGCTCATGTTAGACTGGAAACTACTTTTAACATAGACATATGTACCAAAATGGTCGCTAATATGAGGAGGTGTTCGATGAATACCAGAATTTAATGAAGTGACAGAATTGGTGAGAGCTATTACGTCAATTAGGGTATTTGTGTTATGAGTTATACGGGTGGGTTCCTTAATTAAATTTGTCATGTTATTAAGTATTAGTATATCACGTAATTTATTATTTGTTGCATTTAACTGGTCTTCGTTAATGTCACCAACTAAAATGATGTTACTTGATATTTCGGAGGCCTGTTCAATGAGTATATCACATCTTTGCCAAAATATTGTTGGCGAATTTGGTGGTCTATATATAGTTGCTATGACGAAGGTTTTATTATGATCTTTTATTTGAATGCATAGCGATTCTGGCATATTAATTTCTAGATCATGTAATCTCATCGGCTGTAAACCGGATCTACAATAAGTGATGATACCTCCTGAATGCGACGATACATCTTTGCGAAACATATTATCGAGACCATCGAGTTTTAGGTATTGATCAGAAATGTCATGTGATAAATGTGTTTCGGTAAAAGTTATAATATCGAAATCAAGGAATGTATCTTTAATGTAATCTAATTTGTTTCGGATACTCCTAATATTCTGATGCATTAAGGAAATACAACAATTAAGTTTTTGACATGGTCCAGGGTTTGGATGAACATCACCAGCTAGAGAAAGGAGTAAACGAACGACCATCACACAGTGGCTATATTCTACAAGTAATAGAGTTGGGTTGGAATTATGCTCGTCGTGTTGAGAACTGAGTCTCTTGTAATCGTTTATCAGAAATCTGTAGGACCATTCATAAATAACGATCACGAACATATGTGGTAAACGTGAATAGGTATATGAATTGCAGACTATATTGCAGATGAAACTGTAAGCTAAATTGAGCGTGGTAATAATGATAAGCCACACGCAGTTCATGTGTGATAAAAGGATCGTACACAGATTGTAATGGAAATGGTCCATTTTAGCGTAAGCACGCCCCCTAAAGTAGTGCAACCTGATCGCCGCCCTCCAAGCCCCTATGTCATTACCTATGAGGATATAAAGTTAAGGAATTGAACGGGGAGACCGACGAGCGGATGCACCAATAGGTATGTGCGATTGGAAAGAGGGGTCGGAACGAGGCGCGAAGGCAAACGTGAACAGCAGAGGGAAGGGTGGAATCTAAAAAATCAGCATGTAGTGCACAAAACATTGCAATGGAAGATTGAAATAATACGTGAAAATTCACGAACATACGAAAAATATGCAGATGTAAACCTGTATACAAAACTAATTAATACTGGGAACTTTATTATAGATTGTAAGCTGGATGTAATAAGACGAATTAGCGCTAAGATGGTACAAAGACAAAATCTAAACTACAAAGGAGACAAAAATAGAATCGCGTTGGCGCTATATATGAAAGCTTTATAAATTTGCTACTTAGTTGATAGAGGTCCATTTAACGAGGATAAGTAATGTATATTTACGTGTCGAAATTGGGCTATACAATAATAGTGAAGTACAGAATACTAGGTGTTTAAGTAAATTAATTGTTTAAGAAAACATCAATAGAAAGCTGCCTTAATTTGGCATCAAGTTAGACAAAATATCTCATTGATTTTATCAAGTGATAGTAGATCACTCTACAGACTTACACGCGATGCCATATATCTTAGAACTTGAAATGAATATACAGTGAGTGATGAAGTTTAAAGATACATATCTATGAAGGAATGTTAAGGGGGATTCGGAGGCATTCATACTGGGTTCTAAAATGCGAGATCTAATTCACATTGAAGTAACGTGTAAGTGTATCTGAAACAGAAACACAATTGTGTACAACGGCAAGCTATTAACAAAACAATACCAAACTAACACATGGTCGCAAATGTACAAGTACCTACAAAAAATAGCATTTTATTCAAACTATGATAAACCGTATGTCACTGCCCCTGTAACAGGTGTAAAACATGAGTAGTTTCCCTTTACATCGCTGACCCCGTAACAGGTGTAAAACAGGAATAGTTTCCCTTTACATATACGCATAACTAATACATGTCCATCGTATAAGCTGTGTTGACGATATATAATGTGTAAAGTTAAACGGCGTATCAATATAATTAGAATTGTTCTGATAAGACCACTATAAGTAATTACTTGTTTGGTTAACAAACCATTATGGCATATAGCGAAGTCAGGAATATTAATAAACAACATGGAGTGTATGGATATGTGAATGTAGCATATTCTTAGACACTGCGAGATCTCAGATATCCCGAATTCTAATCAGGCATATTTATTTTATACATGAAAATCACAATGCAATACATGGTTTGGCTGAACACGGATGTGGTGCGAGTCTCGGCCATAATGGTTGACAAAGTGATTTTGTCATTACTAAATAGCAAGTTCGTTTTTTATAGTCAACCTGTGTGTCCGAAACACACAGAACAGCCATATCCGCATAGCAATTATTTAATACTGGCACTGCCTTTTTTGCAGCAAAATATCACAGCAATAATGAAAGACATATAATATATTTCATGCACAGATCCACAGAGCCTCTGTATAACTGCCACATCAATATGGGTAGAAAACCAAATGATAAATCTACCTGGACTTAAATATATATTAACGCATTAACCCATTACATTTGTACATGGATTTAACGTGATGTACAGTTATCAACTGTTTAAAGACATTATCGTGATAGGGTCAGGGGAGGGGGGTATGCAATGTGTTTCATATGAAAAGTGAGAAAAATCAAAACATGTCATTGTCCGTCAACATTTAGAGTTATTCATATACAAATAAATAACAGAATAAATTAATAAAAGTAGTAACAGTTTATGGGGTGTAACATTGCATACTCGTTATGAGTTTTGAAAGTGGGTCGGTCGACTATGTCTTTAATATTTCACCTGGGAGCATTACACATCATTATCCCATACACACACAATGTAGGAGTAATAAACATGAAATGATGCTAGAGTAATGTTCAGATATGGAATGGAAAATAGTCTCATATATGTTTAACAAGTTTTCATGAGTAAGGGACATGGGGTATTTTATCAATGGAAGAGTATGGCATGTATAACAGGAATATATTACCAAGTGTGTGGATAAACATGGATAACAAATGGTAAGTACATTACTCTTTCGGGTAACTACACAGTTCACTGACACACAAACACAGACAAAAATAACTGTTTGGCTTTATGACCCTTGTTTATTTCATGTCCCTGACAGAGTCAACAACGCGCTGGCACGTGAAGCGAATTTTGGATTCTGAATCAGGTTTAAGACCAAACACTTGACATCCAGCAATCCATTTTTTTGCCAGTTTCATTTTTTTGCCAGTTTTCTGTCTCTCACGAGCTGGCGTGCCTCAAACCCCATACGTTCACGGTGCCTGGTGCGCTACATCTGGAGTGGATGTGTCCCAAATAATAAACTGATAAATAATTGACATACAAGTCATAATCACTGTTGTTTGTTCGGCAGTATAACATAGAAATAAGCAAGATTTTCCACCATACAGTCAAGGAATATCTCAGAAACCGCATGTTGGGGGTGTAACTGTCGCGATACAATTACATCAAACAGTGTCACATAACAGTGCCTACGACACGAAAACAAATATCCGGTTTCAAATCCATATCCGACCATTGATACACATAGGTAATTTTGATTCAGTTATTATTTCACAGAATGCAGCAAGGTTATCGTTTACCTGAATATATTTGGATCTAATGTTTCTAACGTAATGAATGAACGTATAAGCTCGCCTTCTAAGTCATTGTCCGTGGCTGTTGACATCGTTCTAATTGTTGACAGTGCTTTCAAGTTTCGGAAACGCAATAGAGTAAAATACGGTTATCCGTTTGTGAATGCGTACTCTCTAGCAAGCAATAAGAGAAATAAATTGAGAACATTACAGTAAAGGTTAACGGCATTTTGAGCCATAAATAAGGAACGTGACACCACTGATTATGGATGGGTGTGAGCCCATATCCATTATGCACATACTACACATAACCCAACTTTCTACATTGGGATTGGATACCCAATTTAAGGGCTCTTTAATATCACTATCTTAATTCAGAAATAGAACCGAAATTCGATATTGATGAATGACATCTGGGGCCTTAAATAAGGAATGTGACGCCACTGAATATGCATAGGCGTGGGCCCCCAAGCAATACACACAAACTACATACACCGATAGGTTTATACCTTGGGGATGGATACCCAAAATATGGGCTTCTCTAATGCCACTATTTGCATTAACATATATATGAAACAAACAGCCGACATTTATTCACCAGCCCACTGGGCTTTAAATAAGGAATGTGACACCAGTGACTACCCATAGGCAGGGACCCACAAGCAATACACACATAATACATACAACAATAAGTTTCTACCTTGGGGATGGATACCCAAAATAAGGGCTCTTCCATATTACTATGTAATTTCAGAAATAAAAGTCGAAATTTGAACTTGATGAACGGCCCCTGGGTCCCTAAATAGGGAATGTGACACCAGTAACTACCCATAGTCAGGGAACTACAACCAATACAAACATAAACCATACACCAATAAGTTTCTACCTTGGGGATGGATACCCAAAATATGGGCTCTTCCATATTACTATGTAATTTCAGAAATAAAAGTCGAAATTTGAACTTGATGAACGGCCCCTGGGTCCCTAAATAGGGAATGTGACACCAGTAACTACCCATAGTCAGGGAACTACAACCAATACAAACATAACCCATACACCAATAAGTTTCTACCTTGCGGATGGATACCCAAAATATGGGCTTCTCTAAGACCACTATTTGCAGTAAAAATATATATGAAACAATCAGCCGACATTTATTCACCAACCCACTGGGCATTAAATAAGGAATGTGACACCAGTGACTACCCATAGGCAGGGACCCACAACCAATACAAACATAAACCATACACCAATAAGTTTCTACCTTGGGGATGGATACCCAAAATATGGGCTCTTCCATATTACTATATAATTTCAGAAATAAAAGTCGAAATTTGAACTTGATGAACGGCCCCTGGGTCCCTATATAGGGAATGTGACACCAGTGACTACCCATATCCAGGGACCTACTACCAATACAAACATAATACATACACCAATAAGTTTCTACCTTGGGGATGGATACCCAAAATATGGGCTTTTCTAAGACCACTATTTGCCTTAAAAATATATAGGAAACAATTATCCGACATTTATTCACCAGCCCACTGGGCCTTAAATAAGGAATGTGACACCAATGACTACCCATATTCAGGGACCCACATGCAATACACACATAATACATACAACAATAAGATTCTAGCTTGGGGATGGATACCCAAAATAAGGGCTCTTCCGTATTAATATGAAATTTCAGAAATAAAAGTCGAAATTTGAAATTGATGAACGGCCCCTGGGTCCCTAAATAGGGAATGTTACGCCAGTAACTACACATTGTCAGGGAAATACAACCAATACAAACATAACCCATACACCAATAAGTTTCTACCTTGGGGATGGATACCCAAAATATGGGCTTCTCTAAGACCACTATTTGCAGTAAAAATATATATCAAACAATCATCCAACATTTATTCACCAGCCCACTGGGCCTTAAATAAGGAATGTGACACCAGTGACTACCCATAGGCAGGGACCCACAACCAATACACACATAATACATACAACAATAAGTTTCTACCTTGGGGATGGATACCCAAAATAAGGGCTCTTCCATATTAATATATAATTTCAGAAATAAAAGTCGAAATTTGAACTTGATGAACGGCCCCTGGGTCCCTAAATAGGGAATGTGACACCAGTGACTACCCATAGTCAGGGACCCACAAGTAATACACACATAATACATACAACAATAAGTTTCTACCTTGGGGATGGATACCCAAAATAAGGGCTCTTCCATATTACTCTGTAATTTCAGAAATAAAAGTCGAAATTTGAACTTGATGAACGGCCCCTGGGTCCATAAATACGGAATGTGACACCAGTGACTACCCATAGTCTGGGAACTACAACCAATACAAACATAACCCATACACCAATAAGTTTCTACCTTGGGGATGGATACCCAAAATATGGGCTTCTCTAATACCACTATTTGCAGTAAAAATATATATGAACCAATTATCCGACTTTATTCACCAGCCCACTGGGCCTTAAATAAGGAATGTGACACCAGTAACTACCCATAGTATGGGAACTACAACCAATACAAACATAATCCATACACCAATAAGTTTATACCTTGGGGATGGATACCCAAAATATGGGCTTCTCTAAGACCACTATTTGCAGTAAAAATATATATGAACCAATTATCCGACTTTATTCACCAGCCCACTGGGCCTTAAATAAGGAATGTGACACCAGTAACTACCCATAGTCTGGGAACTACAACCAATACAAACATAATCCATACACCAATAAGTTTATACCTTGGGGATGGATACCCAAAATATGGGCTTCTCTAAGACCACTATTTGCAGTAAAAATATATATGAACCAATTATCCGACTTTATTCACCAGCCCACTGGGCCTTAAATAAGGAATGTGACACCAGTAACTACCCATAGTCTGGGAACTACAACCAATACAAACATAATCCATACACCAATAAGTTTATACCTTGGGGATGGATACCCAAAATATGGGCTTCTCTAAGACCACTATTTGCAGTAAAAATATATATGAACCAATTATCCGACTTTATTCACCAGCCCACTGGGCCTTAAATAAGGAATGTGACACCACTGACTACCCATAGGCAGGGACCCACAACCAATACAAACATAAACCATACACCAATAAGTTTCTATCTTGGGGATGGATACCCAAAATATGGGCTCTTCCATATTACTATGTAATTTCAGAAATAAAAGTCGAAATTTGAACTTGATGAACGGCCCCTGGGTCCCTAAATAGGGAATGTGACACCAGTAACTACACATAGTCAGGGAACTACAACCAATACAAACATAACCCATACACCAATAAGTTTCTACCTTGGGGATGGATACCCAAAATATGGGCTTCTCTAAGACCACTATTTGCAGTAAAAATATATATGAAACAATCATCCTACATTTATTCACCAGCCCACTGGGCCTTAAATAAGGAATGTGACACCAGTGACTACCCATAGGCAGGGACCCACAACCAATACAAACATAAACCATACACCAATAAGTTTCTATCTTTGGGATGGATACCCAAAATATGGGCTCTTCCATATTACTATGTAATTTCAGAAATAAAAGTCGAAATTTGAACTTGATGAACGGCCCCTGGGCTCCTAAATAGGGAATGTGACACCAGTGACGATGCATATACATGGACCCACAACCAATACAAACATAAACCATACACGGAAAAGTTTCTACCTTGGGGATGGATACCCATAATATGGGCTTCTCTAATGCCACTATTTGCAGTAAATATATATATATGAAACAAACAGCCGACAATTATTCACCAGCCTACTGGGGCTTATTTATGGAATGTGACAAAACTGACTATACATGGGTATGAGCCCGGGTCAAATAGGCACACACTACACATACGCAACGCCTCATATCTTGGGGATGGATACCCAATGTATGGGTTCTTCCATATCACTGTGTAATTTCAGAAATAAAAGTCGACATTCGACCTTGATGAACGGCCCCTGGGGCCTTAATTAGGGAATGTGACACCATTGACTATAAATGGATATAAGCCCGAATCCAACAGACACACATTACACATACGCCCAATTTTATACCTTTGATTTGGCTACCCAATGTATTGGCTCTTCCATATCACTATGTAATTTCAGAAATAATAGTCGTAATTCGACATTGATGAACGGCCCAGTGGCATTAAATAGGAAATGTGACACCACTGACTATGCATGAGTGTGAGCCCGTATCAAGTAGACCATAAGCCCAACTTTGTACATTAGAGTTGGATACCCAATTTAAGGGGTTGTTTCATATTACTATGCAGTTTCAGAAAAATGACAATATTATTGATCGACATATGTGGTAATAACCAAATATATGCACAGGAGGTGGACCCACAACCGCTACACACGTAATATATACCAGCCCAACAATAACCACATCTATGCACAGGAGGTGGACCCACAACCGCTACTAGCACACGTAATATATACCAGCCCAACAATAACCACATCTATGCACAGGAGGTGGACCCACAACCGCTACACACGTAATATATACCAGCCCAACAATAACCACATCTATGCACAGGAGGTGGACCCACAACCGCTACACACGTAATATATACCAGACCAACAATAACCACATCTATGCACAGGAGGTGGACCCACAACCGCTACACACGTAATATATACCAGCCCAACAATAACCACATCTATGCACAGGAGGTGGACCCACAACCGCTACACACGTAATATATACCAGCCCTACAATAACCACATCTATGCACAGGAGGTGGACCCACAACCGCTACACACGTAATATATACCAGCCCAACAATAACCACATCTATGCACAGGAGAGTGGACACACAACCGCTACACACGTAATACATACCAGCCCAACAATAACCACATCTATGCACAGGAGGTGGACCACACAACGCTACAAACGTAATACATACCAGCCCAACAATAACCACATCTATGCACAGGAGGTGGACCCACAACCGCTACACACGTAATACATACCAGCCCAACAATAACCACATCTATGCACAGGAGGTGGACCCACAACCGCTACACACGTAATACATACCAGCCCAACAATAACCACATCTATGCACAGGAGGTGGACCCACAACCGCTACACACGTAATATATACCAGCCCAACAATAACCACATCTATGCACAGGAGGTGGACCCACAACCGCTACACACGAGGTGGACCCACAACCGCTACAAGGAGGTGGACCCACAACCGCTACACACGGTATATACCAGCCCAACAATAACCACATCTATGCACAGGAGGTGGACACAACGCTACACACGAGGGGGACACAACCGCTACACAGGAGGTGGACCCACAACCGCTACACACGTAATACATACCAGCCCAACAATAACCACATATATGCACAGGAGGTGGACCCACAACCGCTACACACGTAATATATACCAGCCCAACAATAACCACATCTATGCACAGGAGGTGGACCCACAACCGCTACACACGTAATATATACCAGCCCAACAATAACCACATCTATGCACAGGAGGTGGACCCACAACCGCTACACACGTAATACATACCAGCCCAACAATAACCACATCTATGCACAGGAGGTGGACCCACAACCGCTACACACGTAATACATACCAGCCCAACAATAACCACATCTATGCACAGGAGGTGGACCCACAACCGCTACACACGTAATACATACCAGCCCAACAATAACCACATATATGCACAGGAGGTGGACCCACAACCGCTACACACGTAATATATACCAGCCCAACGTTCTACTTTGGGAATGAATTTTGTATACACTTCTAGATTTTTAATCTCTGTGAGCCGATCCCACGTACACTATGGTGATACATATGTGGCTATCCGATCAATGCGCTTCCCAATGTCACAGTACAATATAACTAACCTGAAATGAAATTCCGACAGTATTGAACCACTGAGCCTCTAAGCAAAGCATGGGACACAACAATCTATACTTGGGCATGAACCCATAACCATTACCCACATAAGTCAAATTTTCTCCCTTGGTGTAAACATTATGTATTCAAATTATACATATAACATGTGCAATATATGTGTAAACATGCCTTTAGCAAAAGAAACGCTGTTTTCATGTGCTATAACATTTATTTACAACGATTGCGAAGCAAGTTTTAACAACCTATATAAATCACTCTCGTTGGCGCGGATGAAAGCGGTATGACATATAATATTTTTTCTAAATTTACAAATCGTCAGATGGGACGTTAAACCGAGGTCTCGTGTCGGTGCTTTACACTGTGCACGTAAAAGAACCAGATGAAACTCTGGAATGGGTCTCTGTCTGTATCATGCACTATCCTCCAAAATCTAAAATGATTAATCTATTCAGGAGGCGTCGCTCATATGGGCAACCGTTAGCGACGATACATAAACGTAAAAACACACACACACACACACACACACACACACATGGTTAAAGCGATATTACAATGCACACAAACTGTATTTTTACACATAAATAACAATACAACTACAAATTCTTCACTGTACCGTGTACGTTGTCACGAGCCTCTCTTTCTTCTTATGTCTATTTTCCGATATATTTGCTCTAACCAGGGTCTATCCTATCGTAGACTCGCTGGAGTTGTCTAGGGGGTTTCTCTACGGTCCTTCAATAATGCTCTAACCAGGGTCTATCCTATCGTAGACTCGCTGGAGTTGTCTAGGTGGTTTCTCTACCGTCCTTCATATATTATAACTCAACACAGTCTATCATTTTCCTTGGTATAATATCATTTACAACAATCTCATTTATTTCAAATCTAAAACATGCATCATATATTCGTGATATCTCGTATCTTATTATTCGCCTCACTATTTCCATGTGTTCATAATAGTTCTATGACTATACTAATTCCCTTCCTTTATCAAACTATTCCAATAGATATATTAGCCAAAACAATCGTTTCTTAAAAGGCCTAATTATCTTCCGTTCACGTATTTAATACGACTTTAATATTTAAGAGTTAATACTTCTTTAAATATTAATTTTTCCAACTATCATAGAAACAGTTTATATTCTAATAGTGAGTTACATATTTGCTTAACGCCTCCATGGCTGGATAAAACTGCACTAATTTCTTCATCATTTTTCATTTCTTAAATAGCAAAATTAACTACTATAACAGACATAACGGCGCCAAACATATGTGATGTTATATAATATTATTATATGTTTATCTGTCATCAAGAAAGCGGCGATTATCTTATATAACTGACCACCTGCACTCGGTGGTGTCAAACTATAGTTTGCTCCCGCGCAAACAGAGAACTGATAATTTAGGCGCGAAAATAATAGCAGACGATTATACATAATACATACTAATCATAATCTTACATGGTTAACAATGTGTCATATATATAAATAAATAAATGTATTTATATAATACATTTCTATTTATATATGACAATAATTTATTCGTGCAAATATATATATAGATAGTTTATTCTGAACAAAAAGCAAATGCTCATGAGTTCATTATAACATTGGCATTACAATACTTGGTCAATGGTGTATAGTTCAATCACAAATTCAACATTCAGTACATGCACATTTTGAAAGCATAATATCGAATTAAACTACATAGTGGTTACACATGATCAAATTGAATTCAAATAATTGTATAATATAGTGCAACGATCTGCAACCAGAAAGAGAAAATACATATATATACATACACGCACATACCTACATAATATTATGTAATCATACGTACACATGTACATACATACACACATACATTTAATATAAACACTGAAAATATACGAAGATATTTAACAACAAATTGTATGGGATAACGCATATGTGAAAGATTTTGAGTTTCTTTGCGGAAAAAAGTGACTAGTAAAAGAAGATGTTTCTTTGCTCGAATGCTCGAATGAAATATATTGTTTGTTTTTTCTATCTTTTGCACAACGTGAGGGACGAAAGGTCGCTGGTGATTTGAGACGTGCTACCGATGTGTACCCATCACGCATTAAAGTTTGAATAGAGTCAATTTTGATGAAAGAAGCTGTACATTACAGACGGATCTGTAGTCCAGTGGCAACACGCTGGACTGGTAATCCAGGGGTCGCAGGTTCGATCCCCGTCTGACCATAATACAATTAACAGTCTTTCAGAATATTAACAACCGCAGCAACGAGGACGACGATGGAAACCACAACTAACAACAACCAACTACAATTAGGGGTCGCATGTTCGATCCCCCGTCTGACCATAATAAAATTAACAGTCTTTCAAATGGGACTTTAAAACGAGGTCTCGTGTCGGTGCTTTACATCGTGCACGTAAAAGAACCAGAGGAGACTCTGGAATGGGTATCTGCCTGTTTCATTGCACTATCCTCCAACATTCTAAAATGACTAATCTCTTCAGGAGGCGTCGCTCATATGGGCAACCGGTAGCGACGATAAATAAACGTAACACACAAGCTAGACATTTAATGAATTTTTATTTCAAATTATAATGGTTTACAGTTAGATTTTGCTAATCTTATATTGTTCTCCAGTTGTTATTCGTTGAGAAAGATCCCGGGTACCCATACAAAACGTATTTCAGGCACGGGCGGATACCGAGATTCGAACATACAGTGATGATGGGCACCTGAACTATTTCTGGAAGCCTGGCTGGTTTTCTCTAAGCATATGATCAGCATGTGACTCCAAGAACGTACAGTTGGTCTATGAACCGCTGAGCGCGATACGAGTAACGCATCGTTCTTCATCAAAGGGAACAATCTGCTTCTTCCATTTAGTAATAGGCTTATCAATGGGAATATCTTAATGTTGTTGTCTTAAGTAATTCGTTCCACAGCTTTCACATTGTCTGTTTAGTGTCTAGTTAGTGAATGATGGGGACCATATTTTACACACAAAGTGTGGGTGTGAATCCCACTGCATATGTAGTATTCTTTCATGTGATGAAACTGTCGAGTTGGCTTGCGGAAAGTCAGTGGTTCGACATGGTTACTGGTGCATGAATGAAATGCTGCTAGGAGGTGCACCCGGTGTCTTCTTACACCAATAACAGATGGATAGTCGTCATATGATATTAGCTGTCGGTGCAACTTTAAACCCCCAACAAACAAATAGTTATAACTATTAAAATTATCACCCAAGATCCGCAACTTAATTCTCAGTCTGAAGCTGTTTTTCAGTCAGTGTTTACAATTTATCTTTATTACAGTAATGTCCGTCCCTTCAAGTATATTTTCAGGAGAGAGAAACCGTAAGCTGTCACTTGCTTTCCGTCCACTAAGTGTTGTAAATAATAATGTATATGATAGAAAATAAATATGCTTAAACTAAGTATATGTTACTTCAAATGACTACACATATACGAAAAATTGATTTCAATAATGTTTCAACTTAAATTGCCTTATTTCCTAATCATAGTCACATATTAACTTTTGTTGGCATCATACATCATATATTTTGCAGAAGAAATAAAGGGGCGATTCATTTTCCTATCACAACTTATTTTAGATTTACTGTAGGATATATTTTTTCAAACTAAAATATATCAGTTTATTATTCCTACATGAACTAAAACATGGGATACAACCGTATTATAAACCATTACAAAGCATAAATGTTTTACCACGAAAACGTATTCAGTCATGATACAACCTCAACTTAAGGGCAATGAATTTTTCTAAATGATAAAAAAAGGTTTTACCATCTTTCAATTTTGGAATGTTTTTGACATGCAAATAGTGAAAATATGCAATATTCATAATATGCAAACTATCTTAATACACTTCATAATGTGCTAAGATTTCGTAATGAACTTTTGCGCACATATACAACATATCAATTACTTTGACCTGCTGTATTTGTTATTCAAATAAATTCATTATTGTGGGTGGAATAAGCATGTACAACTACTGTTCTTGAACTTGCCCATTTACTGTGCACCAGACCAGCCATAAGTTTTTAATCTCACAGCCTCTGACCGCACGGCGTGCATACTCTGATATAATAGGGTGTCCGGGATTCCAACAAGTTCTTGTGTCCGTAATATGCACTGTCTGGCCCGTTATAATCACGCCACTGATGATCGTCGTTAAAATAAAACCTAACAAATATAGTCAGTATATTTAAAACGACGCATTTCCTTTGCATAAGTTAGTACCCATTCCCTGTTCCACCACATTCCCTGTTAGTTAGTACCCATTCCCTGTTCCACCACATTCACCTCAGTCACTGTTAGTTAGTACCCATTCCCTGTTCCACCACATTCACCTCAGTCACTGTTAGTTAGTACCCATTCCCTGTTCCACCACATTCACCTCAGTCACTGTTAGTTAGTACCCATTCCCTGTTCCACCACATTCACCTCAGTCACTGTTAGTTAGTACCCATTCCCTGTTCCACCACATTCACCTCAGTCACTGTTAGTTAGTACCCATTCCCTGTTCCACCACATTCACCTCAGTCACTGTTAGTTAGTACCCACTCCCTGTTCCACCACATTCACCTGTCACTGTTAGTTAGTACCCACTCCCTGTTCCACCACATTCACCTGTCACTGTTAGTTAGTACCCACTCCCTGTTCCACCACATTCACCTCAGTCACTGTTAGTTAGTACCCACTCCCTGTTCCACCACATTCACCTCAGTCACTGTTAGTTAGTACCCATTCCCTGTTCCACCACATTCACCTCAGTCACTGTTAGTTAGTACCCACTCCCTGTTCCACCACATTCACCTCAGTCACTGTTAGTTAGTACCCATTCCCTGTTCCACCACATTCACCTCAGTCACTGTTAGTTAGTACCCATTCCCTGTTCCACCACATTCACCTCAGTCACTGTTAGTTAGTACCCATTCCCTGTTCCACCACATTCACCTCAGTCACTGTTGTTGGGTTAACCTATTTCCAGTCCGACATCGAAGCAGCTGTTGGTGGTTTGCAACTATTGTCTATGGGATTACTGTAATCCATCTGAACAATTAATAAATACATAGTTACACATGTGATTAACAACGACAATGATGTTGGTTGTGATGATGATGATGATGACGGCGGCGACAACAACGATGTTGGTTGTGATGATGACGTCGATAACGAAAATGATGATTGTAGTGATGACGTTGATGATTGCGATGATTAAAATGATGATGATGATGACGGCGACAACGATGCTGATATGATGATTGTGATGATGCTTGTGATAATGATGGTAATCGTGATGACGATGATGACTATTATAGTGATGACGTTGACGATTGTGATGATGACGATGGCGACGACGAAAATGATGATGACGATGATGATAATGATTATGAGGATGATGACGTCGACGACATTGACGACAACGATGGTGATTGTGATGCTGACGCTGATGATTGTGATGATGATGATGTCGTCGTCGACGACGAAGACGATGTCGAATATAATGGTGATGACAATAACAACAATGATTGTGGTGATGATGATGATTATGACAACGATGATTATGAGGATGACGTCGACGACGATGACAACGATGATGAGTGTGATGCTGACGTTGATGATTGTGGTAATGGCGATGATGATGACGATGTTGAATGTAATGGTGATTACAACGACAACGATGACGAGTGTGGTGATGATGTTGATGATTGTGATGCTGATGATTGTGATAATGATTGTGACGCTGCTTGTGATGATGATGATGGCGATGATGACGTCGTCGACGACGAAGACGATGTCGAATATAATGGTGATGGCAATGACAACAAATGATGACGATTGCGATGATGACGACGGCGATGCCGACAATGATGATTATGAGGATGATGACGTCGACGACAACGATGGTGATTGTGATGCTGACGCTGATGATTGTGATGATGATGATGTCGTCGTCGACGACGAAGACGATGTCGAATATAATGGTGATGACAATGACGACAACTGATGACAATTGTGGTGATGACGACGGCGACGCCGACAATGATGATTATGAGGATGACGATAGCGATGATGAGTGTGATGATGATGAGTGTGATGCTGACGTTGATGATTGTGATAATGATTGTGGTGGTGGTGATGATGATGACGACGATGTTGAATGTAATTGTGATGACAACGATGACGAGTGTGATGATGATGATGTTTATTGATTGTGATGATGACGGCGACGACGACGATAATGAGGATGATGACAACGATGATGATTGTGATGCTGGCGTTGATGATTGTGAAAATGATTGTGGTGATGATGACGATGTTGAATGTAATGGTGATGACAACGACGAGTGTGGTGATGACGCTGATGATTGTGATGATGACAACGGCGACGACCACAACGATGATGATGACGATGTCGATGATGACGTCGACGACGATGTTGAACTTAATGATGATGATGACAAAAATGATGTAGACGATTGTGGTGATGAAGTTGATGATTGTGATGATGACGATTATGATGATGATGACCACGACAATGATGATGATTGCTATGCTAAAGTTGTTGATGATGAGGATGGTGATGGCGATGATGACGACGATGTTGAATGTAATGGTGATGACAACGATGATGACAATTGCAGTGATGATGTTGATAATTGTGATGGCAACGATGTCGATGATGATGGCGATGATAATTGTGATGCTGACATTGATGATTGTAATGATGATTGTGATGATGGTGGTGGTGGTGGTGGTGATGATGATGATGATGATGATGATGATGATGATGATTATGATGATGATGATGATGATGATGATGATGATGATGATGATGATGATGATGATGATGATGATGATGATGATGATGACGATGATGCTTGTGTTGATTAATAAAGAGAAACAATTATGTCATTGTATATATGCTACATAACAGAACATAATTTTATTACTCAAAACATATGAATGCTACATGAGTTAATAACTGGCAAAACCATCAACCATAAACATATTATTGCAACAAATGGAAATGACATTGCACGATATCAGTATTGTAAGGGCCATATAATGAATGTAATTGTTTACAATTTATATTGAACTCCAGTTTGTATAGGCCATATCAAGTAAATTGACCTTTTAATTGATTTTCTTTAATGCAGTGAGCAAGGCATGTAACATGACTGTTTGCGGAGCGCATGGTGCATGTTTGCCTGCTTGAACGGGGTGGACGGACGGACGGACTAGTATATTGGGTCCATATGCTGGACGGCACTGCCTTGTTCTCGGTGTGATGTTCCTGTGCACTTCTGCGAATGGACCCCTTTTCCGCTGTGAATTATTCGTTCACATTGTTACTGTAATTATTATTATATGTAACCCGTGCCTCCATTCCCAAGATACAAACCTATCCTTGCGTGTGTTATGTGTGAATTGATTATGGGCCCACGTCTCTGCATAGTCACTGGTCTCACATTCCCTAGTTAGGGCCCCAGGGTCCGTTCATCAAGGTCGAATTTCGACTTTTATTTCTGAAATTACATAATGATATGGAAGAGCCCATAGGTAGAAAGTAGAGTATTTTGGGTATCCAATCCCAACCCCAAGGTAGAAAGTTGGGCTTATGTGTAGTGTGTGTCATTGGACCCGGGCTCACTCCCATGCAACCCAAGGTAAAACGTGTGTAGACGGGTAACGACATCGTATATATGACCGACTCATTCCCTTATCCGACTACTATGACACTGTTAGTCAAACATCTTTACAATTAAAGTGTACCTGGTCATGTGCGATGCTTGCTTTTCATATACGGAACTCGTGCTGATATCCATCGCTGTGAAATGTATGTGGTGTAATGCGTCAACGCCGAATATACAAAATGTCTAGTAAATATTACCGGTAAAGGGACGCAAATCATTCTGATTTTGTGTTCGTCAGTTACGCCCCTTACCAATTTCCCATAATGCAACCTATTGCTCAAAACACTATTGATTGCTAACTTGTTTTCACTTATTAGGCAAGGTTATCGTTTACCTGAATATATTTGGATCTAATGTTTCTAACGTAATGAATGAACGTATAAGTTCGCCTTCTAAGTCATTGTCCGTGGCTGTTGACATCGTTCTAATTGTTGACGTGCTTTCAAGTTTCGACCAACCAACCGTAACATTCCGGATTTCTATCCAAACCAAGAATACCTAGTACTCCAAATGAATAAGAGCGACGGCGTATTTATATGTTCTACTAATCATGAAAACAATAAATAAATCACAAAGGGGGAACTGTGAGTATGGAATTTAACCCCTACAAATGTCAAGTTATCCACGTCACCAGAAGGAAACATCCTATTCCCAGTCAATATAAACTCCATGGAGTCCTACTTGAGTCGGTCACCTCGGCCAAATACCTTGTCGTGGATATCTCAAGTAATCTGTCGTGGGACACTCACATACAAAGGTCAACTAAGAAAGCAAACCAAACATTAGGATTTCTACGTAGAAACCTCCAGGTCAAATCCGAACCCTTAAGTCAATGGCTTACCAGACACTAGTGAGACCCCAGCTTGAATAGGCCTATGGCTCCGAGATCTGGTCGCCCCATACCCAAACATTGATAGACCAAATTGAAGGTTTCCAGCGAAGAGCAACAACCCGTTGGATAAAGGCTGACCTTCTATCGTACATATAGTGTTACAGACATGCTACATTCCCTAAATCTACGCAGACTAGATCAACGGCGTATTGACAATAGGTTATCCCTTATGTATACAATTCATAATGATCTTGTTGCTATTCCCATTGAAAATTACCCAGTTCCCCTCTCCCGTTCTGCTCGCCATTGCCATTCCTTAAGCTATAGGTTAATTACAGCAACTACAGACTACTACAAGTTTTCCTTTTTTCCAAGAACAATCTACCATTGGAACCATCTCCCTCCTGACATTGTCCATCTCCCATATCACCATAGAGCAATTCAATACGACAGTTTGCCATATTGATCATGCCAGTCCCTAGTTGATCTGCGCAGCTGCTTTTAAACTTTTAACGCAACACATTTTCATTATTTTCTTATATTTATGGTTTTAGCTACTCATACTTTTAACTTCTTTGCGTGTTTGGACGCGCAACATGTCTACATCCCCGCGAGGGGTTAGACATTAAAGGAAGATAGATAGTATTCCTGAGAAGGTAGACATGTATGAGTCCTCCCTATCGTAGCTGTTAAGCAAGTAAATCTGAAAGAAAAGTAAGAATAATACTGTTTTCCCTACTTATACTGCCCATCAATCATTATCTGATTATTATTGGGAGGTCAGTCTGTTGTAGCGGAAAGTTATTTCTACCATTCACCAACGCAACAATCTACACACTAGAACGATACATTATATGCATGGAACACCATGATACATTATAGGCGTGACACTATACATAAAACAATTTTTAAAATGACACCCTGTCACTATCAAGGCTATATACTATGTATGACATGACCTGGTGCAGGAGCGTGTCCACACAATCAGCTGACTGTGTCCGATCTAACAGCAATGTATTGCCATTTTAGATCACTGCGACAATGTGTGGAATAAACATGATATAGCCGAAGCCACACAGGAGAATGAGGCACAGGCATCGGTTAGATTTTGACAAGTAACTAAAGGCATAGAAACATTATTTTTTACAAAACAGAATGCCTTCAGAATGCACTAAAACACTCAGACCAACATCTACCAAAAACATAAATTCCAGAGTGGCATGACTCCGGACCACCCTGTTATTTTCAGCTTCTGGCCACAGCATGGTATGCTAAGTTTCATATCCAAATAAACAGTTGTCCTGACTACAGCACTGTATGCTAACAGTTTCATATCCAAATAAACAGTTGTCCTGACTACATCACTGTATGCTAACAGTTTCATATCCAAATAAACAGTTGTCCTGGCTACAGCACTGTATGCTAACAGCTTCATATCCAAATAAACAGTTGCCATGACTACAGCACTGTATGCTAACAGTTTCATATCCAAATAAACAGTTGTCCTGACTACATCACTGTATGCTAACAGTTTCAAATCCAAATAAACAGTTGCCCTGGCTACATCACTGTATGCTAACAGTTTCATATCCAAATAAACAGTTGTCCTGACTACAGCACTGTATGCTAACAGTTTCATATCCAAATAAACAGTTGTCCTGGCTACAGCACTGTATGCAAACAGTTTCATATCCAAATAAACAGTTGTCCTGGCTACATCACTGTATGCTAACAGCTTCATATCCAAATAAACAGTTGTCCTGACTACATCACTGTATGCTAACAGTTTCATATCCAAATAAACAGTTGTCCTGACTACATCACTGTATGCTAACAGTTTCAAATCCAAATAAACAGTTGTCCTGACTACATCACTGTATGCTAACAGTTTCATATCCAAATAAACAGTTGTCCTGGCAACATCATTGTATGCTAACAGTTTCATATCCAAATAAACAGTTGTCCTGACTACATCACTGTATGCTAACAGTTTCAAATCCAAATAAACAGTTGTCCTGACTACAGCACTGTATGCTAACATATTTATATCATTTTTTCAGGCGATTTGATTCCTGCACCAAAATCACACGTGTCGCATTATTAAATGGCATGTACGGACGTGGAGAGTTGATACGACACATTTGAGGTTAGGCGATAGGTTGTGGTTTTGGTGTACGGGTTTATATGAGAACTTTTCGTTCTAAAAAGTTACAAACAGAAACTAAATTATTCAGCTAATAAACAAATATGGTACAAAGTATGTTGACATAATAACTTTATATAAACACAACTTAGTTCAAAAATAATCACACGCATCTATTCGTTCAGATTTATCTGTATGCCTATATCTCACACCATGCAAGTTGCCGGGCGCGTAGCTATGCCTAAATATGGATTACGCCCCATTCTGGGGGGGGGGGTCCGGGGGCATGCCCCACCCGGAAATATTTTTTCCGCTATGTGGTCTCAGGTGACTTTTGCCTACTATGAACACCAGTTACAATCAATATCTGTTGGCATTTCGTTCATGTCTGCTTTCTTGTGAATGACCAAAGGCAGTGCACCCCCTTACCCCCTTACGATCCCGTTTTCAGGAACTGTCAAAATAAATCTTACGCACGTACACGCATGGTTGCTGCAACTGCATATACATATTTTCACAAATTTCACGGACAAATTTGATTAAGCTACATCTGAACAGCATCATCACGTGATTACTTCCCTTAATGATTGAATGACAACGCGTGACTCCACTGGGGAATTGGTTCCGGGTCGTTGTATCCTAGAAAGTAGTTTTTACAATCAAGCAGACCATAATTTGATGATGTTTTACTGTAGAACCAGAGACTGTTTGCATTTCTTACTGTGATTGTGGTGCATCTGTGACATGTGTGCTCATTTAAAGAAGACTTTTTGTGCATTTATTTCAGTACTACTTGCTCCAGCGCATTGATGAGTAAACAGCCCTACATGACAGCTAGGATCCCTATGCGCTCCATTTTAAACCGGTGTTTGTTTACATTCAAAATTGTGAAAAACGTTCATGGTGATGCCATGACATACTTGTGTCTAACAGCAAGCAGCAGCCCTGGAGTTTACATGCGGTAAATGTCGATTCTTGTTTGGAACTGAGAATTTGACTGTGACAGTTGATCCATTTACTATAGCGCGAAGAAGGAGAAAATACAGTTGTGTGCATCCATAAACACAGGTCGTAGTTAACTGTTTCGGAAATTCCTACGTTGTAGGATCGCAACACATTGTTAATACATATGCAAACTAGTTGATCAAATTGTATCTGTGGAATTTATCTTCAGCATTATTTACAGCTGTACACACAATTATATTTGTTTGCTTTTACCTGTTTTATGTAGCTTTAGTGTCCTAATTTAGCGAATTTTCAGTGAAATCAAACTACATGCATAATATTTAATATGAGAATTAGCAACGTTTGTCTTGGTTTTATGTTGTAAATACCTTGAAGACATTGTATTGTAGTTATATGTATGTGATAATATTACTGTGATACAGTATCTTGTAATTCTCTGACGAATGGCCATACACTGTTGTTAATGTTTAGGCATATGTGTGTGTATATATATTATGTAATACACATGCATGAAACTTAAATATAGAATTCGCGATAGCGCTGCATGTGGTAGCGTGTTCACTTCAGGTGCAAAAGGACTGGAGTTAGAGCTCCGCTGGAGCCGTTACGATTGTACGAGTGTACCCTTAGGCAAGGCATTTAAATTCCACGTTGCCTCTTCTCTCCCGCGTGGCGATGGATTCCATCAGGAATGAGGTCTCGATAGTGATTAATATAAGCTGTAAGAACTTGTTTCGCAATCGAGCTAAAATAAATTTGTATAAACTAAATAAACTTAAATAAAGATTAAAACTATAACTACATACTGGTTGCTACAATCGCGATCTTGCGTTCCTGTTACAAATATTAAATGCAGTGTTAGCTTTTATTATACTTTATTTATTTTACAGCGATTGCGAAGCAAGGTTTAACAACTTATATTAATAACTTTCGTCCAAGGCTCGGATGAAAGCGTAATAGTGGTCATTCATGTGGGAGGGAACCGGTGTACCCGGAGAAAACCCACCTGTCCGATCTGGCGACCATTGTACCATCACACATACCCCCCTGTCCGAGGATCGAACCCGGGTCGCATTGGTGAGAAGCGAGCTGGCTAACCACTGCGCTAATCGGACAGCCAATGTTACCGTAATTATACTTTAGGAATTCAGAAAGATTACCATGTCCGCATTCCATATAAATATATAATACTGTAGGTATACTTTATATCGTTGCTGCTATTATCGTAATAGCATGCGTTTAATCAACTGATTGTGAGCTGTGTGTTTAATTAATTTAAATGCGCACATAAAGACTGAAGCTGGTCAGTTTTTGTGGTGCTTGACGACAACCATGAATTACTCTGGGGAAATTTGTGAAAAAGCAACTGATTGGGCTGGAGTGATAGTGTAGTCATGTATAATGATGCACATAAACACTACACACATGTGCGATGTAAATGTAACTCCTTAAACACGGTATCCGTGGTACTGTGCGAGTACATTTTAATATCATAATAATTATGTTGTCTAACTGGATCAGTCTGCAGACTCGTGATATAGATGCAGTCCTCAACATCATGTATAATTATGTTCCTTGTATGTATACGTTTATGTATGTGTGTATGTATGTGTATGTGTGTGTGTGTATGTATGTATGTGTGTACTGCTATATATATATATATATATGTGTGTGTATGTATATGTATATATATATATACATACATATATATATATATATAAAACGCTTTGCATATTCTGTAAATGTGTGCGCCCCTGTGTAATTTGTATATGCTTATAATATTATGTAAATATTTACTGTTGTGCTCTCCTATAATTGGAGGAAATAAAAGTTATTATTATTATTAATATTATTATTAACTATTATGGAGAGCCAATATCCCTGGCTGTTATTAGGAACATATAACGTCTTACCATACCCTATGCTTAGGTCTCTTTGCCTGCTAAATATTAGGCTAGATCAACATATTGGTGTGGCGAAATGAAGACATAAATTACGGAAGGTGATTATTGATAAATATTAAATAATATTAATACTAAAATGTGCCCAGTAATTATAATATAAAGTTAATACCAAATGACAAGATAACATGTATAAAGCTATGTGTGGACAACCTGAGACAACACGCTGGTAACACGCTGGACTGGTAATCCAGGGATCGTAGGTTCGATCCCCCGTCTGACCCTAATAAAATTAACAGTCTTTCAGATGGGACGTTAAACCGAGGTCTCGTGTCGGTGCTTTACACCGTGCACGTAAAAGAACCAGAGGAGACTCTGGAATGGGTCTCTGTCTGTATCATTGCACTATCCTCCAAAATTTAAAATTACTAATCTCTTCAGGAGGCGTCGCTCATATGGGCAACCGGTAGCGACGATAAATAAACGTAAAACACACACACACACACACACCTGAGACAACTAAGCAGGTGAATCCATTCCATTCAACAAGAGAGCTAGTGTATGTGCTTGTCACGCAAAGAGATGCATACGTATGCTTAGTCACGATATTGAACCCCCCCCCACACACACACGCTTACCTAAACACATTGACAAGACTGACATACATGATAAAACTGAGCACATATCAAAATGCTCGTCCTTTGGCGTGAAAGGGGGCGAAGAAAGGTAATTTAAAAGTAAACCAAGTTTACTAGGGCTACCATGTGCAGCTGCGTATCCCGTCCATTTGGTTTAAACATATTTATTCCACTATATACATTCACAAAACAATACATGCACACAAAATCAAGAATAGTAAAGGATCAAAACGGAAGCAGAGCTTATATAGTTTCTCTCCTTGCAGATCAAAATACACAGTACTATATTGGACGGTGTGGAACTAATACATGTATACCAACTGTGCATATTGCTTAGAAATGACAGAAATATAATACCGACAAGAATGCAGAAGAAAGAGAAGATATTTGAGAATGTAGCGCAGGCAGACATGGGTAAAGTCATCAAGTGCACGTCTTATATACATGGTGTCTTATATACATGTGGTCTTATATACATGGTGTCTTATATACATTGTGTCTTATATACATGGTGTCTTATATACATTGTGTCTTATATACATGGTGTCTTATATACATGGTGTCTTATATACATGTGGTCTTATATACATGGTGTCTTATATACATGGTGTCTTATATACATGTGGTCTTATATACATGGTGTCTTATATACATGGTGTCTTATATACATGGTGTCTTATATACATGGTGTCTTATATACATGGTGTTTTATATACATTGTGTCTTATATACATGTGGTCTTATATACATGGTGTCTTATATACATGTGGTCTTATATACATGTGGTCTTATATACATGGTGTCTTATATACATGGTGTCTTATATACATGGTGTCTTATATACATGGTGTCTTATATACATGTGGTCTTATATACATGGTGTCTTATATACATGGTGTCTTATATACATGTGGTCTTATATACATGGTGTCTTATATACATTGTGTCTTATATACATTGTGTCTTATATACATGGTGTCTTATATACATGTGGTCTTATATACATGGTGTCTTATATACATGGTGTCTTATATACATTGTGTCTTATATACATGGTGTCTTATATACATGGTGTTTGATATACATTGTGTCTTATATACATGGTGTCTTATATACATGTGGTCTTATATACATTGTGTCTTATATACATGGTGTCTTATATACATGGTGTCTTATATACATGTGGTCTTATATACATGGTGTCTTATATACATGGTGTCTTATATACATTGTGTCTTATATACATGGTGTCTTATATACATGGTGTCTTATATACATGTGGTCTTATATACATGGTGTCTTATATACATGTGATCTTATATACATGGTGTCTTATATACATGGTGTTTGATATACATTGTGTCTTATATACATGGTGTCTTATATACATGGGGTTTCACTCAAAGAATCGCTTAGTATCACGAATGAAGTTATGGACATATTCATATTATTTTGTTAATGTCATCTGTCAGGATCTCCTCACCATGTAGGATAGTATGCAGCTTAGCAGTAGGGCATAATCTTAGCACATTGTGTAGGAAATCAATTCGAATATTAGAATAGTTTGCACATTCAAAGAAAAAGTGGTAGCTGTTTTCATAAGATCCACAGCGGCATAGTGGTGATTGAATTAAAGTTTTTTAAAAAGAGATGCTCTTGGAGCCCACTTGACTTGGTCCCATCCATTTGCAATAGTTACATTCCGTAGATGCGTGTGTTGTCAGAATAAAACAGTGAACGTTCACTTTATTGGCTGTAGCCATCAAGAACATTTCCGTTGAGTATAGAAGTCACGATAGAAAACGATGGATTTAGTCGCTTTATTTTGTCACTAGTCCTAGTTTGAGGGACTCCCGATCTGCTATTGTGACATTACTGCACGCTCCCAGGCGGCAGGGAAACACACATCGATTGGCAAATAATATATGTGCCTGAGTTTTCGATTGGTATACTATGACACTATTATATTAAGCTTTCCAGGAACGGTTGGCGAACAAGCCGAGCCATGTTTCTGTCGGCGTTATGTCTAAAACAAGTGGACCATAAGTTTATTAACGTATAGCTTTAGTTTTCATTTACATCTATAAATGTAACTCAAATGGGTCTGACTGGTTGTTTGTAAATCTAACAGTAAATAATTAAATAGTATATGTATACTTTATTCAAACAGTCTACTGTTGGAACTATTGTTGTTGTTGTGATGTGAAATATCCTGGCGTGATAATAGATAGCATACAATTTACATCAATTTGAAATGCAGGATTTATGAAGAACAGGATGCATTGGAAATACAAAATAAGGAAATAATGCATCTGCGACATAACATGGACATATATGCTTTTTAGGGAACTAATTGGTACAGGTTTGTGATTTGCATCAATATATTTCAGAATCTATAATTTCTATGTATATGATTTATGTGTCTCTCTGTCATTAGTGGTAGCCGAGTGGTAGGCGACGTCGTTATGGTACGGCTCGGAATACGTCATCGTAGCGACGTCGTTATGGTACGACACGAAATACGTCATCGTAGTGACGTCGTTATGGTACGGCTCGAAATACGTCATCGTAGCGACGTCGTTATGGTACCGTTCGAAATACGTCATCGTAGCGACGTCGTTATAGTACGGCTCAAATACGTCATCGTAGCGACGTCGTTATAGTGCGGTTCAAAATACGTCATCGTAGCGACGTCGTTATGGTACGGCTCGAAATACGTCATCGTAGCGACGTCGTTATGGTACGGCTCGAAATACGTCATCGTAGCGACGTCGTTATAGTATGGCTCAAAATACGTCATCGTAGCGACGTCGTTATAGTGCGGTTCAAAATACGTCATCGTAGCGACGTCGTTATGGTACGGCTCGAAATACGTCATCGTAGCGACGTCGTTATGGTACAGCTCAAAATACGTCATCGTAGCGACGTCGTTATAGTACGGCTCAAAATACAGCATCGTGGCGACGTCGTTATAGTACGGCTCAAAATACGTCATTGTAGCGACGTCGTTATGGTACGGCTCGAAATACGTCATCGTAGCGACGTCGTTATAGTACGGCTCAAAATACGTCATTGTAGCGACGTCGTTATGGTACGGCTCGAAATATGTCATCGTAGCGACGTCGTTATAGTACGGCTCAAAATACGTAATCGTAGCGAGGTCGTTATAGTACGGCTCGAAATACGTCATCGTAGCGACGTCGTTATGGTACAGCTCAAAATACGTCATCGTAGCGACGTCGTTATAGTACGGCTCAAAATACATCATCGTAGCGACGTCGTTATGGTACGGCTCGAAATACGTCATCGTAGCGATGTCGCAATGGTACAGCTCAAAATACGTTATCGTAGCGACGTCGTTATAGTACGGCTCGAAATACGGCATCGTAGCGACGTCGTTATGGTACGGCTCGAAATACGGCATCGTATCGGCTCGTTGATCGGTCAATGACTGTCTGCCTTAATGCCTAATATCTATATGATTAATCACGATCATAAAATACACACAGTCATGAATTCTTCATATTCACACGTCTATATGATTAATCACGATCATAAAATACATGCAGTCATGAATTCTTCATATTCACAAGTCTATATGATTAATCACGATAATAAAATACATGCAGTCATGAATTCTTCATATTCACACGTCTATATGATTAATCACGATAATAAAATACATGCAGTCATGAATTCTTCATATTCACAAGTCTATATGATTAATCACGATAATAAAATACATGCAGTCATGAATTCTTCATATTCACAAGTCTATATGATTAATCACGATCATAAAATACATGCAGTCATGAATTCTTCATATTCACAAGTCTATATGATTAATCACGATCATAAAATACACACAGTCATGAATTCTTCATATTCACAAGTCTATATGATTAATCAAGATCATAAAATACACACAGTCATGAATTCTTCATATTCACAAGTCTATATGATTAATCACGATAATAAAATACATGCAGTCATGAATTCTTCATATTCACAAGTCTATATGATTAATCACGATCATAAAATACACACAGTCATGAATTCTTCATGTAAACATGTGAGACAAACTCGGCAGTTTATGTTAAAATGTAATTTCATTTTGTTATTTTATGACTATTTCTGAATAATAGTATATCAAATTTCGTATGCAAATGTATTATGGAAATGTATTATGGAAATGTATTATGGAAATGTATTATGGAAATGTATTATTAAATTTCATTTAAACAAAACAACCACACAGAAGTTGTCTATTCTTTTGTTGTAAGAAAAAGGTTTAAACTTGATTTATTTTACAACGATTGCGAAACAAGCTTCAACAACTTATATTAATCACTTTCGTTGGCTCGGATGAAAGCGTAACATTAATGTTGTCATTCGTGTGGGAGGAAACCGGAGTACCCGGTGAAAACCCACCTGTCCAATCTGGCGACCACCGTACCATCTCACATACTCCTCGTACGTTACTTCACATACTTGTGTTTTAGATGGACGCCTATTTATAGCATATCAGTGTCAGACCAGTATCGCATTAGGATTATTAGTAGACTTTTCGGAATGATGGTGTCAAATATCAAAGTGTGTTGCCTATTATTGCATATTAAATATTAGGACCTTTGGCAAATTGGTCATCGTTGTGTCTAAGCATGAATTGGTCATCGTTGTGTCTAAGCATGAATTGGTCATCGTTGTGTCTAAGCATGAATTCGTCATCGTTGTGTCTAAGCATGAATTCGTCATCTTTGTTTCTAAGCATGAATTCGTCATCTTTGTGTCTAAGCATGAATTGGTCATCGTTGTGTCTAAGCATGAATTGGTCATCGTTGTGTCTAAGCATGAATTGGTCATCGTTGTGTCTAAGCATGAATTCGTCATCGTTGTGTCTAAGCATGAATTCGCCATCGTTGTGTCTAAGCATGAATTCGCCATCGTTGTGTCTAAGCGTGAATTCGTCATCGTTGTGTCTAAGCATGAATTCGTCATCGTTGTGTCTAAGCATGAATTCGTCATCTTTGTGTCTAAACATGAATTCGCCATCTTTGTGTCTAAGCATGAATTCGTCATCGTTGTGTCTAAGCATGAATTCGTCATCGTTGTGTCTAAGCATGAATTCGTCATCGTTGTGTCTAAGCATGAATTCGTCATATTTGTGTCTAAGCATGAATTCGCCATCTTTGTGTCTAAGCATGAATTGGTCATCGTTGTGTCTAAGCATGAATTCGTCATCGTTGTGTCTAAGCATGAATTCGTCATCTTTGTTTCTAAGCATGAATTGGTCATCGTTGTGTCTAAGCATGAATTGGTCATCGTTGTGTCTAAGCATGAATTCGTCATCGTTGTGTCTAAGCGTGAATTCGTCATCGTTGTGTCTAAGCATGAATTCGTCATCGTTGTGTCTAAGCATGAATTCGTCATCTTTGTGTCTAAACATGAATTCGCCATCTTTGTGTCTAAGCATGAATTGGTCATCGTTGTGTCTAAGCATGAATTCGTCATCGTTGTGTCTAAGCATGAATTCGTCATCGTTGTGTCTAAGCATGAATTCGTCATATTTGTGTCTAAGCATGAATTCGCCATCTTTGTGTCTAAGCATGAATTGGTCATCGTTGTGTCTAAGCATGAATTCGTCATCGTTGTGTCTAAGCATGAATTCGTCATCTTTGTTTCTAAGCATGAATTGGTCATCGTTGTGTCTAAGCATGAATTGGTCATCGTTGTGTCTAAGCATGAATTCGTCATCTTTGTGTCTAAGCATGAATTGGTCATCGTTGTGTCTAAGCATGAATTCGTCATCTTTGTGTCTAAGCATGAATTGGTCATCGTTGTGTCTAAGCATGAATTCGTCATCGTTGTGTCTAAGCATGAATTCGTCATCTTTGTGTCTAAGCATGAATTGGTCATCGTTGTGTCTAAGCATGAATTCGTCATCGTTGTGTCTAAGCATGACTTCGTCATCTTTGTTTCTAAGCATGAATTGGTCATCTTTGTGTCTAAGCATGAATTCGTCATCTTTGTGTCTAAGCATGAATTGGTCATCGTTGTGTCTAAGCATGAATTCGTCATCGTTGTGTCTAAGCATGAATTCGCCATCTTTGTGTCTAAGCATGAATTGGTCATCTTTGTGTCTAAGCATGAATTCGCCATCTTTGTGTCTAAGCATGAATTGGTCATCTTTGTGTCTAAGCATGAATTGGTCATCTTTGTGTCTAAGCATGAATTGGTCATCTTTGTGTCTAAGCATGAATTGGTGATCTTTGTGTCTAAGCATGAATTGGTCATCTTTGTGTCACTTGAGTGAATTCGACACCCCCGTGTGATTAGGACTTACAGCGGTGATGGTCAAATGGTTTGAAGCCAGCGATCTTTAAAACCACTCAGTCAAGAAAGGTCCCCCATACATGTTTCAAAATGTATTTTTATATACAATCCAAGAATCTTCCATGGTCGGAGATTATACAACTTTTCTGAAATATCAAACTTAGTATCAAAGCGTCTGATTGGTTCAGCTTAGTGTAAATCTCAAACTCAAGCAATGAAATTCCTTGAACTCGAGTTTAAGTTCTGAGAACTGTTTTATAACCTCGGACCCAGCTCTTGTAGTTAAAGTGGCTGATGTAATGAACAAAATCCAAACCAATATTCAACGTCACCTCTTTAAATACGCCAGTCTTAGCATATCGACGTTATTATAATATAATATTAATTCTTATAAGAATAGATTAGCTAAACAAGTATGTGTGTTTTACGTTTGTTTATCGCAACTACCGGTTACCCATATGAGCGACGCCTCCTGAAGAGATTTTTGGAGAATAGTGCAATGATATAGATAGAGACCCATTCCAGAGCATCCTCTGGTTCTTTTATGAGCACGGTGTAAAGCACCGACAGGAGACCTCGGTTTAAATTCCCATCTGAAAGACTGTTAATTTTATTAAGGTTAGACCGGGGATCGAACATGCGATCCCTGAATTAGCAGTCCAGCGTGTTACCACTGGACTACAGATCCGTCTGTAGCTAAACAATTCGGGTATTACTAAGTTATATATACACCTAGCTTTGACATGATATCTATATCGTTTAGATACTCGGAAGTGACATACATTGGAACTAGATGTCAGGGTGAAAATGGCATCCAATCTAGGAGAATATCTTTGTGTAGGTGACTTTATTTGCCTGTACTCTGTGGAAACAGAGGGCTATGCGTACAGTCTGCAGTCCAGGTGAGTACTGTTAATGTATCTGGTTGTATTTGTTTTCAATACATGTATCCAGGTGAGTACTATAGATGAATACTATGTTATCTGGCTTTGCTTACTTAAGTGTAAAGTACCAGTCGAAAACTACTGCAGTAAAACCCACAATAAGACCACATAAATGTCGTCACAGCCATATTACAAGAATGAAATGAGATATAGCATAATTAAGTTATTTTTACTATGAATAAAACTGAAGAGATAATGATAATTCATAATAGAACATGATTATAAATTTATTTTTATTTTCATTAGTTTGAAAACTGCTCATTACATTATGAAAACTTAAATGTGTGTTTTATGTTTATTTATCGTCGCTACCGGTTGCCCATATGAGCGACGCCTCCTGAATATATTAGTCATTTTAGATTTTGGAGGATAGTGCAATGATACAGACAGAGACCAATTGCAGATTCTCCTCTGGTTCTTTTGCGTGCACGGTGTAAAGCACCGACACGAGATCTCGGTTTAACGTCCCATCTGAAAGACTGTTTATTTTATTAGGGTCAGATGGGGGATCGAACCTGCGACCTCTTGATTACCAGTCCAGCGTGTTACCACTGGACTACAGACCAGTCTCTTCGAACCGAAATAGGTGGTCTTATTACTAAATAACGGGGTGGTCCTATTTATAGGGGTTAGCGACCATTGGAAATACATTGTAGAATAAATAATTCCGTTCTGAGAAAAAATGGTCTTAATAGCAGGGTGGTCATAATATATGGATGGTCTGTATGAGGGAGTCTACTTGAATTCGTGCAATATTGATTAATTGACTTGTGTATTTAATCTTGTATGTATTCGTATGACCTTCCTGGGAGGTTGTTCAAATAATAGGAGCAACACGTGGTCGGGACTTGCCGGTCATGCACAGTTATATCTAGTCATTTATCCGTTCACAATTGTAGTCGATACCTACATTACCACGTGTCTATGTGTTTCTATCAAGGCAAACTACAAGTACGCAAGACGCCCATTGCGTCACCATAGGCACTGTGTTAGAACTACCTAGATACATAGAAGCCCTGTCCTATTGCATGCCTGCACATTCTTGTACGTTGTTCCTACGTTGCTGCCACCCTCCGAATGTTCGTACTGAGATTAACCAGCCCTGGTGATAATGCGGAAGCGCGATGTTAGATTTGAAGAGTCCAAACAACCACGGCGGCTTGGCATTCAATGGCGTTAGTTTGAGCCCCTATCAAGTTCTGAACAAGTATCAATAAGTTGCGTGCGCGTTCACCACGTTTATTTATCGTCGCTACCGGTTGCCTATATGAGCGATGCCTCCTGAAGAGATGTATCATAGATTGTTGGAGGATAGTGCAATGATACAGACATAGAATCCTCTATTTCTTTTGCGTGCACGGTATAAAGCACAGACACGAGACATCGGTTTAAAGTCGCATCTGAAAGACTGTTAATTTTATTAGGGTCAGACAGGGGATCGAACTTGCGATCCATGGATTACTACGCCAACGTGTTAACCACTGGACTACATATCCGTCTGTGTAATCAGTCCTATTAGAGCGGATGAAAGCATGCATGCAGTCTTTCGTGTAGGTACAATCAGCAGTACATGGAGTAAACACACCTGTCCGATCTGGTAACCACTATTCCATGCGAGGATCGAAACCTGGTGACGTGTTTCCAGTGTCACTAAACTGCTGGGGTTGGGAGTTTCAAAGTTTAGGTGCACTGAAACGGAATGAGCTAAGCCCCTACATTGTTTGGAACACGTGCTCTCTTTGAGTATCAAAAAAAGCATTATTTTATTAATTTTAACAAGATCATGAACACGCACGCACGCACGCACGCACGCACGCACGCACGCACGCACGCACGCACGCACGCACGCACGCACGCACGCACGCACGCACGCACGCACGCACGCACGCACGCACGCACGCACGCAACGCACGCACGCACGCACGCACGCACGCACGCACGCACGCACGCACGCACGCACGCACGCACGCACGCACGCACGCACGCACGCACGCACGCACGCACGCACGCACGCACGCACGCACGCACGCACGCACGCACGCACGCACGCACGCACGCACGCACGCACGCACGCACGCACGCACGCACGCACGCACGCACGCACGCACGCACGCACGCACGCACGCACGCACGCACGCACGCACGCACGCACGCACGCACGCACGCACGCACGCACGCACGCACGCACGCACGCACGCACGCACGCACGCACGCACGCACGCACGCACGCACGCACGCACGCACGCACGCACGCACGCACGCACGCACGCACGCACGCACGCACGCACGCACGCACGCACGCACGCACGCACGCACGCACGCACGCACGCACGCACGCACGCACGCACGCACGCACGCACGCACGCACGCACGCACGCACGCACGCACGCACGCACGCACGCACGCACGCACGCACGCACGCACGCACGCACGCACGCACGCACGCACGCACGCACGCACGCACGCACGCACGCACGCACGCACGCACGCACGCACGCACGCACGCACGCACGCACGCACGCACGCACGCACGCACGCACGCACGCACGCACGCACGCACGCACGCACGCACGCACGCACGCACGCACGCACGCACGCACGCACGCACGCACGCACGCACGCACGCACGCACGCACGCACGCACGCACGCACGCACGCACGCACGCACGCACGCACGCACGCACGCACGCACGCACGCACGCACGCACGCACGCACGCACGCACGCACGCACGCACGCACGCACGCACGCACGCACGCACGCACGCACGCACGCACGCACGCACGCACGCACGCACGCACGCACGCACGCACGCACGCACGCACGCACGCACGCACGCACGCACGCACGCACGCACGCACGCACGCACGCACGCACGCACGCACGCACGCACGCACGCACGCACGCACGCACGCACGCACGCACGCACGCACGCACGCACGCACGCACGCACGCACGCACGCACGCACGCACGCACGCACGCACGCACGCACGCACGCACGCACGCACGCACGCACGCACGCACGCACGCACGCACGCACGCACGCACGCACGCACGCACGCACGCACGCACGCACGCACGCACGCACGCACGCACGCACGCACGCACGCACGCACGCACGCACGCACGCACGCACGCACGCACGCACGCACGCACGCACGCACGCACGCACGCACGCACGCACGCACGCACGCACGCACGCACGCACGCACGCACGCACGCACGCACGCACGCACGCACACACACACACACACACACACACACACACACACACACACACACGACTGTCTTTGTGGACAATTTTAATGGTGTCTAATGCCATAATACGTAAGCGACTAACGCTCAAAGTTGTGAACATATCAACAATTACTTCTTCATATGTATATGAGTACTGTTTAAATACAAAACGAAGTGCCATTTCCTGAACTTTTTCCATTTTCTTTGTTAAAACCTAGAAATGCCACGTCAATAGCTATATTTGGTATTATAAAGGGGTGGGATACAGTTAATCTACTACACTAATGATTTATGAGTAACGGTAAATTGATTCCACTGAGTTTCGGTAACGTTTGCCAATTTAGTTCGTAATCTCAGCTTGTTAAGCTCATAACGATATAAATATGAGACCCAACACAAACTATTCAATGCTTTAATCATTTACATTCATTATGTCTACACAGTTGATGTGTAATATATCTGCATTTATAACATAAAGTTTGATATTGCTGGCTGGTGGACGCCAGCTAGTTAGATACAGGTTACTGGTCTGCAAATGTAGGTTTTGGGAAGCACTGTATGCATGCATCTCAAACTCAAGCTCACGAAACTTGATTGGTTGAGTTTGAATTTTTCACTCGGCTGAACCAATCAGAAGCTTGAGTTCTGAGTTTGAGATTGGAGAAAAGTGTTATAACCTTGGGGCCACTGATGTCCATAGGCGGTGTTGCATAAGTCAGGAATGGCTTGCCCTTTCAACATGGCTGACACTATAATAAACAAACACTTTACTTTACTTTACTTTACTTTACTTTACTTTACTTTACTTACAGTTTTATTTAAAACAATCCAGCTTACACTTTCAGTTCGATTCACAGCCACGTGTATGTTTACCAGAACCAGGATAAAGACAAACCTGCCAAAATACCATGTACAGAAGGTAAGAATCGACACAACTATCGAATATGGCCGTGAACAGACCACAGTCTCCGTGGTCTAATGGTTAAGCTGTCCGCCTACGGAGCGGGATGTCTAAACTTCGAACCTCGTCAGAGGTTCATTGTAATTGCTTGTTCGTGAGCCGCCATATAACTAAATAATGCAGGGTTAATGGTAAGTGTTTAATTGTGTAATTATACACACGTGTATATAGGAAACGTTATATTTCTATTGCCCTATATAATGTGACATATTTTGCTAAAATATGTATTTTAACTGACCAATTCCTTATTTCAATTGTTGTAAATAATCATGTACATGATAGAAAATGAATATGCTTAAACCAACTGACCAACTTATTGATGAATTATTTTCAACACAGCGTGTGTGTTCGAGATTGGTCTGCAGAACCGATACAAACTGAACAAAAAGTACCGGAAGTACATATCCATGGTCGCAAATTCGGATGACACATTTCAAGAGGACACGCACATTCTAAGACAACACAAGGTAAATTCAGATTATATTATCAGTGTGGCAGCAAGGGAATGAAAATACATAAAGTATGATTGACTCAAAATCTAAGATGGCTACCATTTGAACCATTTTGGACTTCTCCACTGGAACTTCTGGGCTAATTTTGATGACACTTAGCACGGAATATTGGGACAGCACATACACCATAACTATCTAAAAATGCTTGTTATTCCACTCAAGATTCTTGCAACTAAATGTTCAACTATGTTCCCCTCCAAAGCATTGAGTGTGTTGTACGGAATTAGTTAGTGTTTCACCGGGGCGACTAGTAGATAAACAGTAGCGATATTGCTAATAGTGTTGCTTTCTACTTTTATATTTAAAATGTCTACTTGATCGGTTTATTCAAATACATTTATTTCTGCTCGATTGCGAATTTTCAAATCGCTGATTGGGACCTCAGTTTAAAGCGGAAGGAGAGTATGGTTATGTTAGATTACTTCATTGTTGTAAAACAGGAGTCAATACTATATTAGTGTCCTTTTAGAAAAGTGCGCGTTGTCGAAATGATATATTGTGTTATTGAAAACCACGGTGTAGTACTTTACTACCGATCTAATGAACGGAGATAACATATAGATACAGCTTTGTGGTATATATATATACGGAGATAACATATAAATACAGTTTTGTGGTATATACATATACGGAGATAACATATAGATACAGCTTTCCAACACAGCTTTGTGGTATATAAATAGTTTATATAAAGTTTTGTTTTTCAGCAAGCAGCGGAAGCAGAGAATAGCGATAACGCCCAGGAAGCGAAACGACAGCTGGGAAAACGAGTTAGATATGGAGAAATCGTGCAGGTAACAATGTAGACGATATATTGATAACGCCCAATTAGCGAACATATATTTTGGAAAACGAAGATTGGTATGCGTTGTCAGGTTTCGCTCAGTTATCAGGGATAAGTGTCAAGAAAAACACATTGCTTTGTGTATGATTTTAACGCCGAAGACGCCCACGCAGGTCATCCGAAGCACTTACATTCACATCTCTATAGTATATATCTTCGTCCGACTACACGTCCCCACGAAGCACTTACATTCACATCTCCATAGTATATATCTTCGTCCGACTACACGTCCCCACGAAGCACTTACATACACATCTCTATAGTATATATCTTCGTCTGACTACACGTCCCACGAAGCACTACATTCACATCTATAGTATATATCTTCGTCCGACTACACGTTCCCACGAAGCACTTACATACACATCTCTATAGTATATATCTTCGTCTGGACTACACGTTCCCACGAAGCACTTACATACACATCTCTATAGTATATATCTTCGTCTGGACTACACGTTTCCACGAAGCACTTACATTCACATCTCTATAGTATATATCTTCGTCCGACTACACGTCCCCACGAAGCACTTACATTCACATCTCTATAGTATATATCTTCGTCCGACTGCACGTTCCCATGCAGTACTTACATACACATCTCTATAGTATATATCTTCGTATGGACTACAGGTTCCCACGAAGCACTTACATTAAACATCTCTATAGTATATATCTTCGTCCGACTACAAGTTCCCACGAAGCAATTACATACACATCTCTATAGTATATATCTTCGTCCGACTACACGTTCCCATGGAGCACTTACATACACATCTCTATAGTATATATCTTCGTCTGGACTACACGTTCCCACGAAGCACTTACATTACACATCTCTATAGTATATATCTTCGTCCGACTACAAGAGCCCACGAAGCAATTACATACACATCTCTATAGTATATATCTTCGTCCGACTACACTTTCCCATGCAGCACTTACATACACATCTCTATAGTATATATCTTCGTCTGGACTACACGTTCCCACGAAGCACTTACATTAAACATATCTATAGTATATATCTTCATCTGACTACACGTTCCCACGAAGCACTTACATAAACATCTCTATAGTACATATCTTCGTCCGACTACACGTCCCCACGAAGCACTTACATTCACATCTCTAGAGTATATATCTTCGTCTGGACTACACGTTCCCACGAAGCACTTACATTACACATCTCTATAGTATATATCTTCGTCCGACTACAAGAGCCCACGAAGCAATTACATACACATCTCTATAGTATATATCTTCGTCCGACTACACTTTCCCATGCAGCACTTACATACACATCTCTATAGTATATATCTTCGTCTGGACTACACGTTCCCACGAAGCACTTACATTAAACATATCGATAGTATATATCTTCATCTGACTACACGTTCCCACGAAGCACTTACATAAACATCTCTATAGTATATATCTTCGTCCGACTACACGTCCCCACGAAGCACTTACATTCACATCTCTATAGTATATATCTTCGTCTGACTACACGTTCCCACGAAGCACTTACATTCACATCTCTATAGTATATATCATCGTCTGGACTACACGTTCCCACAATTACATACACATCTCTATAGTATATATCTTCGTCTGACTACACGTTCCCACGAAGCACTTACATTCACATCTCTATAGTATATATCTTCGTCTGGACTACACGTTCCCACACTTACATTAAACATCTCTATAGTACATATCTTCCTCTGACTACACGTTCCCACGAAGTACTTACATTCACATCTCTATAGTATATATCTTCCTCTGGACTACACGTTCCCACACTTACATGAAACATCTCTATAGTATATATCTTCGTCTGGACTACACGTTCCCATGAAGCACTTACATAAACATCTCTATAGTATATATCTTCGTCCGACTACACGTTCCCAGGAAACACTTACATAAACATCTCTATAGTATATATCTTCGTCTGGACTACACGTTCCCAGGAAGCACTTACATAAACATCTCTATAGTATATATCTTCGTCTGGACTACACGTTCCCAGGAAGCACTTACACAAACATCTCTATAGTATATATCTTCGTCTGGAAAACTCGTTCCCAGGAAGCACTTACATTAAACATCTCTATAGTATATATCTTCGTCCGACTACACGTTCCCAGGAAGCACTTACATAAACATCTCTATAGTATATATCTTCGTCTGGACTACACGTTCCCAGGAAGCACTTACATAAACATCTCTATAGTATATATCTTCGTCTGGGAAACACGTTCCCAGGAAGCACTTACATTAAACATCTCTATAGTATATATCTTCGTTCGACTACACGTTCCCAGGAAGCACTTACATTAAACATCTCTATAGTATATATCTTCGTCCGACTACACGTTCCCAGGAAGCACTTACATTAAACATCTCTATAGTATATATCTTCGTCCGACTACACTTTCCCATGCAGCACTTACATACACATCTCTATAGTATATATCTTCGTCTGGACTACACGTTCCCACGAAGCACTTACATTAAACATCTCTATAGTATATATCTTCGTCCGACTACACGTTCCCAGGAAGCACTTACATTAAACATCTCTATAGTATATATCTTCGTTCGACTACACGTTCCCAGGAAGCACTTACATTAAACATCTCTATAGTATATATCTACGTCTTGACTACACGTTCCCAAGAAGCACTTACATTAAACATCTCTATAGTATATATCTTCGTCTGACTACACGTTCCCACGAAGCACTTACATACACATCTCTATAGTATATCTTCGTCTGACTACACGTTCCCACGAAGCACTTACATTCACATCTCTATAGTATATATCTTCGTCTGACTACACGTTCCCACGAAGCACTTACATTAAAATCTCTATAGTATATATCTTCGTCCGACTACACGTTCCCAGGAAGCACTTACATTAAACATCTCTATAGTATATATCTTCGTCTGACTACACGTTCACACGAAGCACTTACATTAAACATCTCTATAGTACATATCTTCGTCTGACTACACGTTCACACGAAGCACTTACATTAAACATCTCTATAGTATATATCTTCGTCCGACTACACGTTCCCAGGAAGCACTTGCATTACACATCTCTATAGTACATATCTTCGTCTGACTACACGTTCCCACGAAGCACTTACATTAAACATCTCTATAGTATATATCTTCGTCTGGACTACACGTTCCCACACTTACATTAAACAACTCTATAGTATATATTTTCGTCTGACTACACGTTCCCAGGAAGCACTTACATTAAACATCTCTATTGTATATATCTTCGTCTGGACTACACGTTCCCACACTTACATTAAACATCTCTATAGTTTATATCTTCGTCCGACTACACGTTCCCACGAAGCACTTACATTAAACATCTCTATAGTATATATCTTCCTCTGGACTACACGTTCCCACACTTACATTACACATCTCTATAGTATATATCTTCGTCTGACTACACGTTCCCACGAAGCTCTTACATTAAACATCTCTATAGTATATATCTTCGTCTGGACTACACGCTCCCACGAAGCACTTACATTAAACATCTCTATAGTATATATCTTCATCTGACTACACGTTCCCACGAAGCACTTACATAAACCTCTCTATAGTATATATCTTCGTCCGACTACACGTCCCCACGAAGCACTTACATTCACATCTCTATAGTATATATCTTCGTCTGGACTACACGTTCCCACGAAGCACTTACATTACACATCTCTATAGTATATATCTTCGTCCGACTACAAGAGCCCACGAAGCAATTACATACACATCTCTATAGTATATATCTTCGTCCGACTACACTTTCCCATGCAGCACTTACATTCACATCTCTATAGTATATATCTTCGTCCGACTACACCTTCCCATGAAGCACTTACATTCACATCTCTATAGTATATATCTTCGTCTGGACTACACGTTCCCACACTTCCATTAAACATCTCTATAGTATATATCTTCGTCCGACTACACGTTCCCAGGAAGCACTTACATTAAACATCTCTATTGTATATATCTTCGTCTGGACTACACGTTCCCACACTTACATTAAACAACTCTATAGTATATATTTTCGTCTGACTACACGTTCCCAGGAAGCACTTACATTAAACATCTCTATTGTATATATCTTCGTTCGACTACACGTTCCCACGAAGCACTTACATTAAACATCTCTATAGTATATATCTTCCTCTGGACTACACGTTCCCACGAAGCACTTACATTACACATCTCTATAGTATATATCTTCGTCTGACTACACGTTCCCACGAAGCACTTACATTAAACATCGCTATAGTATATATCTTCGTCTGGACTACACGCTCACACGAAGCACTTACATTAAACATCTCTATAGTATATATCTTCGTCTGGACTACACGTTCCCATGCAGCATTTACATAAACATCTCTATAGTATATATCTTCCTCTGGACTACACGTTCCCACACTTACATTAAACATCTCTATAGTATATATCTTCGTCTGACTACACGTTCCCATGAAGCACTTACATTAAACATCTCTATAGTATATATCTTCGTCCGACTACACCTTCTCATGAAGCACTTACATTCACATCTCTATAGTATATATCTTCGTCTGGACTACAAGTTCCCACACTTACATTAAACATCTCTATAGTATATATCTTCGTCTGACTACACGTTCCCAGGAAGCACTTACATTCACATCTCTATATCTTCGTCTGGACTACACGTTCCCACACTTACATTAAACATCTATATAGTATATATCTTCGTCTGGACTACACGTTCCCATGCAGCACTTACATAAACATCTCTATAGTATATATCTTCGTCTGGACTACACGTTCCCACACTTACATTAAACATCTCTATTGTATATATCTTCGTCTGGACTACACGTTCCCATGAAGCACTTACATTAAACATCTCTATAGTATATATCTTCGTCTGACTACACGTTCACACGAAGCACTTACATTCACATTTCTATAGTATATATCTTCGTCTGGACTACACGTTCACAAGAAGCACTTACATTCACATCTCTATAGTATATATCTTCGTCTGGACTACACGTTCCCAGGAAACCGACATCTGGAGAGCGGCTATAAAAAACAGACGACGACCGAGAATGTAATTGCTACGGCATGACTCAACTCTCATTGGGACGATCATCTCTATGCCACAACATAACCATCTGAAGATACAACTACGAGCGAAGATCAACGGAATTTATGATGAAAGAAAGTACGACCACTTCAAGGTGATGTTTTAGCAATTCACCCTAAACATTTACGTTCAGGGGTGGCATCGACCTGGCAGTACAGTAATCCACTCTACTCTGTGAGGTAATTTAGACGTTGGCGTCAACTGTAAGAAACTTCCTAACGCCATGTTGGATACACAGCGTGTTGAAACCTCAATTGTTGAGTCAGCGACCAAATTTATAGTGCCTTCGGGTGGTTGAACCTTTATAGACTCTAACAAACTCATACAAGCTAGGTTATGGACAAGTTGATCCTGTACCTGCAAATGTATCCAAGCACAACTTGAGAGATGACGTCATGACTGCCGACGAATTACCTATAGTAAGCGGTAACATGCGACGTATTCCAATTGCAGACGAATTACCTATAGTAAGCGGTAACATGCGAAGTATTCCAACTGCAGACGAATTACCTATAGTAAGCGGTAACATGCGAAGTATTCCAACTGCAGACGAATTACCTATGGTAAGGGGTAGCATGCGAAGTATTCCAACTGCAGACGAATTACCTATAGTAAGCGGTAACATACGAAGTATTCTAACTGCAGACGAATTACCTATAGTAAGGGGTAACATGCGAAGTATTCCAACTGCAGACGAATTACCTATATTAAGCGGTAACATACGAAGTATTCCAACTGCAGACGAATTACCTATAGTAAGCCGTAACATGCGAAGTATTAACTGCCAGAAGCTTTGGAATTTGAGAGTTCGGATTTGTTTCGACCACGTCAGTTTACGCCATCCGGTGACGCAATTAGCTTAAACAATATTTATTTCGTTGAATAAACAAGTATTTATAATATGTACATCGATACAGGATTGAGGAGAAAGCAGTTGCTTGTTTTAGTTACATATTTCATACGGTGACGCAATTATAAAAGATGTCTTTAAATATATTGGGCAGTCGCTTGGTTCATATTATATATTCTATTCCTAGTTTCGGCTATATTATATTACTAGTAACGTGGCGTATTCTTCTCTTTCAGTTAAAGCATGTGTTTACAAACAAGTACATTCATATGTGCACGTCTCAAACGTCTCAAGTCGACAAAAACAACATGGTGGTACGTAAACTAGTGTACACGTTCATCAATTAATGAAAACAGATATATCTAGACTGTCGCTTGGAACTGAAATAAAATAGTACTGATGAGTCACTGTTTAGCGTACATGCACGTGGCTACTAAAAGGCGCTGAAGGCCCGGGTCTGTAGTTTGTACAAGAAAATAAAAAATCTAAAAACCCCAAAATGCAATAAAATATGTAGAGTGGATGTAGTGTGTGTGTGTGGGGGGGGGGGAGGAGGGCATGGTTGTCAACGTGGAGGCCTCATACATTCTGCACAACATAAAAGGTCGAATTCAAATCACCGAACATATCGTATTTTAACATCCAAGACATAAATTTAAATATGTGAGTGCTACAAGACCCATCTAGTAAATTCGCATCCTTTCGTGCTCAATTTACAAGTCAGGCCTACATATTTAAAAGCGCTAGCTTCGCCTCTGACGTAGTACTTAGAAAATGAATCACGCCTGTGATCACTGGTGTTATAATAATTAAATACACGGAACTAGATATTCATACACTACAGACTAGATATAATGGTGGAAGAAAGAATCCGTCCTTCTTTCTCCTCAAATGACAAGTTGTTCTGTTTATGTGGCTTAGGTTTGAGTTTTAATTTAATCATGTCGTCTATTAATGACCTGTTGATAGCATTTATATATTAACGAAACATGCATTGAAATAAAATTACTATTGATTTACCGAACGTTTATTCCTACATGCATTCTGCTGTTATTTTGCTGTACCCGGAAGTTAATACAGACAGATTAGAAGTTTCATGACCTCGAGTTTTTAAATTGAATTTAGGCGTCGAGAGACTTCTATAAGAGTTACTCCCCTTTCACAAAACCCACCATTTATTTTAGTATCCTCTAGTGTCCTCAAATCGTGATACCTTCGTTTTCGTTACCCCGTAAGTATTTACAATACTGCGCGCGATCGGTGTTTTCTGACGTCACCAATCAAGAATAGATAGTGTCAAAGGTCATTTTCCATATTTGGCAACAACAATGCGCCGTATAATCCTTGTAGGTGTAAGTAATCGGTTATTTTCCTTGCATTGGTATAAAACATGCTATCTTTCATAATGCAATATTGCATCACCATTTGTCCATTTGATTTACTGCAAAATATTGACCATTTCCAGTTTTGTTTTGCGTCGTCTGATTTGCTTACCTACCTGTCATTTAATGTGAAGGTCAATATAGACTGGGTTACAATTTTAATTAGTGTAAGGGGAGATAGTTTTGGAGACATCTCTTATATTGTTTTGAGGTCCATACAGTGTTACTGTCATCGTCAACTAAGCGATGTGTCATGTAGTGTAGTGTACTTAACGGAATAGTTTTTAATTTAGTTTTAGGTTTATGGCAGTCCACCACCTACAAAGCGAAAGTACAGGCAATTTTCATCAACAGCCCTTACAAATGGGCACAGTGTGACCATTGGACCCACCTCATTTACTGTTCAAAAGTCAGGTTTACAAGATTAGGTGATGAATTCAGCTGTCAACATGTGAAAATGCTTGTTAAACTGTGAAAGTGTTCACTGTGAAAAGAAATATTCATCAAAATAATAGAAATGATCATTATGCTGCATAAAACGTGTTCATTTTATATTTACACCCATTCGATGTTACGCAAAATTGATTTTCTGAAAGGTCACGAAAACTCCGGTACCAGTCACCACAGATGTCGGTTTCGGGTCATGGTAAAAATGACAGCGCCCGTTGTTATTTACGTAGTTATATTCATTTCTAATTCATTGGAATAAAAGAGGAATGTTACTTTATTTACATCATACATTTATACACTATGTAGTTTTAAGATTCGTTTTGTTGAATGCCATTCATTTCTTATCATAACGGAAACCGGAAACTCGAGGGTATAAACAAGAATTTAAATGAAAGATGAGACAGCTACTAGTATTTAAAACTATCATAATCCCTGTAATGTAAGTTATATATTTTCACATTTACCCATAATAATTTAAACCAATAACGTTGCTATTTCTCATTGTGTTCTCTATAATAGACTGGGACAATTTCAGTGAAATGTTGGCGCTTAGAGTTTATGAGGCATTTCTGAGGAAAAGTTGGCAAACAACTTTTCCCAAGGGATTTGGGTATGCTGAAAATGAATATTTTGTTTGCCAAGCTCAATTTTGATTTTTCGGTACCCAAATTGCTAAAAACAAAAATGGCCGCCATGGGAAACTTAAAACACCCATAACTTTTGAATGAAGTGTGATAAAGCTTAATTGTTTGCACCAAATACCATGTTTTTGATGCCTACGAACACACTGAACACATCATAGTGGAGCTATGTTCAATATAAATGAGTGGAAAATAATATAAGTGGCATTTCATTTGAAAACTGACAAATAATAAACAAAATCAGAACGTTAGATCATGAAATGCCTTTATATTACAAGAAGCATGGCACATAGTGACTGATAATATTAATAAGTGTATTTTACATGATTTATAAACTGTCCAACATATATTATACATAGTAGGAAAACTAGGCAGTAATGTTATTCAGCACATTATATTATGTTTAAATAGTAAATGTCTATAACGGTGTACTGTATTGCAAGTCTTTGAAGTATTTCTTTCAGCTTCATTTGTTCATGCAAATGTTGTCACTGTCTACACACTTGCAGGCTCCAGTGCATGTCAGTTTGCCCTTTCTGCAGGTGCAACTCTGTGATTTACAGCCTTTTGTGCATCCACATGCAACAATGTCCTTGCGTGACTGTGGAATTGGAGCGGGTGACACAAGTTTCGGTGACAGCTGTCCACCTTCCAATGTCCAGCCCATGGTTGCAGGTGAGGGTAGGACTGGTTGTGGATTGGTAGCCTGCATCCAAACCATACTTTGGAAGTATGCTCGCTGAACATGAAATTGTAGTGCATCTGATGTAGGAGGCAATGCATCTTGCGATTTACATTTGAAGAACAATTTGACACGAGCATTGTCACAGCTGGCTACTTCTTGAACGTTGTACAACTTGCACACAAACTGTTCTGCATACTTCATTGTATTTTGTGTCAGTTCTCCTGTTCCAAGGTCTTTGAGGAGATGGTTGTCTGTGGTGAACAGTTTCCATGCAGTTTTCTTGCTATGTCCAGCAAAGTAGGACACAGTATCGCAGCCCGTTATTGAATGGAATGGGATGAGGGTTTCAAACACTGAGTTGCTGAATGGAAGATTATGCCTGATATCATGTACAGGTATGTATTTCCGACGTTTTAATGTGCCTGCCTTCATCCACAACTTTCTGCAATTCATTTTGGGGAAATGTGCTAGCAGTAGCACCAAGACATCTGTGTCTCGCGCTGACACAACCACACTCTCTGCATCTGTGTGCATACAATGCAAGACAAGCCTTATAGCTGCCTCCTCATGGCTGGCCTCGAGCAGATGAATGTCCAATTCCGGGTCAGATGTCCAAACTTTGTCCTCCCTCTGTAATCCACCAGAAACTACCAGTATTTTCCCTGGAGGAGTTTTTGTGATCAAATGTTTTGAGAGGAAATCTGCTAGGTCTGACTTGTTAGCAGGCACAGCCAGAAAATCATTCCAGTTGTTGGGGATTGGCACAGAACTGCCTTCGACAACTCTTCTGATCGGACAAGAATGTTTTGAACGTATCTTTCTGGTACCAGCCTTGCTTGATGTTTCTCTGTACCGATCAAAGGTGACATCGATCCTGTCAAAAGATCTCCCAGCATGACTGACATTCAGAACAAATGCCTCTCCCAGTTCACCAACGTTATTAACACGTGAAGGTTTCCCAAGTGCCATTACTAGGGCTTGGCCATCTATCACCAGACAGGATGTTCTGTCAAGGGTAATCTCTGGTGGACAGGTCACATCTTTGGTCATCACATCAGTTAGGATAGCTTTATTACCAACCCGCAGACTGCCATTTGTGTTTGCAATTGCAACTGGCACAGTCATCAGTTCATGCTGTAATACATTGTGAAGATCCACCTTCCTGCCAGCCTGGTAGGCAATGAGGAGGCGCTGAAGTATATTCCGGTCTGCCTTCATGGTGGATTCTTTACCCTTGGAGTCTTTCTGCGCCACATATAGAGATGAGAAGGTGAGTGCCTTTGACTTATGTATGGGATCTCTGAACTTGACTCTTGTATGTCCGCCACCAGAGGCAATCAATCTCTCATTCACGAATGTATTGAGTTATACCTGGCCCATATTCTCAGCTTTCAGAAGACATTCTTGGATATCAGCAGTTGCTAAATCCTTGGTAGAAATATTCTGGAGCACATCACGGGATTCATTCTTTGTAGAACTGACATGATTTTGTCTTCATCCTCGGTGTCCCGTTTCATTCTAGCAGGAGTGGTTTCATTGTGAATCATTTGGTCTTCATGTCCAACCATAAACAGTGCCCTTGTCTTGGTTGCAATGCAGGCCCTGAGATTATATGACAAGGCCCAGCGGCTCAATGCTGCTGTGGTTTTGGTAATTCCAATGATACCACCACCCTTTTTCCCTGTGCCACTTAGCCACTCTTGGCTGTGGTCTGTGTCAATCTGGTTGAATCTCTGGTCTGATCCCTTCACAACAAAGTTGCCTTTGTAGAATTCCTCTTTGACTTCATTAGGTAGCTGGTTCATCTCGGCTAAGTACACAGTACTCCACCTGGCATAGTTTATGTGGTCATAGCGGTGGAAGTATGGAAGCATTTGCTTAAAAGCATAGAGGTGAAGCTCCCAGAGACCATCACGCTGGGCCCTGTTGAACAGGAGTAGCATACATACCATGTTCATATACTGCCACCAGTACTGGAAATTGACATCTTGCTCTTTGCTAAGAACAAATTCAGCCATGAGATTGCAAAATCGTATGGATGCCAGTGTTGTCACCAGTGCATCATAATATTGTGGAGCATCTGACCTTGCTGCTTTCAATATATCTTCTTTCAGCTCATGGTCTTTCTTCTCTATATACGGCAGGAGTTGTGGAAGCACAAGTTGCCACATAGCTTTCAGTGTCAGTTTGTGTGCACGCACTCCCTTAGCATATGATTTTCCAGTCATTGCTTTCTCTGTTGAATTTGGTCCCAAAATTCCACTATCTATCCAGACGTCTGCCAAACCAAAATCTGCAGTGTGTTGTCCCAAGACCTTCAGAAAGTTCATCGCCGTATGTAGGCCTCCTAATCTGGGTATCAGAAGATCATTGTACTGTGGTATTGTCCATTTTATGCTCCACCAGTGCAGGGAAGAGAGCCTGGTCTACTGTAATTACGGCATGCTTTTGCTGTAAAGAGGCTGCTACATGTAGAACTCTTTGAACAATTGTGTTCAAAGTTTTGATCTCATGTGCTGGTGCCTGAATGTATCCAACAGTGGTTTTTTCTGGATCCATTTGACTGTGCCTTCTGTTAAAAGATGTCCAGGTGGATTTAGGTTCTTCGTGTTGACGTATACACATAAATGCTTTGTCTGTAGCTTTAGCTTTCAATGCCGATGTGGGAATATCATTGGATTTCTCAAACCACTCCGCTTTCAATTCCCCAAACTGTGGTTCGGTGGTGCCTTCATTGATGTTGACTGGGATGATAGCTTCCATTGCTTCTGGAACACTCAAAGATGTATGTTTGGAGGGTTCTATGTTCTTCAACAAGTCGTCAGGAGCTGGCCCTCTTTGCCAAGCTGCAACTTGGGTGGCATGGAAAGTGTCCTTGCCATCTAAAGTTGAATCATTTATGTCTATGTTGTCTGCTGAGAAGTGAACAAACCTTCCCTGCGCTAAGTTAGGTGGGACTACAGCTCCATTATCACAGTTCATGTTTTCCAATGTGCTCTCGGCTAATGCTGTGTCAATCCGGAGGATATCTCTGTAGCTAACAATGTGGCCAGCACTGTGAAATACCTCCACCAGTTGTTTGGATCTAGTTGCCTGGTGCAGAGTTGATCCAATGCCAACATGCTTTGGAGTCATTTTCTTTCCCCCGCTGACACTGTAGACAAGATATTGTGCAATGCTAAGAACCCTGGATATTGTGTGGGATTCTAGTTTTCACTGATATATATTGATCATAGCTCCATTATGGTATGTTCAGTGTGTTGGTAGGCATCAACAACATGGTATTTGGTGCAAAAAAACTTTGCTTTATCACCATTCATTCAAAAGTTATGGACGTTTTAAGTTTTCCATGGCGGCCATTTTTGTTTTTAGCAATTTGGGTACCAAAAAATCAAAATTGAGCTTGGCAAACAAAATATTCATTTTTAGCATACCCAAATCCATTGGAAAAAGTTGTTTGCCAACTTTTCCTCAAAAACGCCTCCAACATTCACACTTCCTGAAAATTGTCCTAGTCTATAATGTTATTGTTCAGTTTATGCTTGATACATATACACTGTGTGTGGAAGTATATAGTGAATGGACGCTCATTAATGTGTGCTAAGCGATCAAGGATATGCTTGTTTCAACTTCAACTTGATACTGTCCAACCCTCAGGCACAATTATGATTGACAGGCGCATTCTAGAACAGTGAGTTAATCTAAAATGTTATGTGCAATGTAAAATGATAAAAGAATCTACAAAGGTATAGTTAAACGCAGACAGTTAAAGTTTAGATGGAGTAACCGACCAGCCATGTGTAGTAATGCATACCACACTATTCCACGCTATAGAATCGCGCCACATAATCACACTATATAACCACACTATATAACCACACTATATAACCGCACTATATAACCGCGCTATATAACCACACTATATAACCACACTATATAACCGCACTATATAACCGCACTATATAGCCACACTATATAACCGCACTATATAACCACTCTATATAACCACACTATATAACCACACCACACTATATAACCACACTATATAACCACACTATATACACCACACTATATAACCACACTATATAACCACACTATATAACCACACTATATAACCACACTATATAACCACACTATATAACCACTCTATATAACCACACCACACTATATAACCACACTATATAACCACACTATATAACCACACTATATAACCACACTATATAACCACACTATATAACCACACTATATAGCCACACTATATAACCACACTATATAACCACTCTATATAACCACACTATATAACCACACTATATAACCACACTATATAACCACACTATATAACCACACCACACTATATAACCACACTATATAACCACACTATATAACCACACTATATAACCACACTATATAACCACTCTATATAACCACACCACACTATATAACCACACTATATAACCACTCTATATAACCACTCTATATAACCACTCTATATAACCACACCACACTATATAACCACACTATATAACCACTCTATATAACCACACTATATAACCACACCACACTATATTACCACACTATATAACCACACTATATAACCACACTATATAACCACACTATATAACCACACTATATAGCCACACTATATAACCACACTATATAACCACACTATATAACCGCACTATATAACCACACTATATAACCACACTATATAACCACACTATATAACCACACCATCCAACCACACTATATAGCCACACTATATAACCACACTATATAACCGCACTATATAACCACACTATATAACCACTCTATATAACCACACTATATAACCACACTATATAGCCACACTATATAACCACTCTATATAACCACACTATATAACCACACTATATAACCACACTATATAACCACACTATATAACCACTCTATATAACCACACTATATAACCACACTATATAACCACACTATATAACCACACTATATAACCACACTATATAACCGCACTATATAACCACACTATATAACCACACTATATAACCACACTATATAACCACACTATATAACCACACTATATAACCACACTATAACCACACTATATAACCACACTATATAACCACGCTATATAACCACACTATATAACCACACTATATAACCACACTATATAACCACTCTATATAACCACACTATATAACCACTCTATATAACCACACTATATAACCACACCACACTATATAACCACACTATATAACCACACTATATAACCACACTATATAACCACTCTATATAACCACACTATATAACCACACTATATAACCACACTATATAACCACACTATATAACCACACCACCCAACCACACTATATAACCACACTATATAACCACACTATATAACCACTCTATATAACCACACTATATAACCACACTATATAACCACACTATATAACCACACTATATAACCACACTATATAACCGCACTATATAACCGCACTATATAGCCACACTATATAACCGCACTATATAACCACTCTATATAACCACACTATATAACCACACCACACTATATAACCACACCACACTATAAAACCACACTATATAGCCACACTATATAACCACACTATATAGCCACACTATATAACCACACCACACTATATAACCACACCACACTATAAAACCACACTATATAACCACACTATATAACCACACTATATAACCACACTATATAACCACACCACACTATATAACCACACCACACTATATAGCCACACTATATAACCACACTATATAACCACACTATATAACCACACCACACTATATAACCACACCACTCTATATAGCCACACTATATAACCACACTATATAACCACACCACACTATATAACCACACTATATAACCACACCACACTATATAACCACACTATATAACCACACTATATAGCCACACTATATAACCACTCTATATAACCACACTATATAACCACACTATATAACCACACTATATAACCACTCTATATAACCACACTATATAACCACACCACCCAACCACACTATATAACCACACTATATAACCACACTATATAACCACACTATATAACCACACTATATAACCACTCTATATAACCACACTATATAACCACACCACCCAACCACACTATATAACCACACTATATAACCACACTATATAGCCACACTATATAACCACACTATATAACCACACTATATAACCACACTATATAACCACACTATATAACCACACTATATAGCCACACTATATAACCACACTATATAACCACACTATATAACCACACTATATAACCGCACTATATAACCACACTATATAACCACACTATATAACCACACTATATAACCGCACTATATAACCACACTATATAACCACTCTATATAACCACACTATATAGCCACACTATATAACCACACTATATAACCACACTATATAACCACACCACACTATATAACCACACTATATAACCGCACTATATAACCACACTATATAACCACTCTATATAACCACACTATATAACCACACTATATAACCACACTATATAACCACACTATATAACCACACTATATAACCACACTATATAGCCACACTATATAACCACACTATATAGCCACACTATATAACCACTCTATATAACCACACTATATAACCACACCACACTATATAGCCACACTATATAACCACTCTATATAACCACACTATATAACCACACTATATAACCACACTATATAACCACACTATATAACCACACTAAACCACACTATATAGCCACACTATATAACCACACTATATAACCACACTAATAACCGCACTATATAACCACACTATATAACCACACTTATACTAACTATATAACCACCTAATAACCACACATATAGCCACACTATATACCACACTATATAACCGCACTATATAACCACACTATATAACCACACTATATAACTATACTATATAACCACACTATATACCACACTATATAGCCACACTATGTAACCACACTATAACCGCCTATATAACCACGCTATATAACCACACTATATAACCACACTAATAACCACACTATATAACCACACTATATAACCACTCTATATACCACACTATTACCACTCTATATAACCACACTATATAACCACACCAAACTATATAACCACACTATATAACCACACTATATAACCACACTATATAGCCACACCACACTATATAACCGCACTATATAACCACGCTATATAACCACACTATATAACCACACTATATAACCACACTATATAACCACTCTATATAACCACACTATATAACCACTCTATATAACCACACTATATAACCACACCACACTATATAACCACACTATATAACCACACTATATAACCACACTATATAACCACACTATATAACCACACTATATAACCACACTATATAACCACACTATATAACCACACCACACTATATAACCACACTATATAACCACACTATATAACCACTCTATATAACCACTCTATATAACCACTCTATATAACCACACCACACTATATAACCACACTATATAACCACTCTATATAACCACTCTATATAACCACTCTATATAACCACACTATATAGCCACACTATATAACCACACTATATAACCACTCTATATAACCACACCACACTATATAACCACACTATATAACCACACTATATAACCACACTATATAACCACACTATATAACCACACTATATAACCACACTATATAACCACACTATATAACCACTCTATATAACCACACCACACTATATAACCACACTATATAACCACACTATATAACCACACTATATAACCACACTATATAACCACACTATATAACCACACTATATAGCCACACTATATAACCACACTATATAACCACTCTATATAACCACACTATATAGCCACACTATATAACCACACTATATAACCACTCTATATAACCACACCACACTATATAACCACACTATATAACCACACTATATAACCACACTATATAACCACTCTATATAACCACACCACACTATATAACCACACTATATAACCACTCTATATAACTACTCTATATAACCACTCTATATAACCACACCACACTATATAACCACACTATATAACCACTCTATATAACCACACTATATAACCACACCACACTATATTACCACACTATATAACCACACTATATAACCACACTATATAACCACACTATATAACCACACTATATAGCCACACTATATAACCACACTATGTAACCACACTATATAACCGCACTATATAACCACACTATATAACCACACTATATAACCACACTATATAACCACACCATCCAACCACACTATATAGCCACACTATATAACCACACTATATAACCGCACTATATAACCACACTATATAACCACTCTATATAACCGCACTATATAACCACACTATATAACCACACTATATAACCACTCTATATAACCACACTATATAACCACACTATATAACCACGCTATATAACCACACTATATAACCACTCTATATAACCACACTATATAACCACACTATATAACCACTCTATATAACCACACTATATAACCACACTATATAACCACACTATATAACCACACTATATAACCACACTATATAACCACACTATATAACCACACTATATAACCACACTATATAACCACTCTATATAACCACACTATATAACCACACTATATAACCACGCTATATAACCACACTATATAACCACTCTATATAACCACACTATATAACCGCACTATATAACCACACTATATAACCACGCTATATAACCACACTATATAACCACACTATATAACCACGGTATATAACCACGGTATATAACCACACTATATAACCACACTATATAGCCACACTATATAACCACACCATCCAACCACGCTATATAACCACACTATATAACCGCACTATATAACCGCACTATATAACCGCACTATATAACCACACTATATAACCACACTATATAACCACGCTATATAACCGCGCTATATAACCACGCTATATAACCGCACTATATAACCGCACTATATAACCACACTATATAACCACACTATATAACCACACTATATAACCACGTTATATAACCACGCTATATAACCACACTATATAACCACACTATATAGCCACACTATATAACCACACTATATAACCACACTATATAACCACACTATATAGCCACACTATATAACCACACTATATAACCACACTATATAACCACACTATATAACCACACTATATAACCACACTATATAACCACACTATATAACCACACTATATAGCCACACTATATAACCACACTATATAACCACACTATATAACCACACTATATAACCACACTATATAACCACACTATATAGCCACACTATATAACCACACTATATAACCACACTATATAACCACACTATATAACCACACTATATAGCCACACTATATAACCACGCTATATAACCACACTATATAGCCACACTATATAACCACACTATATAACCAAGCTATATAACCACGCTATATAACCACTCTATATAGCCACTCTATATAACCACACTATTGAACTGTATTGCAACTTACAGAAGATCATTGTCCAATAAGAGCTATCCCCAAAAAGAACCACCTACTAGTGGGTATAAATATGAAGTGCCAATAGGCCTAATATTTCATGTGAGGAAGCTCTCCAGCTGGCTTGCGGAAGGTCGGTTGGTTATACTTGGGTGCTCCCCCATGATTGAAATACTGCTCAGAGGGGCACACGGGATCTCCCTTCTACGATAACAACTGTAAGCCCAATAAAAGGTGTGTCAACAATGCAGCCAATTCCGTAATACAAGTGTTGTAAATAATCATGTACTAATGATTATAATTTGAAATCAACATTCACAACAACTAGACATTTAATACATGTTCATCGGCTGCGTCTATGTCCTCTCCGGTACCACATGTTTTCCGCTGGGAATATCTGTTTATTGTGTTGTTCTATTAACAAAAACTTAAATGATTTATTACGTGACAGCAAAGTAAGACAATAACAATGGTATTCCAATTCACTTCAGTCTGCAATCCAATATAGTTCAGTCAATATACGCAGAACTTCGTATCGCTCCCATACAGTGTAGCTACCGTTACGATAAATAACTAGTTGGAAATAGTAACTCTACTGCTCAGTAGTCACGTGTCCACATACCTGTCAGAGAGGAAACAGTAACACAGTGAATAGTAACATGATTCGCCATCATCGCCATCATCGCCATGCCTACTACACGTTCTAGTGGTCATCCGGCTCCTGCAAATCGGATCAACTCATTTCAGGGATATATTTATTATTTATGTTTCGAACTTGTGATTGTAATGCAGCGTTCGTGAGAGCGCAATGGTAGCGCATGCGCTTCACGTGCACGCAATGCCCAGAATGCGTGCCCAGCTGTTGCCACGATTGAGCTCTTAGGCAATGCTCTTAATTCCCTCTCTCTTTCTTGGTGGGTTATCTCAGGATTGAGTGTATCCCACATATATAAATAAAGGACCTGCCTGTGACAATCAGATTGTTCGGCAGTATAACGTAGAAGCGTTGGAATATATGGTTACGTTATATAGTCACATTGCTGCTGGCCATCAATTGGTGTGGGACCAACATTATTTTATCATCATACTATGTATTCGTTGTAACTATCTTTTCTTTTTGTGTGATGTATGTATTCCTGGTGAATAATAAAATATGATTAACGTACATCTTTGTCTATAATTTTGTTCCACATATAAGCAAAATTGTGTGTTTAAGGTGATGCTACAAGAATACAATGCGAAAAATGCACAGTTTCGAATCTTGCCCCAATACAAAGTGAAGTCTGAGGGTGAAGTGGTATGTATAGCATGCACATATAGTATCTATGTTTTTAATCAGGTTCAGTTATTTCATTTGCTTGATTTCTCCGCCTACAATCAGCGGCATAGCTTCCTATAAGGTAGATAGTTTAAAACCTATTTCTGTTGACACACTGTACATAATAAACACATTGTCAAGGCCGTAACATGGTCTTGATATATGTATAGGCACCATTAGGATATGGTGTCCGAAGATATCTCCCAATGAAGATTTTGAAAGTCTGTATCGCCATAGCTGCATTCTGATGCAGTTTGGCGCATGTTTTGACGAGAAATAAGGAAGATATTTGTGAGTTCTGAAACTCCTCTTTATGAATTAAAGAGAAATTGAAATACGGACGTATTTTCATAGTCGATCACATTATTCACCTCCACCTTCTTACACTTCATTTTTATGCATTTTTCGCATTTTCCTAATATGCGGTCGTTACTATCATGTGTATTACATTCTATGACCGGGGGTGTCAGGGGAAGTAACTAGACCAATATACTCGGGCTAGCGCCTACAGCGCTATGCCCCTGATTGTAGAATTCTGTACTGACCATGGCTTTAACAAAGTCTCAGTCATGTTGTAGCATTGGTGCTTACTATATTTAAAACCAATATACGTGTGTGTTTACGTTTATTTATCGTCACTACCGGTTGCCCATATGAGCGACACCTCCTGAAGAGATTAGTTACTTTAGATTTTGGAGGATAGTGCATGATACAGACAGAGACCCATTCCAGAATCTCCTCTGGTTCTTTTACGTGCACGGTGTAAAGCACCGACACGATACCTCGGTTAACGTCCCATCTGAAAGACTGTTACTTTTATTAGGGTCAGACGGGGGATCGAACCTGCGATCCCTGGATTACCAGTCCAGCCTGTTACCACTGGACTACAGATCCGTCAGTAAAAATGTAAAAATCAATATACCAATCTTCTGCATAATTATATACGAACAAAGGGACCACCACGGCCGAATGGTTTAGGTTGTTGACTTCAAATAATGTGCCGCTCATCACTATAGGTTCGAATCCTACTTGGGGTGTCTACTTATTCCATGTGCGGATACCATCCAGCCAGCTTGCGGAAGGTAGCCTCCGTGCCTGACTTTCGCATCGAAAGGAAAGTCACCCAGGGTATTCCTCCGCCAATAACAGGATTCACAATCTAATTCTAATTCTTATATCAACAGTACAGTTGAAATCAAAATATCACACAATTTAAATATTAAATACACAGCTGATTTCATCAACATTTACTTCATTCGGTCAAGACTCAAACTTGAAATAGTTCAGCTTCTGGTCCCTCCCATTACAAATGCATTCTGGTGCGCAGACATATATAAAGTCGACACACAACAAAAGGTAAAACAAATACTGATATCCAATACGTATAGAGAACATACACACATCTTAAATAATCAGTTTGCATCCGTGATCAGATCGAGTGTAATGCATTTTTATTTAATTCTATCTTTACCACAGGTGCAAATTTACGACCAAATCGTATTTGAGAGTACCAAATCACCAGGCCATTACGTCCATGCCAGTTCCGGGTTTCAGATTGACCATTTCACATTTGGGTAATAGATTTTTAAACACCAACAAACCATTGTTTTTTTTATTATTTAATGTAGCGTATTTACTATATACCCCGTGTCAATTCTAATAATGCTTTCAAACTCTATCGTAAGTACGTAAGTGTAATATTAAATTCACAAGCGGAAAATACACTAATTGTTCAGTAAGAACAATGTGTTTTACCCTGTTGCATATTGTATGATTGGATAAATTATGCAAAGTACAATGTATGCCATGTTTATATGACTTATTACCTAGTTCGTTAATTTTGACACAGAAGACGTTTTAGGTCTGGGTCCAATATTGACTTGCGGTCAATTCACCAGACACATATTTCATTTTTCGTTACGTTATTTATGTATTATATCTATACATAGGAAAAGAAACATACATACAACCAATGTTACCATATATGTGTGCTGTGCTCCTATGTTTGCAGCTCGGAATTCAATCTTGGTGTGGAAAGGTCTGGATTTACTCTCGTTCGCTTTAGAAAACGACCGGATTCGGAAACACTGGTGTTCGTTAGGGTGAGTTGTTAATAGCAATGTTGCATACTATTATATACGTACCAGTAGCATGCATTTAGAAATACAGTGTATGTAATAGTGTTATTGCAGCTCTGTTCAAGTTACAAATATTTAAATATATAGTTATTGTGGAGGACAGTTGCAAGATGCGGACATAACCTCATTGCTTTCTTTAGCCATCCACCCAGTATATGTAAAGTCCATACTGCTGAGGACAGACACTAGGGTACATCCACCCAGTATCTGTAAAGTCCATACTGCGGAGGACAGACACTAGGGCACATCCACCCAATATCTGTAAAGTCCATACTGCTGAGGACAGACACTAGGACACATCCACCCAGTATCTGTAAAGTCCATACTGCTGAGGACAGACACTAGAGCACATCCATCCAGTATCTGTAAAGTCCATACTGCGGAGGACAGACACTAGGGCACATCCATCCAGTATCTGTAAAGTCCATACTGCTGAGGACAGACACTAGGGCACATCCACCCAATATCTGTAAAGTCCATACTGCTGAGGACAGAAACTAGGGCACATCCACCCAGTATCTGTAAAGTCCATACTGCTGAGGACAGACACTAGGGCACATCCATCCAGTATCTGTAAAGTCCATACTGCTGAGGACAGACACTAGGGCACATCCACCCAGTATCTGTAAAGTCCATACTGCGGAGGACAGCCACTAGGGCACATCCAGCCAGTATCTGTAAAGTCCATACTACGGAGGACAGACACTAGGGCACATCCACCCGGTATCTGTAAAGTCCATACTGCTGAGGACAGACACTAGGGCACATCCACCCAGTATCTGTAAAGTCCATACTGCGGAGGACAGACACTAGGGCACATCCACCCAATATCTGTAAAGTCCATACTGCGGAGGACAGACACTAGGGCACATCCACCCAGTATCTGTAAAGTCCATACTGCTGAGGACAGACACTAGGGCACATCCACCCGGTATCTGTAAAGTCCATACTGCGGAGGACAGACACTAGGGCACAGAATAATGCCTATGATTAGCGATATTAGTATGGCATATATTGCGTGTACTCTAACATATGCGGATATCTGGATTACGAGCACATTAATACGGTTGATTCACTCCGTTATATGCATACAAGTGTTTATGTTATTTTGTCATACTGTTTGGTCACGGTGTTGCATTTCCAATGCTGCCCGTTGTTGCATCGCAATGATGTTCTCTGGCCTAGCTGGAGCCGTTACGATTGTGCCCTTAGGCAAGGCATTTAAATTCCACATTGCCTCTTCTCTCTCCCTCGTGGCGTTGACCTCAATCAGGAATGAGGTCTCGAGAGTGATTAATATAAGTTGTAAAATCTTGTTTTGCAACCGTGCTAAAATAAATGCGTATCACTAATGGTGTTTGACTCATGTCATTTAGAACAGGTTTAAATTGAGTATTTGCGCTAAAGTTTTCAAAGTGCAGTCGTTTACTCTCTATTTAAGAAATACATGCATAATTCTTTACATACTTGCCTTTGTGTTGTAACGGCTAAGATGTCCGCCTTGATGGGTTGTGAATATCCGTGTTGGGGATGTATCCAATCAGGAATGATGTCTGGATAGCGATTCATCGAGTGTAAAGAATTATTTCGCAATCAAGCTAATATAACATTTTGATTTAAAGTCGAACATGCAGCTTATGCCATATATCGCAGGATGTCGACATTGTTTTATGCCTAGCCGTTAGCCACATCTGTAACGTATTCGTCGTCTGAATTAGATATTATCATGCTTAATTTATTTCTTCATGATTTATCCAGGGTGGGAATATTATCCGTCTGTTCCATAAGGAGTTAGAAGCATATATGGTCGCTGAAGGACTCTTTGATGACGAGATTACTGAAGATGGTATGAACCATATACTGAATAATTATACAGCATCTGGTGATATACAATGTAGATCATTTCACACAGCTAATATCATATGCAGCACTGATAGTATAATTGTACAGTAAACCACACTGAAGCACTGACAGTATAATTGTACAGTAAACCACACTGACGCACTGACAGTATAATTGTACAGTAAGCCACACTGACACACTGACAGTATAATTGTACAGTAAACCACACTGAAGCACTGACAGTATAATTGTACAGTAAACCACACTGACGCACTGACAGTATAAGTGTACAGTAAACCACACTGACGCACTGACAGTATAATTGTACAGTAAGCCACACTGAAGCACTGACAGTATAATTGTACAGTAAGCCGCACTGAAGCACTGACAGTATAATTGTACAGTAAACCGCACTGAAGCACTGACATTATAAGTGTACAGTAAGCCACACTGAAGCACTGACAGTATAATTGTACAGTAAGCCGCACTGAAGCACTGACAGTATAATTGTACAGTAAGCCACACTGAAGCACTGACAGTATAAGTGTACAGTAAGCCACACTGAAGCACTGACAGTATAATTGTACAGTAAGCCAGCCATACTGAAGCACTGACAGTATAGTTGTACAGTAAGCCATACTGAGGCACTGACAGTATAATTGTACAGTAAGCCACACTGAGGCACTGACAGTATAATTGTACAGTAAGCCACACTGAGGCACTGACAGTATAGTTGTACAGTAAGCCACACTGAGGCACTGACAGTATAATTGTACAGTAAGCCACACTGACACACTGACAGTATAATTGTACAGTAAACCACACTGAATCACTGATAGTATAATTGTACAGTAAGCCACACTGAGGCACTGACAGTATAATTGTACAGTAAGCCACACTGAAGCACTGACAGTATAATTGTACAGTAAGTCACACTGACACACTGACAGTATAATTGTACAGTAAACCACACTGAAGCACTGACAGTATAAGTGTACAGTAAGCCACACTGAAGCACTGACAGTATAATTGTACAGTAAACCACACTGAGGCACTGACAGTATAATTGTACAGTAAGCCACACTGAGGCACTGACAGCATAATTGTACAGTAATCCACACTGAGGCACTGACAGTATAATTGTACAGTAAGCCATACTGAGGCACTGACAGTATAATTGTACAGTAAGCCACACTGAGGCACTGACAGTATAATTGTACAGTAAGCCACACTGAGGCACTGACAGTATAATTGTACAGTAAGCCACACTGAGGCATTGACAGTATAATTGTACAGTAAGCCACACTGAAGCACTGACAGTATAATTGTACAGTAAGTCACACTGACACACTGACAGTATAATTGTACAGTAAACCACACTGAAGCACTGACAGTATAAGTGTACAGTAAGCCACACTGAAGCACTGACAGTATAATTGTACAGTAAACCACACTGAGGCACTGACAGTATAATTGTACAGTAAGCCACACTGAGGCACTGACAGCATAATTGTACAGTAAGCCACACTGAGGCACTGACAGTATAATTGTACAGTAAGCCATACTGAGGCACTGACAGTATAATTGTACAGTAAGCCACACTGAGGCACTGACAGTATAATTGTACAGTAAGCCACACTGAGGCACTGACAGTATAATTGTACAGTAAGCCACACTGAGGCATTGACAGTATAATTGTACAGTAAGCCATACTGAGGCACTGACCGTATAATTGTACAGTAAGCCACACTGAGGCACTGATAGTATAATTGTACAGTAAGCCACACTGAGGCACTGACAGTATAATTGTACAGTAAGCCACACTGAGGCACTGACAGTATAATTATTCTCAAATTTAGACATGACATCATTCAGCTGATCTATTTGGAAATGACGTCAATGTTTTACTAATTCCATATGCCACTAATGATGGCATATTCCTTTGGACAACCAACCACTAGAAACTGCTTATTTAGCACTGTTTTGTCCATCTCAAATAAATGCCTTGTGTAATTACTGGTTATACACGTGTACAAGCTACTTTATTAAGACACTAGCTCTGTGTAATATATAGATAGATATCTTATATTATGCATAGATCGAAAAACAAGTACTTGTAAACGGATTAAATTTAAAATTTGTTAATCATAATGTACCGACATTAATCATCTGTTCATGCAAGATGGTTGTCATGTCAAACTTGTGAGCTTAATTCCGGTTCCCTTCCACACGAAGGGCATATATATGTAAGCATCCTCCGCTACGTGAGTGATTAATATAAGTTGTTAAAATCTGTTAATCAATCGTTATTAAACAGTAAACGTCTACGCTCATGTTTTCAGTGCATTTCCGTGTCCGGCATATGGACCAACATAAACCACGAACGCTGTCACCACCAACATCCGGTAACACGTTTTGGGTAATCGAGGCTGAGAAAGGAATATTTAATGGTATGTTCCAGTTCAGTACAGATGTCCAGTAGCCCGCCATCAAGACTGGACCATCAAGGGGATGACTAGCCGTCCTGCATTCCGTTATTCCTAGCATTACTTTCTTAGTGCGTATGTCACAATATCCATATTACTGTATATTCTAACACGACCCAGCTAATAACATACATACTTGTAGAGTAAAATCTACCTCGAGTTATTCTGCGATATACCTACCTTGAACTATGCTGCGCGCGCACCGTGTTTTGGCTATTCCATTTATACAATGCGTGTACAGTTTTATGAATGAAAGTCACGTGATGTTTGTAAATACTACCATGTGAATTCGCGGAAGTGAGCTATTTTTAGAATCAGATAATCTCTTGTCCGTCTTGATTTCTGTTAAGTAACGTTTCAGTTACTATTCTGTACAGTTTTATTTCACAAAATAAATAAAAGTATTGATCAGTTACAACTTTTGTTCATTTATGCACTAGATTGATATTTTCCATAAACAATAACGTCATCACCCCTTACGCGGGAGGAAATTTCGAAAGCCAAATGCACGGCGTTTGAAAAAAATACTCCTTTGATTCTCGTCTAAAACTATTAGAAGTAAGTCGTGTTAAAATCGAAATAATAAGTATCAACCGTGGTATATCGCAGAATAACCTTTTTATTAGTTCTTAATTATCCCGCATCTACATCGCATTATGTATTGGTATATTAGTGCACATTGATAATTCACATAATCTCAAATTCGGAAAGCATTTTTTTGATTCACTGATTCTACAATCGAAGCAAACAGTTATGCTACACAGAAGACAAGTGGAAGTCGTGATAGCGCAGTGGATGCGTGTTCGCTTCAGGTGCGAAAGGTCCGGAGTTCGAGCCCCGCTGGAGCCGTTACGATTGTGTCCTTAGGCAAGGCATTTAAATTCCACGTTGCCTCTCCTCTCCCTCGTGGCGATGGATTCCATCAGGAATGAGGTCTCGAGAGCGATTTATATAAGTTGAAAGAACTTGTTTCGCAATCGAGCTAAAATAAATTTGTATAAACTACAGAAGACAAGTGATATCACCAAATATATATTTATGAGAGAAACAAAACATTTAAGCACAACTCTAGTTCCATATCTATAGCCGTCCGGAAACTGGACAGTAGGTCCTGTCCTCACGCAGGTCTTGTTATATTCTTTTAGGCACACATGTATATATGCCTTTGCTGAGATTGTGGAATTGATTCAAAATAAATATCCATACGTCAGGATTCGCGCGTCTAGAAGGCGATGCCGTGAAGCAATTACAGATCTTACCACAGTGTCACTGATGCCTAGTCATTTACCTAATTAAGAAGTATGCGTCTTTCTTTGTGCAATTTATAATGTGTATATTAGCTATACAATTGTGTCTTTGAAGGTGAAATTCTTCAATGGGAGCAACAAATACGTCTGCGACATGTAACAACCCGGATGTACATGTGTATAGATGCAGCACATAGTATTATCCTGATAGACGACAATGCTGATCCAAGGACCGTGTTCAGATTGCACAGCGTCATTAACGTATGTCACTTTTATATCCGTCTATCAATCATGTTTCACTATTGCCTCAGCATTGATCCCGTTAGAGCACAACAAATGGGTAAACAGTGTGGACTGGATCAAACATTAAAAGTTGTTTGAGCAAAGGGTGTATATAGGTCTGATATGAAATAGCAAAAAGGTCATGCAAGCAGTGTAAACCTGATCAAATAGTACACGTTGTTTCTGCAAATAGTGCCTGGTTAAATTGCAAACGTTGTTTCTGTAAGCATAGTGCACCTCCGTTGTGTATACAAGCATAGTACATCTCCGTTGTGTATACAAGCATAGTACACCACCGTTGTGTATACAAGCATAGTACACCTCCGTTGTGTATACAAGCATAGTACATCTCCGTTGTGTATACAAGCATAGTACATCTCCGTTGTGTATACAAGCATAGTACACCTCCGTTGTGTATACAAGCATAGTACACCACCGTTGTGCATACAAGCATAGTACATCTCCGTTGTGTATACAAGCATAGTACATCTCCGTTGTGTATACAAGCATAGTACATCTCCGTTGTGTATACAAGCATAGTACACCTCCTTTGTGTATACAAGCATAGTACATCTCCGTTGTGTATACAAGCATAGTACAAATCCGTTGTGTATACAAGCATAGTACACCTCCATTGTGTATACAAGCATAGTACATCTCCGTTGTGTATACAAGCATAGTACACCACCGTTGTGTATACAAGCATAGTACACCACCGTTGTGTATACAAGCATAGTACACCACCGTTGTGTATACAAGCATAGTACACCACCGTTGTGTATACAAGCATAGTACACCACCGTTGTGTATACAAGCATAGTACACCTCCGTTGTATATACAAGCATAGTACACCACCGTTGTGTATACAAGCATAGTACACCTCCGTTGTGTATACAAGCATAGTACACCTCCGTTGTATATACAAGCATAGTACACCACCGTTGTGTATACAAGCATAGTACACCTCCGTTGTATATACAAGCATAGTACACCACCGTTGTGTATACAAGCATAGTACACCACCGTTGTGTATACAAGCATAGTACACCTCCGTTGTATATACAAGCATAGTACACCACCGTTGTGTATACAAGCATAGTACACCTCCGTTGTGTATACAAGCATCGCAATCCTCTTAAAACAACGAAACAGTTATATCTGGAAAATTAGTATTCCTCTTGAAACAAACACAATATGTGTCTACAAACATAGTATTTCTCTTGAAACAACCACAACATGTGTCTACAAACATAGTATTCCTCTTGAAACAACCACAATTCGTGTCTGCAAACATAGTATTCCTCTTGAAACAACCACAATATATATCTGCAAGCATAGTATTCCTCTTGAAACAACCACAATTCATGTCTGCAAACATAGTATTCCTCTTGAAACAAACACAAGTTGTGTCTGCAAACAGTTTAGACCTAATTAAATAAGGAGCAAAAGTTATCTCTGCAACAATGTATACCAATATCAGATAGGACTCTAGGAACAATTGCACTGTATACATCATCATTCGTTATATCATTATATATAGTAAATCCACATTTAACAGTAACTGCGATTTATTTATTTGGGTGGTATAGTGTGGAATGTATTACTACATGTTTCAATTCTCACAGGAGAGGGACGAGATCCGGTTTGAGAGTTACTGCAGAATCGAACACGTCCTGTCGGGTACATGGCTACATGCTTTGAAAGGTACTGGACTAAATGATGTTATAATATTGTCTGTTTATTGTCTGTTTATCTTAATCCAATGACTAGAAATAGACGTCGGTTGTTGGTTGACGTATTAGATTATATTGAATATTTGAATATAAGTTCTACAGTCGTTAACGCTTATTATACAGATAACCGGAATTACGGCTCTCGTGTCCTGACGATGTAAACCGAAGAACTATAACTTGTTTCTTGTGTTGTTCTCCTTTTTATTTGGAATTAAATGTTAGGCATGTTCAATGCCAAATAAATGTTAGGCATGTTCAATGCCAAATAAATGTTAGGCATATTCAATGCCAATTAAATGTGTGACATGTTCAATGCCAATTAAATGTTTGACATGTTCAATGCCAATTATAGATGAAGATTACATCCGTAAGAAGTATAGAGGCGGATTCGATGTGAACGACCAGTCACTCAAGGGTCTGAGGGTATCCAGCGCTCCTATTAGACAAGTTAGTAATGCCATTGATATAGTTCTTAGCCTTGTTGGAACGCTACAGTGCCGTTCTTAACGTTATGGGATGCTACCATGCAGTTCATGACGTTGTTGGATACAACTGTGCAGTCCATAGCATTATGTGATGCTACTATGCAGTTCATGGCGTTGTTGGATACAACTGTGCAGTCCATAACATTATGTGATGCTACTATGCAGTTCATGGCGTTGTTGGATACAACTGTGCAGTCCATAGCAGTATGGGATGTTACTATACAGTTCATGACGTTGTTGGATACAACTGTGCAGTCCATAACATTATGGGATGCTACCATGCAGTTCATGAAGTTGTTGGATACAACTGTGCAGTCCATAACATTATGGGATGCTACCATGCAGTTCTGACGCTGTTGGATATAACTATGCAGTCCATAACATTATGGGATGCTACCATGCAGTTCATGACGTTGTTTGATACAACTGTGCAGTCCATAACATTATGTGATGCTACTATGCAGTTCATGGAGTTGTTGGATACAACTGTGCAGTCCATAACATTATGGGATGCTACCATGCAGTTCATGGCGTTGTTGGATGCTACTGAGCAGTTTATAATGTTGCTGGATACAAACTTGCAGTTCACAGTGTTGTTTGATGCTACTGTGCAGTTTATATTGGTGATGTAACTGCCAGCCATCATATAAGTAATGATCTATGCTTTCAGGTAACTGCCAGCCGTCATATAAGTAATGATCTATGCTTTCAGATAACTGCCAGCCGTCATATAAGTAATGATCTATGCTTTCAGATAACTGTCAGCCATCATATAAGTAATGATCTATGCTTTCAGATAACTGCCAGCCGTCATATAAGTAATGCTCTATGCTTTCAGATAACTGTCAGCCATCATATAAGTAATGATCTATGCTTTCAGATAACTGCCAGCCGTCATATAAGTAATGATCTATGGTTTCAGGTAACTGCCAGCCGTCATATAAGTAATGATCTATGCTTTCAGGTAACTGCCAGCCGTCATATAAGTAATGATCTATGGTTTCAGGTAACTGCCAGCCGTCATATAAGTAATGCTCTATGCTTTCAGGTAACTGTCAGCCGTCATATAAGTAATGATCTATGGTTTCAGGTAACTGCCAGCCGTCATATAAGTAATGCTCTATGCTTTCAGATAACTGTCAGCCGTCATATAAGTAATGCTCTATGCTTTCAGGTAACTGCCAGCCGTCATATAAGTAATGATATATGCTTTCAGGTAACTGCCAGCCGTCATATAAGTAATGATCTATGCTTTCAGATAACTGCCAGCCGTCATATAAGTAATGCTCTATGCTTTCAGATAACTGCCAGCCGTCATATAAGTAATGATCTATGCTTTCAGGTAACTGCCAGCCGTCATATAAGTAATGATCTATGCTTTCAGGTAACTGCCAGCCGTCATATAAGTAATGATCTATGCTTTCAGGTAACTGCCAGCCATCATATAAGTAATGATCTATGCTTTCAGGTAACTGCCAGCCATCATATAAGTAATGATCTATGCTGTCAGGTAACTGCCAGCTATCATATGAGTAATGATCTATTATTTCAGGTAACTGCCAGTAGTGAGAGTCAGTACGATGATGCGTTCACTATACAGACTGTGACTGTTGACCGTGTGTGGGAATTGTCATACGTGGCTGGCATGGTCCCCTTCCTTCAGAACGTTATTAAAGATGTAAGTTGAGCTGCGTTTAATAATTATGTATTATTAGTTGATTTTAAGAAAACTTTCTCCAATGTCATTGGTAATTTAGAATTCGATAAGGGATCATGTATCTATTAGAATGCGACATAAAGTCTTTCTTGTATAAACAGAAAACTGAAATAATTATCTGAAGTCCTATTTTAAATAACTCCCCTAAGAATCATATTCTACACTTTAGTCTGTGATGATTGCAAGCTAACATACAACGGTATTGCTGTATAATTATGTTATGACGGTTAGAATTACCGCAGAAGACCATTTCATATTCTGCAGCTGTTGTTGGAATACTGTTTCTCTTAAATGTGCTAGTACTAACTGGTTCTTGTCTTTGCAGAGAGAGGTCGGTATTGTACTGAATTCAAGGAAAACGCATCAGATTGTCTCGGTAAGTACAACACGCTCATGCACAGCTATATATTACATGATCAGGTATTAAACTTTAGTTTCCAAGAACTAACTACTACCTATGCTCTTATTATAGAAAGTGGTACCTTCTATATCGTCAGGAACATGAGTCCACTACAACTACCTCACCGACTTCATAGACTGTTACATAAGTCTTCATCTTCAACTAACTCACCATCTTCTCAGACTGTTACATAATTATTCCTCTCCAACTACCTCACCATCTTCTCAGGCTGTTACATAAGTCTTCCTCTCCAACTACCTCATCGACTTCTCAGACTGTTACATAGGTCTTCCTCTCCAACTACCTCATCTACTACCCAAACTGTTACATAAGTATTCCTCTCCAACTACCTCACCATCTTCTCAGACTGTTACATAAGTCTTCCTTTCCAACTGCATCACCGACTTCTCAGACTGTTACATAAGTCTTCCTCTCCAACTGCATCATCGACTTCACAGACTGTTACATAAGTCTTCCTCTCCAACTACATCACCGACTTCTCAGACTGTTACATAAGTTTTCCTCTCCAACTACATCGCCGACTTCACAGATTGTTACATAAGTTTTCCTCTCCAACTACCTCACCGACTTCCCAGACTGTTGCATAAGTCTTACTCTCCAACTACCTCACCGACTTCACAGACTATTACATAAGTATTCCTCTCCAACTACCTCACCGACTTCTCACACTGTTGCATATGTCTTACTCTCCAACTACACCATCGACTCCCCAGACTGTTACATAAGTTTTCCTCTGTAACTACCTCATCGACTTCCCAGACTGTTACATAAGTCTTCCTCTACAACTACCTCACCGACTTCTCAGACTGTTACATATGTTTTCCTCTCCAACTACATCACCGACTTCACAGACTGTTACATAAGTTTTCCTCTCCAACTACCTCACCGACTTCCCAGACTGTTGCATAAGTCTTACTCTCCAACTACCTCACCGACTTCACAGACTATTACATAAGTATTCCTCTCCAACTACCTCACCGACTTCTCACACTGTTGCATAAGTCTTACTCTCCAACTACACCATCGACTCCCCAGACTGTTGCATAAATTTTCCTCTGTAACTACCTCATCGACTTCCCAGACTGTTACATAAGTCTTCCTCTACAACTACCTCATCGACTTCTCAGACTGTTACATAAGTATTCCTCTCCAACTACCTCATCGCCTTCTCAGACTGTTACATAAGTTTTCCTCTCCAACTACATCACCGACTCCCCAGACTGTTACATAAGTCTTCCTCTCCAACTACCTCATCGACTTCCCAGACTGTTACATAAGTTTTCCTCTGTAACTACCTCATCGACTTCCCAGACTGTTAAATAAGTCTTCCACTACAACTACCTCATCGACTTCTCAGACTGTTACATAAGTCTTCCTCTCCAACTACCTCACATACTTCTCAGACTGTTACATAAGTATTCCTCTCCAACTACCTCACCATCTTCTCAGGCTGTTACATAAGTATTCCTCTCCAACTACCTCACCGACATCTCACACTGCTGCATAAGTCTTACTCTCCAACTACACCATCGACTCCCCAGACTGTTACATAAGTTTTCCTCTGTAACTACCTCATCGACTTCCCAGACTGTTACATAAGTCTTCCTCTACAACTACCTCATCGACTTCTCAGACTGTTACATAAGTATTCCTCTACAACTACCGCATCGACTTCCCAGACTGTTACATAAGTCTTCCTCTACAACTACCGCATCGACTTCTCAGACTGTTGCATAAGTTTTCCTCTCCAACTACCTCATCGACTTCCCAGACTGTTACATAAGTCTTCCTCTACAACTACCTCACCGACTTCTCAGACTGTTACATATGTTTTCCTCTCCAACTACATCACCGACTTCACAGACTGTTACATAAGTTTTCCTCTCCAACTACCTCACCGACTTCCCAGACTGTTGCATAAGTCTTACTCTCCAACTACCTCACCGACTTCACAGACTATTACATAAGTATTCCTCTCCAACTACCTCACCGACTTCTCACACTGTTGCATAAGTCTTACTCTCCAACTACACCATCGACTCCCCAGACTGTTGCATAAATTTTCCTCTGTAACTACCTCATCGACTTCCCAGACTGTTACATAAGTCTTCCTCTACAACTACCTCATCGACTTCTCAGACTGTTACATAAGTATTCCTCTCCAACTACCTCATCGACTTCTCAGACTGTTACATAAGTTTTCCTCTCCAACTACATCACCGACTCCCCAGACTGTTACATAAGTCTTCCTCTCCAACTACCTCATCGACTTCCCAGACTGTTACATAAGTTTTCCTCTGTAACTACCTCATCGACTTCCCAGACTGTTAAATAAGTCTTCCACTACAACTACCTCATCGACTTCTCAGACTGTTACATAAGTCTTCCTCTCCAACTACCTCACAGACTTCTCAGACTGTTACATAAGTATTCCTCTCCAACTACCTCATCGACTTCTCAGACTGTTACATAAGTTTTCCTCTCCAACTACATCACCGACTCCCCAGACTGTTACATAGGTCTTCCTCTCCAACTACCTCATCGACTTCACAGACTGTTATATAAGTTTTCCTCTGTAACTACCTCATCGACTTCCCAGACTGTTACATAAGTCTTCCTCTCCATCTACCTCACCAACTTCACAGACTGTTACATAAGTTTTCCTCTCCAACTACCTCATCGACTTCCCAGACTGTTACATACGTATTCCTCTCTAACTACCGCATCGACTTCCCAGACTGTTACATAAGTCTTCCTCTCCAACTACCTCATCGACTTCCCAGACTGTTACATAAGTATTCCTCTCCAACTACCTCATCGACTTCTCAGACTGTTACATACGTTTTCCTCTCCAACTACATCACCGACTCCCCATACTGTTACATAAGTTTTCCTCTCCAACTACCTCATCGACTTCTCAGACTGTTACATAAGTTTTCCTCTCCAACTACATCACCGACTCCCCAGACTGTTACATAAGTATTCCTCTCCAACTACCTCATCGACTTCTCAGACTGTTACATAAGTTTTCCTCTCCAACTACATCACCGACTCCCCAGACTGTTACATAAGTCTTCCTTTCCAACTACCTCATCGACTTCTCAGACTATTACATAAGTATTCCTCTCCAACTACCTCATCGACTTCACAGACTGTTATATAAGTTTTCCTCTGTAACTACCTCATCGACTTCCCAGACTGTTACATAAGTCTTCCTCTCCATCTACCTCACCAACTTCACAGACTGTTACATAAGTTTTCCTCTCCAACTACCTCATCGACTTCCCAGACTGTTACATACGTATTCCTCTCTAACTACCGCATCGACTTCCCAGACTGTTACATAAGTCTTCCTCTCCAACTACCTCATCGACTTCCCAGACTGTTACATAAGTATTCCTCTCCAACTACCTCATCGACTTCTCAGACTGTTACATACGTTTTCCTCTCCAACTACATCACCGACTCCCCATACTGTTACATAAGTTTTCCTCTCCAACTACCTCATCGACTTCTCAGACTGTTACATAAGTTTTCCTCTCCAACTACATCACCGACTCCCCAGACTGTTACATAAGTATTCCTCTCCAACTACCTCATCGACTTCTCAGACTGTTACATAAGTTTTCCTCTCCAACTACATCACCGACTCCCCAGACTGTTACATAAGTCTTCCTTTCCAACTACCTCATCGACTTCTCAGACTGTTACATAAGTATTCCTCTCCAACCTCCTCATCGACTTCTCAGACTGTTACATAAGTTTTCCTCTCCAACTACATCACCGACTCCCCAGACTGTTACATAAGTTTTCCTCTCCAACTACCTCATCGACTTCTCAGACTGTTACATAAGTTTTCCTCTCCAACTACATCACCGACTCCCCATACTGTTACATAAGTATTCCTCTCCAACTACCTCATCGACTTCTCAGACTGTTACATAAGTTTTCCTCTCCAACTACATCACCGACTCCCCAGTCTGTTACATAAGTCTTCCTCTCCAACTACCTCATCGACTTCACAGACTGTTACATAAGTTTTCCTCTGTAACTACCTCATCGACTTCCCAGACTGTTACATAAGTCTTCCTCTCCAACTACCTCACCGACTTCACAGACTGTTACATAAGTTTTCCTCTCTAACTACCTCATCGACTTCCCAGACTGTTACATAAGTCTTCCTCTCCAACTACCTCACCGACTTCTCAGACTGTTACATAAGTTTTCCTCTCCAACTACATCACCGACTCCCCAGACTGTTACATAAGTCTTCCTCTGTAACTACCTCATCGACTTCCCAGACTGTTACATAAGTCTTCCTCTCCAACTACCTCATCGACTTCCCAGACTGTTACATAAGTATTCCTCTCTAACTACCTCATCGACTTCACAGACTGTTACATAAGTCTTCCTCTCCAACTACATCATCGACTCCCCAGACTGTTACATAAGTCTTCCTCTCCAACTACCTTACCGACTTGCCAGGCTGTTACTTAAGTTTTCCTCTGTAACTACCTTACCGACTTGCCAGGCTGTTACATATGTTTTCCTCAGTAACTACCTCACCGACTTCTCAGACTGTTATTTAAATCTTCTTCTGTTAACTACCTCATCGACTCCCCAGACTGTTACATAAGTATTCCTCTCCAACTACCTCACCGACTTCTCAGACTGTTATATAAGTATTCCTCTCCAACTACATCACCGACTTCTCAGACTGTTACATACGTCTTCCTCACAACTGATAGTGAATGTCAGTCATACACCTGACTGATGACTCAAAATCTATCAATTTACTCACTAAGAAAATAACATCGTGGCTCGAATTAATTAATTATTATATTAATGTGTTCATATTTGACACTTTTCTAGCAGCATAATTGGGGCATGAAGATCATGTTACATGAAATGTATTCGACTAATCATAGTTTATTTGAATATAATATATTGGCACGTAAATGCATTACTATGCAGATGTGAAGCAATGGGTGGCCATGTCGTGCTGGTACTGTATTCCAGGTAAGGTATGGTCAACTGCACAATTTTATCGATTGATCCGAAATGAGTTGACGCCACCAATTAATTATGCTCTCATTCTATGCATAATCAAATATATTCTGCGGGAAAGATGCCCATTACATTGCTTTTCAGGCATGTCTGAGCCCTGCGTCAGAGGTTATAAAACTTTTCTCACATCTCAAACTCAAGCTTAAGTGATTTGATTGGTTGATTCTGAGTTGTACACTTGGATGAACCAAGCAGAAATCTGAGACTGAGTTTGAGATTGAAGAAAAGTTTTATAACCTCCAGGCCAGGTGTGTTTTATGATATCTATGTTACAGTATTAAACCAATCAAACTAAATACTCGACATTTAAAATAAACAATTTATACATGAATTAAAATAAAGAAATTATATATGCACGAAAGAGGCATAACCGCTCTTTTCACAAGACATTATGTGAAGTTTCGATATTTTACAGGGTAAGAAACGCCACCTAACAAATATCTAACACATATCCCAATGTGATCTTTGATGCACCGTATGCCATGTTTCAAACCAGTCGAGACTAGAGAATAGAAATTTGAAAACATGTAATTTATCACACATTGTCTACCAATGTGATATTTTATATCAATTAAGATCGTTTCTTTGATCTTGATGTGGGGACAAAATACACGAGTTTTATAAATATGTTATTGTTATAAACATTCAGGCATTGGATGAGCTGCAACACTTCATGATAGTGGAGAACTTACCGAGCAAGGACAGACAGAAACTGATGAGAAATCTGAGGGTAAGACCACGTCGATTCACCAGAACATTTTAATTTATCATGCACATACAACAACTCCATAATTCATACAAATATATAGATACAGGCGGAATCACATACCTTCTATAAGCCAGTAACCATAATAAACATTCTTTGCTCTCTCAAATGTCCGTGTAAAGTATCATTTCATATAAAACACTTCCAAGTTCAGTTGAAGCACTTTCATTGTGTGGGTGTCAATTACGCCATTAATAATGAGGACCTCATCTCTTATCTGTGTTCCAGTCCTGTCATTACCTACATCACAGACAATTGAAATCTCAACGATAAATGAATCATACACGCTCTATGTTCTGTTCAGATTGTAAGATCAACTGACAATGTTTACTTCAGCTAGGTCTAGATTTCTTTTATAAACTTCACACTCATATGATTAAACTAAGCTCTAGGAGAAGAAACTGTTGACAACCGATATGATGACTTGTAACGGATGTTTATGTTATAATCATATAGCCAGCTTCAATGTCTCGCTTATCTCTTGAGAGGTCTTCAAGGAGAGAGATTCCAACAAACAATCTACTAGACTAGGTATTTAACTGCGATGGCCGATATCAACCTTAAAAACCAGGGATCACCATGCTTTGTTTTATATGCTATATGTTAAGCAACTATGGTAGTGTTACATATTAGTTTTTTGTTCGTATATGGTATTGATGGAAAACAAACTGTGGTTTACTTTAATATAGGTAATTGGAAATACCCCCAAAACCGCAATAGAAAAGTGTACATCACTGTGATTGATATTTGGCACTGTGTAGCAACTATCAGAATTATTATTCCTTCAAAATGTGTTCAACCTATAATTGTGCTTTTCTGTCTGCTATCATTTCATTGTTTAAGTTCTACTATGCAAACCATCATAATGAACACTGTTTTCCCTTACAATATTCTTCATAACAATTTGTTTTATAATACTATTATGTTATATAGCATACATCATAATGTGCAAAGCGTGGAAGCAGTATTATAACAATACAAATGATTATATTTTCATGTCAGTATGTGTTTGAATCTAAAATGTTAGTTTATATTATTGGATGTATATCTTGTGATATGAATATATATAACTGAATGTACGTGCTTGTAATCACAACAGAACTTACGCCAAATTGCTAGTCATATAATTTAGCTGAAATTAGGAACAGAGTAATATGAAACAAGTATAAGTGTATATGTAAGTAAGCAAGCAAGAAAGCAAAGAATGGGTACAATATTTACTACAAAAATACACCCTACCCTATGGACATGTCACCTTAATATATGGCATAATAATAATTATATATATATTGATATCGAGGTACACATTATCATTACAGGTGATAGATTTGCTCGTGACGATCCTACAGTTTCCACTAGAAGGCGTGGCTGATGAACACAACATAATTCTAATCTTTAAGGAGGCTTACGAGATTCTTTATACATACATGATTGGAAAGAGTAGAAAGAATGCCTTGTATTTTGCCAAATATATTGAGTTCTTCCAAACTCAATTCACTCAAAAGGTATTGCTTATGTTGTCTTCGTCAAATACTAGTCGCTTAGCTAACCATTTTTTCTGAGTTATTGATGTTTGTGTGCTCTCTATGTTTGGAGTAGCTATGATTCATGTATCCTTTATGTGTCTATATGTGTCTCATTTGTGCTATGTTGTTGCTATGATTCACTAATGCGAGAGTGTTCAATTGATTGTTACTTCTCTATCCTGATAATCTCTTCTGTACTGAATAGCACGTGTCTGTTGTTTGTCGTGTAAGCTCATAGTATTACATACTTTGATATAGTCATAATCCGTTTACTACTATGTCGTTTGTTCGCTGGAGGTCGTTCAGCATTTTAGCTTGATTTCTCCACAGTTATTATTTGGATTGGTCGGATGAGGCATATGTGTGTCATCAACCGTAACTGTTGTACGGCTGGCTGTCATTGACACTATACTCTATGCGGTTCAATTCATTGTTATCTGTTGTATGTAACTATACCATAAAAGTATTTATAACTTAATATGCGCTGCAGACTTGTAACACCACCGTTTCGTATTGCTCGTATTTGACTAGTGTAATAATTAATAAATGTGCAAATGAGCATTCTAAGTAGTCATATGCTCTGTAAACAAAATAAATAACCAACACGGCGTCGCAATTCTGGTGTCACTGAAAATCATCATCGAGCGGTAGCCACTATAAATCATGCATGACATGCTATTAACACTATAAATCATGCATGACATGCTATTAACATTACAATTCCTGCTATATCGTTGAATTCTTCAATAGCCACGTCCAGCTAAATAGCAATTCCAATGTAAAACGTGCTAAAAGTTGTGCAAATAGCCGGTATTTAAACGTTGCACATTATTTTGACCGACTTGGTAAATATCTCCTTGTTGTTACGTCATAGTAAGGTACTTGTTGTAACGGCATAGTCGCGCATGCTCCCTTCACACAATTAACCTAATAATATACAGGTAGAACGCACACTGTTATTTACATTTACAATTAGTTTTATAATAGTTTCCTTAAGTTAAAAGCTGATTATCACGTTCGAAAAGTAACTATTACGAGTACAATTACAAAAAATGTGAACTACGTTTTTCCTCATTTACTATTCATTTACAACCGACCACATAACGCACTTATTTGATCATAACTGAAGCATAGGTACATAAAACATTTGTAATTCAGTGAATTAACAATCTTTGGACGATTATTATTATAAAGCGGACCTTATATTCGTGTTCATTTGTGACTGAATTGATTTAAAACGCCTTCTAAAACGTACAAACAAATGACCACTCATTTAATATCCTATATATATATATTATATTTAGATTCGATAAGTCATGTAAGATTGAGAATAATATTTCTGTCACATGTTCATACTTTTCATATGAAAATATCTAACAATTTAAATAAGACATACATACATCATCAAGCACAGCTTGGGTGTTGAAAGCGTGTTCATAACAGACTGTAATAAACCATGAAGCAAAACCAGTAAAAATTATATTAAATAAAGTAATCATGCTATGTATTAGTCAATTACTTTTATTCCATTGTTCTTTTTTTTTTAATTTATAATTTATTCTGTTCATTCATAGCATACAAACACAATTTTCACATGTTAATAATATACTTAGCATTAAATGAATATGTAATATAAAATTATATATGCTTACATTTATTTCAATATTCATTACATGTAACCAGTGTACATGTTATAAAAATGTAATTTTGACCATCCCTTTAATGATGCGTATATTTTTAGCACATTTTTGAATCGTGAAAAAAATTATAAGCCTTCTGTGAAATAAAACCTATTTAGTATTAAAATATGAAATAGTATAATTATGGAAAACCAATTTTAATTATCAGTGTCCCCATGTCAGATAATTTAGAAACTACTCAATGTTGGGAACAGGCTTTCTATATTTCATTTGGAATATAAATGATCTCATTAAAATGATCAAGAATATTACAGACGGATCTGTAGTCCAGTGGTAACACGCTGGACTGGTAATCCAGGGATCGCAGGTTCGATCCCCAGCCTGACCATAATAAAATTAACAGTCTTTCAGATGGGACGTTAAATCGAGGTCTCGTGTCGGTGCTTCACACCGTGCACGTAAAAGAATCAGAGGAGACCCTGGAATGGGTCTCTGTCTGTATCATTGCACTATCCTCCAAATATCTAATATGACTAATCTCTTCAGGAGGCGTCGCTCATATGGGCAACCGGTAGCGACGATAAATAAACGTAAAACACACACATCAAGAATCTTTTGATGTTGCCTTTTATTCCTTTATCTATGTTAGCAAAGTTTGTATTTTTTAAGTTGAATGAAACGGTGAAATTTAGTTAGTATATTCAATAAAATGTGCACACAGTTACACACACTAAATGCTACCAATTTGCATGTTGCAAACACTACATAGGTTTGTGCTAAATAGTTTCATCTTAAAGAGTAACTTATTTTTGGTAAAATTATATATTTATATTGAAAACGTTTGATGTTTGTATATATAGTAGCTCTGAATGGTTATTCATTTTATTGTATATTATTCTGCCTCCCAGGGTGGTATTGGTCTGAATGTTGCCCAGATGATAGTGGAGCTCATCCGAGACAAGAGGAAGATTGTCGACAGAATTTCACACCAGCAGATAGACGAGTTCGTTGGACTATTGCAGTCAACACAGGTATGATCGAACATTGTTTTTATTATATCGTGCATGTGGGCGGGTCTTATTGATTGCTTAGAAAAAGTGTACATACATTGAAGGTGTCAGTCGTAACATGAATGTAGGATTAAATTGCAGTTATGTTGTGCAATTGAGCCAGCTAGTCGTTTATCTGCACTGCTTTAGACTTGCCAATTATGGTATCAACATAATATAAAAGTATGGCGATCATAGAAAAGACAGAACAACGCCTAAGTTACAATCTATCTAGTCACCCGAAATATATACACTTGAATAAATAAACATTAGTTTGAAATAATATTATAATTACTACGTATGTCTAGTCACATATAGGCTGCATATGGTTATTTTGAGATAATGGTTAAAATATAAACAATCTGTCTAATATGTTTTTATTAAAGATCGTTAGCAGGTATCGTTTTAGTACTTCATGACATACCACAGCATTAGTACTTAATTAAACAATTAATAAGAATATATGTTATATATTTGGAAGCCATAGTAACTTGTAGATTACCACAAACAGTATGAAACTTCAACCAACTGACTGAATTTGGTTTAAACATATTTATTCGATAATAATGTACATTGCATATACAGTATATACAAAACGAAAATGGATTAAATCGGAAGCTTAAAGCTTATTGAGATTTTCTCCAATGACTGAAGTTGGCTCTTGATATTATTTCCAATGTCATGCTATTACTCTGTAACATTATTTTAACATGATTTATGTATTAGTTTCGTGTATTGTTTTAGAACTATAGGTTTTTGGATCTACTTCATGTGCTGTGTGTCTGTGATGACATTGCCATACCAAACAATCAAGTATACATAGTACAACAATGGATGCAAAAAGAACCAGTATGTTCCATATATAAGTATCTACCTTGAACTAATTTAGCATAACCATGCTCAATTCAACTGTTTTATTGCATAAAGCATATACATGCTAAGAGGAAAGCATACTAATACATAAATGGATATGTACATGCAGACTAAACACATGACATTTTACAGAAAGTCATTAAAGTGTAAATGGAAAAGAAGCTAAATGTCTGATTTCTTTTATTTTTGTTTGTGTTCGCATTCTGTTTGCTGAATAAATAAATGTTCCTAAGTTAACTAAAGACTGTTCCGATGTGTGATTCAGTAATGCTGTGTATATAGTTAATGTTGGCCATTTGTAAATATGAGGTTTGGAATATTATGATCTAAACTGTCTAGGCTACATTATCGTGTTTGTATCGAACTCTCAACATCTCGATTACATCACGTAGACTCATTTCGTAAGAGTTGTTGGCATGAAATATAGTTTAGCTTATACCTTTTACGTTGCATATTGAATAATGTGACACGTATTTTATTTTGAAACACATTTAGATATTGATCAACTATATTGTTTGTGTTTTTTTCTTCACTAAAGTAGTTATTAAGAAGTTATAACTGCCCATCCCCGCCAATGGTTATTTATGCCTATGTCATTAGAACCTTTCATAATGTTTGATATTTTGGTTTAAAATTTTAAGCTAGGCTGACAACATATTGTAACAACCCAATTATACTTATTGCGGTAAAAATTAATATTAAGTATTTGATTCATTATATTATATATGTTGGTGAGTAATGCATAACTCAGTATTTCGATTAATTCCAGAAAGGCATATTTTTGACAGCACGTGGGCAAGATATCAATAAGCAGCCAAATATACTGTATATTACAACAGATGATGCCAAGAGTTGGAGTGCCCTACACGACTTTGTTACTGTAAATACTACGCATGCATCTTATCATTCTGTTAAAACAACAAATAACATAAATCACCAATATTTAAGATTTGTAGATTTCCAGATTTCGTATATAAATCGATTCAATGATACTGAGATTCACTCTCAAGAGAACAGACAATCTGTATTCATGTTCTGTGTCATGAACATTTATGTTATGTTATATTTCGGGTTTTACATCTGCATCAGCACCATTTCGGGCTATATCGCCGGCGGGCAGTTTACTTAACAACACCTTTCCTGGGCAGGCTCCAGCGGTTAACCAGTACTTTGGTACACCAACCTCCGTAAGAAACTGCCAACTTTTTCATATAAATGAGACACGGCCTGAGCGGAGCTCGAACCCGTGACCATCAGTGATGATACATGAACATTTATGATACATTAAATCATTATTATCATTCCTTATCACATTGATATGAAAAAAGTATATTATTACTGAATTAATTACATCTGTCTTATAATTTAATCTTATAGCCGACACACGAAGAATTCAAGAAAGAAAAGTATGATTTCCTTCTGCACCAGCTTGACCTGTTCATTGCTCTATGCAAGGTAAATAAACAACTCTTTCATTGCTCTATGCAAGGTAAATAAACAGCTCTTTCATTGCTCTATGCAAGGTAAATAAACATCTCTTTCATTGCGCTTTGAAAATAAGGAAACACGCTGCATTGTTATTTTCGGAACGTCGGGTGTTCTACCCCGATGCACGTACGTGCCTGGAATACATCTCGGAGGGGCACCCGGGACTTTCTTGCACACTTATTTTGCAATTTAAATTCAATACTGATTGGATTTTGAGCATTATTTACTTGTGTTTAAGACAGTATGGTGTACATATGTGTGCCAAATGTCATTGACTTCTAGCCATCCATTTTAAGATACTGTTGAGGACGGGTGGACATTTATTACATTTAATTACATCCAGGTAACAGACATAAGACACAATGCTTTGTTGTGTCCTAAAGTTCTTATAAGACCATAGGGCACAACACCTTATCATGTATTGTGCCTTTGATGACTGTCATAGTGTCGGTACTGCTTTGGCGCTGATTAATATTTATAGTTGAACACTATCACTGGTCACGTGTACCACAGTGAGCGTCTTTTGAGTGTGAACTGGTACTATCAAGGCTCCTATGACATATCCAATGTCCTGAGGACGTTCACCCGGACACTATCAATGAGCTATGCGTTCTATCAAAGCATACATTTACATGGGACACAGACGTGTTACGGCTATGTCTGTTTCTGTTCAGTGTATATCACGTGCTTTTCTCATAATAATACTGCTCAATCTCTGCATTTGTTTGTCCTATTTGAGATATATTTTTTTCTGCAGAGTGGTTATTATAGCATATATGTAGTCCTGTTCGTGTTTTTAACTATGCCACGCAAGACAAATATTTAAGTTGTGTTGATAATATGAAACATCGGACTGCATTATCTAGATTTCGATGTTCAGTCCATAAATTGGCAATAGAAGAAGGAAGATTTCGAAACATTGAAAGAAATTTAAGAGTAACTCAAAATGTAACATGCAGTAGAATCAGAATATCATTTCTTATTAGTTTGTCCTTATTATAATGATATAAGAACTATATATTTACCTAGATATTATTGTTCATGGCCAACCATTAATAAGTTTAGAATACTCATGAATTCAACACCAAAAAGCAAACTTGTCAATTTAGCTAAATATATTTATGTAGCAACAAGTAAATGAAATGATATTAATTAACTAAATGAATGTTACTCTTGTAAAGTATTGATGTGTGAGACACTGAATACAACTATGTTGTTAAAGAACAATATATTTCGTAAATGGTAATGCTATGCTTACTCAAACCTTATATACTATCATGCTTTTCTGTAACTTTGTATGTAACCGCCAAAAATGTTTCGTGGCGATGGACATGTACATGCTTATGCCAATAAAAACTTTGACTTGACTTGACTTGGCATAAACGTTGCCAACTTGCCTACTGATTCTTATAATGTGGATAAATGAAGAACTTTCAGTGTCATATGTTTAGTTGATTCATGACTTCCTAGTTTCCTTTAATAATGTATTGTTATGTACCAGAAGGCATGTGTTATATAGGTTGGCTATAGAGTCTCATGTTATTGTCAACATGTCTGCATGTTTACTAAAGTATTCACTAGCATACATGCACAACGTTCGATGTGTGTTTACTTTGCAGACTGAGTGTCCAATCGTCTTTCAATTAAATATTCATATGTACTATGTTTTCTTTCTGCTATTAGGGTAGGAATGACTTTGCGATCAATATCATAACAAAGGAGTCGCGATTTTTGACGTGGGAGGAAACATTTCTGGCTTTGAGATCGTCGATTCTGCCAGACTCCATCAGAGCGAAATACTGCGACATCACAACAAGTATGAACATTTTACTATAGCTTGTGTTGGTTGTGTTATATTAAATAGTCGTTTAATTGATTTGACGTATTCAAACATCATTTATTTTAATTAATTTTTTTTTTCCAATATCATAGTTTGTACAATACAATGCATATAGAACACATACTAATTCAATGGAAATGGATTATAATGAAAATAATGATCCTAACATAATTCGCCTTATACTAGTATAACATTTAAACTGAGGTCAACATTTCTGCTTGGCAGTGAACTTAAAGCGACACTACATCGGTCAAAACGCAAATGTCTGCATAATGTAATATGCTATTATATGGTATAATTTATTTATTTGCCTAAAAAACTGAGTATTTCAACAAATAAAACAAACGCGGTTTGTTAACATAACAAAATAATGTAAATAGGGTCGATATCCATGCGTATTACTAGTACAAAGCGTTTATCATGAATAACACGAGTTATGCTACATATTTACCGTGATATCTCACATGTGTGCCTATGCATATTTATTTGAAGACTAATCTTAGTTAAATTATCTCTAAACGAAATTATCGCGTGTTTAGTATTGACGTCAATGACAACAAACGTCAATTCAGGATTCGTGGATGACCGTTATATGAAATCCTACTTTCACTGTTGAAAGTTTGCATACCACAAAAACACTGTTTATTGATTCACTGATAGTGTTCGAATGTAGTCGGAAGAATTTGTAGTAGCAATGCATTTACATGTGAAAAAATGCATTTTATTTGCTTTTTGCGATGTAATGTCGCTTTATTAGTTGCACTCTTGGAGATATATATTATTGCAAACACATTTTAATTTGATCTCTAAACTGTTGTATTACATTCTAGATCTGTTTGTGGATATTGGAAACAATTACTCGGTGCTGGCGTACCCAAACATATGTTTCGTGTATGATTACGTAGGATCGAAGGATGAAGAAAAAAGCGCGGGAGATTTCGTATGTACATAGCTAATGAACAGGCTAACGATACACACTTAATATATTTTTTAATTATTTCATTATTATGTTAGTCCTATGATATATAAGACAATTTGGATGCTTATTTGGCTTACAACTTTACAGCAAACTATTTCTTAGATAAGTAAATAACGGAATGACGTTACTCATATGCCTAATAGTTTAAAACATAATTATATAGTGTCAATTGAATATTTTAGTCAAACCATATTTTGGTAATATTCGACAACTTTTAGTTAGTACTTTAAGGTGTTCGTCTCAATATCAAATAATTTAGTTAAACACACGTTTTAGATAATGTACATATTCAATTATATAGTACAGTGTATGTTAATTGAATCGTAATTATTATTATGAACCATTGAATTTCAAAATGTATATATTTACATGTATTGCTACAGTAATATGCTGCATTTTACCCAAATGCTAACCCAAATCTCAAAGATATAGCTAATAACAATACATTTCATAAGTTATCAATTATATAATTGTATAATGTACATATAATTATTTCTTCAAATATCTATATATAATTCTCTTAGATCATGAAAGAATTGGTTGCCATTTTCCCCGTGCTGCGAGATTGGATAGCCGAATTCCTGTCTGAGAATCTCTGCATGTATGCTTCAGAACTCGGACACAATATGCTTATCGAACAGGTAAAACAATCCTATTCATGTATACATAAGTGCGTGCTATAGAAATGAGAAACATTAGTCAGTTGTTTCCCCTGAATACTACTTAAAGTAGATTGGTTCTCTTAATTGGTTTCGTCTGTTTTATCGTTGTTCCTTTGCACCACATTCTGTCCATGTACATCCACTTCCTCATCTTATAATTATTAAATTATCGACATTATATCCTACATCATAATCAATGGATACCTTATTATAAACATAGGTAGCAAACAATTAACCTGATTGTGATCTGCAACGTCCTCTTAGAAAACAACATTTAAAACAAATAATGCCAACTAAGAGAATGAATATACATTTCGGGATCAATCGGACTTTATCTGTCAAGGGAGGTAATAGACAGAATAGTAATGTCTCTCATTATTTGCAAGGCCTATATCATTCGCAGCGTGTATGTAATACTATTAGAAACCAGGCTTAGTCGTGTATATGCCTTGTCAATTTGATAAGACTCTCTATTTTTAACTTATAAGACCATTGTCATTACCACCATAGTTTTTGTAATTTATAAGACAATGATATTTTAAATTATAGGTATTCAGTATAAAACCGTAAATTTGAAGTATGTAAAACCACATTGATCATGTCTTTACTGCACCCACTTCGTCGCATAATATATACTGCTAGTAGCGTAGGGTCCAATTCAGCTCAGACCATGTCTCATTTATATGAAAACGGTGGCAGTCTTACGAAGGTTGGTGCACCGAGTACTCGTTAACCGCTGGAGCCAGTCCAGGAAATATGTTGTTAGGTAAACTTAAACCGGTGATATAGCCCAAAATGGTTCTGATGCAGGTATAAAACCCGAACAAACAAACAAACACTTGCTAGTAGCTTATGCTGTAACCGTTTATATGTTCTACAGTTTACACCCTGTATATGTCTGCTCGTATGTTTTCGCTTTTATTTATCAGATATTCCTGAATTAGATATAATTTAACAGTAATTTTAGTTTTTGATTATATTTGGAAATTTTAAGTATATTTAACATGTTGCATAAATAAGTTGTTGAATTTCCTAATCCTGATATTAAACTGGGTACAATGGCAATACAAAATTCACATGTCCTGATGCCATCTGTCGACTCTGTCATCGATACCAGTTACCGCCGTTGGCTCTATTACTTTCTGGTGAACTGATGTGTTGTTCCTCTTCAGGTGCTGCATCTGCTGTACTATCTTGTGAAGTTTGGTTACTACATGGATGCGGAGGACGTTGAACATTTGATGCCCCCTCTACTGAACCTACTGGACGGCCGACACGACTTTCCATTCCCCAACGATAAGGACAAAGGTGGGTTAGCTATTAGATAGATCATGATGACTCTTGTGGCTTTACATACTTATGCATTTATTTCTTTACTCATATGAAATGGGAACAGGAAATGAGATATTAGTTTTGTTTTGTTGACCAATCGCGAAAACCAGGACCTTGCCATGTGTGTTGTTATCCATTCTTCTGTCATCCATATGTCCGTCTGAAATTCTTGTTAGGCTAACACCTACATATTCTATATGTGCATCATGCACTATTCTATGTAGTGTACCAACATTGCTGTAAAACATAATTACGAAGACTAATTATCCTCTGTATATTCCACATTGATATCCTGATATTTATTTTTAATGAACTGACAACTTGCTGAGATAATTCCTCCTACATTTTTCAATATTGTTTTTGGCAAGGCATGCTTGCAGTCTACATGACAGTTAGTTGTGCATAGTGAAACCATTTCATAGAGTTGACTTCCAGTCATGATACGAGCATCATCACTGCTGGGGTACGACTTTCCCCAGTAAGTATATGCACATTTTATTTACTGGAGAGATATAGTACTTGAGTGAAACTTAACTATGATAATATCGAGAATGACATATGATATCATTAACATTGTGTATCAGATACTGTTTATTGGAACAATCTACGAACAATTAGTAAACATGCAATCAACTTCGGGCAGTCAGACAAACAATCATATACAATATATATATAAACGAAACGAAGTACTATGTATTCATTGTAACTCTTAGAATTTTGGAACATGAATATCACTTCATACTAATCTGCCCACACTATTCAACTCTGTGATCGAAATTCATTAAAATATATTACTGTACATTTATTAATCTATTGTAATGCAAATAAACAAGAAACAACATCAATCTTTCCAAATTCTTATATTTATTGTTTATAAAACAACGAAACTAACACATTTATACAGCATATGTTTGAATATTAATAATCTACTCTTTTGCTCATTTGTAAAATTCCATGTCACTGGCTGATTTTACTGTGGAATTGCTATAAAGACGTGTATGCAATAAACATATTGTATTGTATGTTATAAGAGTATGCAATTTGTCCATGACGTCATATAGAAGGTAAACAATATAATACTATAATTGCAGGATACACAAAAGAGGAGAAGAAACGTGTTTCTCAATACCAGCAGACCGATAGATATGAGAGTACGAAAGAGACGCGAGCAATTGTTAAAGCCAAGTTTCAGTATGACTGTGTTTTACTTTGAATAATGTTATTGAAAACAAGTGCCTAATATTTTTTTAAAAATAATTCCGAGTTCGCCTCCGTGGTCGAGTGGTTAAGGTCGCTGACTTGTATACCACTGTAATCTATCATCACTGATGGTCACGTGACGGGTTCGAGCCCCGCTCAGACCGTGTCTCATTTATATGAAAAAGTTGGCAGTTTCTTACGGAGGTTGGTGCACCCACGTACTGGTTAACCGCTGGAGCCTGCCCAGGAAAGGTGTTGTTAGGTAAATTGTCCGCCGGCGATATAGCCCAAAATGGCGCTGATGCAGGCGTAAAACCCGAAATATAAATAAATATAAATAATTCCGACATATTTAGCACCTTGCGATGAAGGTAAAAATAACTAGCAAAATACACACACTTTCAAATTTAAAACTATATAGTTTAGTTTAGTTTAATCATAGTTTATTGCTTATTTATTTACAATACAATTTCAAATATAAACATGGTAAATATATAAGCAAAATGATACAACTGCAATGCTTATACTTGAACACTGCAAGAATAAAATCTAGAAGCAAATGGGTTGGACAACAAGTGTTACCAACATTAGCGAGTGCCCTCCCCAAACTACATAGTAGAGTTAATGTCTGTATACATGTATTGAGTTAGCTATCTGTATTAATCATGAATTATCTTATGACAACATGTACATCCATGTAATTTAATAGTTTTAATTGAGAAGACAATTTGTACTACAATAATATATAATCTCGATATGAATCCTCTTCATTTAAGACACTGTACCTAACTTATACAACATTAGTTACATTTAATATATTTCGTAGCCCTCGCATGACAGCCTTGTGTTTCACAATGCATCTCTTTCAGAGTCCTGGAAGTTCTCGATTTGCTACTGACCTATCAACGCAACCTAAGACTTCAGGTTGGTCGAATGTTGTGTGTAATTGTATGACGATACGTGTAATACAAGGTTACTATACAATGTTGTTTTATTGTTCGATATATTGTATTATGCATATGTTTGACCTCATCGAATTTTAGCCTAATGGTTTTGGTATTAACTGTAGGTCTATCTTAAGTACAATTATATAAATGAATGTATTTATATGTAATTGGAGACGAAATTCATTGGATGTATTCATGTATCTGAATTGAATGACATTTTACACTGTTATAAATGCGTTAACGGTGGATGAAATGTAAACTTACATATCTATTTCCCTCACACTAGAAGTACTTTGCATTTAATTATGGACAATTTTCAACACCTAATGTCCAACTATAAGATTTAGCACAAAAAAAAGAAAACGATTTAGCACTCTCTTTTCACAGATATGCATATATCGATATTTTTTATATTTTGATTGTTAATAATTTTAAAATTATTATCTTTTATGCTTTTTCTTCTTCTCTTTTTTACACTTACATAGAGACACATGGTTTGTACAAAGTACTAACCATTATTAAGTTTAAACAATACTAATTGTCTTTTAATTTGCAACATTCCGTACATACACACATGAACAATATAGCAATGCAATACTTACACAACAAATGCAAAACAATTCAAAGGCTAGCCATATAAGTAGTTTGAATAAACAAGTTTGGTCTGATTTACACGCTCATTATTGACTATCATTCCAATTTTGTCAAAGTTATGATTGAAATTTCAAGGAACTGATAGTTACATTAACTTTATCCACAGAGCTTTGTTGGGAAATTCAAGATAGCCGAGCAGTTGGATAGTGAGGAAAAAACCACTTCCATCATGTGTCAACTACTGTATGAAATGTTCGACCCCCATGACCAGTCCAAGTAAGTACATCACGTGTCAACTACTGTATGAAATGTTCGACCCCCATGACATGTCCAAGTAAGTACATCACGTGTCAACTATTGTATGAAATGTTCGACCACCATGACCAGTCCAAGTAAGTACATCATGTGTCAACTACTGTATGAAATGTTCGACCCCCATGACCAATCCAAGTAAGTACATCACGTGTCAACTACTGTATGAAATATTTGACCCCCATGACCCGTCCAAATAAGTACATCATGTGTCAACTACTGTATGAAATGTTCGACCTCCCTGATCAGTCCAAGTAAGTACATCACGTGTCAACTACTGTTTAAATGTTTGACCCCCATGATCAATCCAAGTAAGTACATCACGTGTCAACTACTGTATGAAATGTTCGACCCCCATGACCAGTCCAAGTAAGTACATCACGTGTCAACTACTGTATGAAATGTTCGACCCCCATGACCAGTCCAAGTAAGTACATCACGTGTCAACTACTGTATGAAATGTTCTACCCCCATGACCAGTCCAAGTAAGTACATCACGTGTCAACTACTGTATGCAATGTTTGACCCCCATGACCAGTCCAAGTAAGTACATCATGTGTCAACTACTGTATGAAATGTTTGACCCCCATGACCAATCCAAGTAAGTACATCATGTGTCAACTACTGTATGAAATGTTCGACCCCCATGACCAATAAGTACATCATGTGTCAACTACTGTATGAAATGTTCGACCCCCATGACCAGTCCAAGTAAGTACATCATGTGTCAACTACTGTATGAAATGTTCGACCCCCATGACCAGTCCAAGTAAGTACATCACGTGTCAACTACTGTATGAAATGTTTGACCCCCATGACCAGTCCAAGTAAGTACATCACGTGTCAACTACTGTATGAAATGTTCGACCCCCATGACCAGTCCAAGTAAGTACATCACGTGTCAACTACTGTATGAAATGTTCGACCCCCATGACCAGTCCAAGTAAGTACATCACGTGTCAACTACTGTATGAAATGTTCGACCCCCATGACCAGTCCAAGTAAGTACATCACGTGTCAACTACTGTATGCAATGTTTGACCCCATGACCAGTCCAAGTAAGTACATCTGTCAACTACTGTATGAAATGTTTGACCCCCATGACCAACCCAAGTAAGTACATCATGTGTCAACTACTGTATGAAATGTTCGACCCCCATTACCAATAAGTACATCATGTGTCAACTACTGTATGAAATGTTCGACCCCCATGACCAGTCCAAGTAAGTACATCATGTGTCAACTACTGTTTGAAATGTTCGACACCCATGATCAATAAGTACATCATGTGTCAACTACTGTATGAAATGTTTGACCCCCATGACCAGTCCAAGTAAGTACATCACGTGTCAACTACTGTATGAAATGTTCGACCCCCATGACCAGTCCAAGTAAGTACATCACGTGTCAACTACTGTATGAAATGTTCGACCCCCATGACCAGTCCAAGTAAGTACATCATGTGTCAACTACTGTATGAAATGTTCGACCCCCATGACCAGTCCAAGTAAGTACATCACGTGTCAACTACTGTATGAAATGTTCGACCCCCATGACCAGTCCAAGTAAGTACATCACGTGTCAACTACTGTATGAAATGTTCGACCCCCATGACCAGTCCAAGTAAGTACATCACGTGTCAACTACTGTATGAAATGTTCTACCCCCATGACCAGTCCAAGTAAGTACATCACGTGTCAACTACTGTATGCAATGTTTGACCCCCATGACCAGTCCAAGTAAGTACATCATATGTCAACTACTGTATGAAATGTTTGACCCCCATGACCAACCCAAGTAAGTACATCATGTGTCAACTACTGTATGAAATGTTCGACCCCCATTACCAATAAGTACATCATGTGTCAACTACTGTATGAAATGTTCGACCCCCATGACCAGTCCAAGTAAGTACATCACGTGTCAACTACTGTTTGAAATGTTCGACACCCATGATCAATAAGTACATCATGTGTCAACTACTGTATGAAATGTTTGACCCCCATGACCAGTCCAAGTAAGTACATCACGTGTCAACTACTGTATGAAATGTTCGACCCCCATGACCAGTCCAAGTAAGTACATCACGTGTCAACTACTGTATGAAATGTTCGACCCCCATGACCAGTCCAAGTAAGTACATCATGTGTCAACTACTGTATGAAATGTTCGACCCCCATGACCAGTCCAAGTAAGTACATCACGTGTCAACTACTGTATGAAATGTTCGACCCCCATGACCAGTCCAAGTAAGTACATCACGTGTCAACTACTGTATGAAATGTTCGACCCCCATGACCAGTCCAAGTAAGTACATCACGTGTCAACTACTGTATGAAATGTTCGACCCCCATGACCAGTCCAAGTAAGTACATCACGTGTCAACTACTGTATGAAATGTTCGACCCCCATGACCAGTCCAAGTAAGTACATCACGTGTCAACTACTGTATGAAATGTTCGACCCCCATGACCAGTCCAAGTAAGTACATCACGTGTCAACTACTGTATGAAATGTTCGACCCCCATGACCAGTCCAAGTAGGTACATCACGTGTCAACTACTGTATGAAATGTTCGACCCCCATGACCAGTCCAAGTAAGTACATCACGTGTCAACTACTGTATGAAATGTTCGACCCCCATGACCAATACGTACATCATGTGTCAACTACTGTATGAAATGTTCGACCCCCATGACCAGTCCAAGTAAGTACATCACGTGTCAACTACTGTATGAAATGTTCGACCCCCATGACATGTCCAAGTAAGTACATCACGTGTCAACAACTGTATGAAATGTTCGACCCCCATGACCAGTCCAAGTAAGTACATCACGTGTCAACTACTGTATGAAATGTTCGACCCCCATGACATGTCCAAGTAAGTACATCACGTGTCAACTACTGTATGAAATGTTCGACCCCCATGACCAGTCCAAGTAAGTACATCACGTGTCAACTACTGTATGAACTGTTCGACCCCCATGACCAGTCCAAGTAAGTACATCACGTGTCAACTACTGTATGAAATGTTCGACCCCCATGACCAGTCCAAGTAAGTACATCACGTGTCAACTACTGTATGAAATGTTCGACCCCCATGACCAGTCCAAGTAAGTACATCACGTGTCAACTACTGTATGAAATGTTCGAGCCCCATGACCAGTCCAAGTAAGTACATCACGTGTCAACTACTGTATGAAATGTTAGACCCCCATGACCAATAAGTACATCATGTGTCAACTACTGTATGAAATGTTTGACCCCCATAATCAGTAAATTTATACTTTAAGCATAATTTGTAATTTTAGTAAAGATCATCTTTTATTTACCACATCCACTTCATATAAACAATTACATATCAATATCTCTTTCAATCAAATATACGCTTAAACAAACATCCTACTTTCACAAGTACGAACATTACAACAATGTTGTGTATTGTGAAAGACATGACGTTCTACATCTATTCTCGAGTAACTGCACTCATATTATGCTACATTATGAACTCTTTCATTGGATAAATACCAATACCAATGATCAAAGTCTAATGAAACCGTTTATATTATACTGTATGTGTATTGGATGTATTTATTGTATGTGTAGTGGATGTATTTATTGTATGTGTATTGTATGTGTAGTGGGTGTATTTATTGTATATGTAGTGGATGTATTTATTGTATGTGTAGTGGATGTATTTATTGTATGTGTAGTGGATGTATTTATTGTATGTGTAGTGGATGTATTTATTGTATGTGTAGTGGATGTATTTATTGTATGTGTAGTAGATGTATTTATTGTATGTGTAGTGGATGTATTTATTGTATGTGTATTGGATGATGTATTGTATGTGTAGTGGATGTATTATTGTATGTGTATGGATTTTATTGTAGAGTAGTGGATGTATATATTGTATGTGAAAAATATTGTATGTGTAGGGATGTATTTATTGTATGTGTAGTGGATGTATTTATTGTATGTGTGGTGGATGTATTTATTGTATGTGTAGTGGATGTATTTATTGTATGATTGGATGTATTTATTGTATGTGTAGTGGATGTATTTATTGTATGTGTAGTGGATGTATTTATTGTATGTGTAGTGGATGTATTTATTGTATGAGTAGTGGAGTATTTATGTATGTTAGTGGATGTATTATTGTATGAGTAGTGGATTATTTATGTATGAGTAGTGGATGTATTTATTGTATGTGTAGTGGATGTATTTATTGTATGAGTAGTGGATGTATTTATTGTATGAGTAGTGGATATATATTGTATGTGTATTGTATGTGTAGTGGATGTATATATTGTATGTGTATTGTATGTGTATTGTATGTGTAGTGGATGTATTTATTGTATATGTAGTGGATGTATTTATTGTATGTGTATTTGATGTATTTATTGTATGTGTGGTGGATGTATTTATTGTATGTGTAGTGGATGTATTTATTGTATGTGTAGTGGATGTATTTATTGTATGTGTATTGGATGTATTTATTGTATGTGTAGTGGATGTATTTATTGTATGTGTGGTGGATGTATTTATTGTATGTGTGGTGGATGTAGTTATTGTATGTGTAGTGGATGTATTTATTGTATGTGTGGTGGATGTATTTATTGTATGTGTAGTGGATGTATTTATTGTATGTGTAGTGGATGTATTTATTGTATGTGTGGTGGATGTATTTATTGTATGTGTAGTGGATGTATTTATTGTATGTGTAGTGGATGTGTATTGTAGATATGTGTATTGTATGTGTAGTGGATGTATTTATTGTATGTGTAGTGGATGTGTATTGTATGTGTATTGTATGTGTAGTGGATGTGTATTGTATGTGTATTGTATGTGTAGTGGATGTATTTATTGTATGTGTAGTGGATGTATTTATTGTATGTGTATTGTATGTGTATTGTATGTGTAGTGGATGTATTTATTGTATGTGTAGTGGATGTATAAAAATTTTGATGTGTATATGGAGGTATTTGTTGATGTGTAGTGGAGATTTTGTATGTGTAGTGGATGTATTTTTGATGTGTAGTGGATGTATTTATTGTATGTGTATATGGATATATTTATTGTATGTGTAGTGGATGTATTTATTGTATGTGTAGTGGATGTATTTATTGTATGTGTATATGGATATATTTATTGTATGTGTAGTGGATGTATTTGTTGTATGTGTAGTGGATGTATTTGTTGTATGTGTGGTGGATGTATTTGTTGTATGTGTAGTGGATGTATTTATTGTATGTGTGGTGGATGTATTTATTGTATGTGTATTGGATGTACTTATTGTATGTGTATTGAATGTATTTATTGCAGAAAGGCACTTGCTGTTCAAAAGAAAGTGAACAAGGAGTTGAAAGATATGTTCAACTTATCTGCGTTGTTTGATGTCGACTTTCTGACAAAAGTACTAATGGTAAGACATTAATACTTGAAAACCGTTTACTAGTAGCTCATATGTTTCACTATTGTGAATATTGCTAGTCATAGGGGGTTCCTGATATATTCCAATATATTGCTGGGCTATTATTCATGTAGTCCATCGTCTAGACGGGACGACATGCAGACCTAAACGATCGACCGTAGGACATTTACATATCGTTGTACAATACTGCGGATACTCAGCGTCTAGATGTTGTGCAGACTAATGGCCGTATCAGTAATCCGAAATGTACTAAACGCCACGAAATTTGATATTATGATGCCATATTATGAGTCAACGTTGTTAACACAAGTTTACTGTTTTGCTATATGACATGTGCTATTTCATATACTAAAAGGCCAATGTCACACTTTAGAATCGTGGCACAATGCCCCACTTTGGAATCATTTGAAAGGTAGTTATATTTACCCGTAAACCCATAGACAACACTATATTATATCCATGACATATTATATTAAGCTTAAACATATTTTATATTAGGACTTGTCAATGTATAAGGACAACAAGATGGTGATGAAATCAATGACAATCATGAATAAACTCTACTCTACGAAGAGGAATATGTTCAACATTGGTAGCAAAGCACAGGTATTTATGGAAGCTTCGTTACGTTGGTTTAATATTCTCGATTAAGTTATTTATACCAACAAATAACATTAATAGAACATACAAGATGCATGTCTCTACTTCTGTGGACTTGTTTGCATTGTAATTTGGTATTTGTCTGCATATTATAGATACTCTTGACACAAGATTCCGCGCGTGTCCATAGAGAGGTGCTGAAGAACATGCCGGTATTGAGGAGACTCTCAAACGCCAAACTGGATGACTTGCAGATCAAAATGATGGGGAGTATACTCGACGATCTGGCAGAGTAATTATGCTTATTGAATAAACACAGGAATTTGAAGTTTGTTAAATAAATTAATAAACATATCTACAGTGCAGATCCTTTGAAATTATGATCCTTTGAGATTGTGATTCGTTGAGATTATGATCATTTGCCTAGATAGACAGCTAAATCGCATATTATGGGTGGGATGTGGTAAGATGTGTTTGTTTAATATTTAATTTTATTTTAAAGATTTCAACTGTTATGTTAATTTATTATATAAACATAAACAATCTGTAAAATATTGTCATGTTCATCTGCATGTAATTTATTATATAAACATAAACAATCTGTAAAATATTGTCATGTTAATCTGCGTGTTTGTGATTACTTATTATATTTGGATCTTTTTAATAGATTTTGCCATCTACCTATGACACCTGACGAGCCACACCCCATGAATCAAAATATACTGATAAGCAACGGTACGTTCATTATACATTATTGTATTATATGTTATATGCAGTTAGGAACATAAAAAGTTTATTCCGCATGTGTAATCCATTTAGAAACATAATCGTATCAATCAATCAATCAATCAATTAGTCAATCAATCAATGGAACAACAACCTATATAACATCGTTATAAGCGGGATTGTAAAGTTACAGCTTTTGGACTTATTTTGGGATCGCAGGTTTGATGCCCTGTCTGACCCTAATAAAATTAACAGTCTTTCAGATGGGACGTTAAACCGAGGTCTCGTGTCGGTGCTTTACACCGTACACGTAAAAGAACCAGAGGAGATTCTGGAATGGGTCTCTGTCTGTATCATGCACTATCCTCCAAAATCTAGAATAACTAATCTCTTCAGGAGGCGTCGCTCATATGTGAAACCGGTAGCGACGATAAATAAACGTAAAACACACACTTTTGGACTTATGCATTGCATCTGTCCATCATTCCATCCGTCTGATGAGTGACAGTTAAATTCCCGAGATTGGTGTATGGCTTCAATGATGACTCGAATCATTTTAATCGATAATCATGATGATACTCTTCGACAAAATGGTTGTTTTGCATCTCTACAAATGTCAAGGTCATTATTATTTTATCAATGCTAAGCTAAATAATTATGTAGATTTTCAATTTATGGTCTGAATATGGCCATGTCTATAATGCGTAGGTAATTGATTGCCTGCATGATGTTCAATAGTTCATGGTGCATGTATTAAAGATACATTGCTAATCGCGTGCATTAGTCCAAGAGTTCAGGATGCGTGTATTAAATATATATAGCTAATCCCGTGCAGTATTCCAAGAGTTCATGATGCGTGTATTAAATATATATAGCTAATCTCTTGCAGTATTCCAAGAGTTCAGGATGCGTGTATTAAATATATATAGCTAATCTCGTGCAGTATTCCAATCATTCAGGATGCGTGTATTAAATATATATAGCTAATCCCTTGCAGTATTCCAAGAGTTCAGGATGCGTGTATTAAATATATATAGCTAATCCCGTGCAGTATTCCAAGAGTTCAGGATGCGTGTATTAAATATATATAGCTGACCCCGTGCAGTATTCCAAGAGTTCATGATGCGTGTATTAAATATATATAGCTGACCCCGTGCAGTATTCAAGAGTTCAGATGCGTTATTAAATATATATAGCTGACCCCGTGCAGTATTCCAAGAGTTCAGGATGCGTGTATTAAATATATATAGCTAATCCCGTGCAGTATTCCAAGAGTTCATGATGCGTGTATTAAATATATATAGCTGATCCCGTGCAGTATTCCAAGAGTTCATGATGCGTGTATTAAATATATATAGCTAATCCCGTGCAGTATTACAAGAGTTCATGATGCGTGTATTAAATATATATAGCTAATCCCGTGCAGTATTACAAGAGTTCATGATGCGTGTATTAAATATATATAGCTAATCCCGTGCAGTATTACAAGAGTTCAGGAAGAGTGTATTAAATATATATAGCTGACCCCGTGCAGTATTCCAAGAGTTCATGATGCGTGTATTAAATATATATAGCTAATCTCGTGCAGTATTCCAAGAGTTCAGGAAGAGTGTATTAAATATACATAGCTAACCCCGTGCAATATTCCAAGTGTTGTGGCTATGTTGTTAGGCACACTTAATGCATCACTTGCACTTGTTTTTATATTCTTGGTGCACTATTAATTACATGTAGCGATTCATTGCTAGTATCGCGTGGTCTGACTGTGTCACTCAGTAAATAATTACTCGTATTATTTCCAGGTGTTCTGGATGTGTTGTTTATCATATTGGAGCAGGATATTGACACCAAGTTGTTGGTTAGTACTGTGCTATAAAGGGACCTCGTGGCCGAGTGGTTAGGGTCGACCTCAAATCACTTGCCCAGCAACGCAAGAGGTTCACATCCCACTGTGTGTGTATAAATCTTTCAAATGAGGAAGACATCCAGCTGGCCTCTACCCGGGTGCCCGTCCGAACACGAAACCTGGGTGCCCGTCCGAACATGAGACCCGGATGCATAGTCTGAGCATGAACTACTGCTTGGGGGGGTTTCCATGATCTTTCTCCACCGATACTAGCTAGATAGTCGCAATACCTAAGCTGTTATGTGCGAATATAAACCTAAAACACAACGAAATAGTACCGGATTATCATATTATTGTAGTCATATGTATTTATCTTCATTCATACGTGACATTGTATATGATCCTGCAATTGTAATTGTATATTTGGAGAGTTTTTATAAGAGCACGGACATAAGAACACATGGATAAATAACGTGGTTCGTATCGCCACTGTCATTATGTAATATCAATTACCTGTTGTGCATACCAACAACATATGATGCAGTATATAGGCAGAAGCACCAAACTATGACATCATTGCGCCAGAATCATATCGAATAAAGCTGATGATTACGGCATGCCCGCATAGCTATATAATCACATGGAATGAATCTGATGCGCATGTCATGTCTGCATTGCTCCAGAATCAATTGTAATGACATTGATGTTGACATGTCTGCATTGTGCCAGAATCAATTGTAATGGCATTGATGTTGACATGTCTGCATTGCTCCAGAATCAATTGTAATGACATTGATGTTGACATGTCTGCATTGTGCCAGAATCAATTGTAATGACATTGGTGTTGACATGTCTGCATTGCTCCAGAATCAATTGTAATGACATTGATGTTGACATGTTTGCATTGCGCCAGAATCACATAGAATGAATCTGATGCGCATGTCATATCTGCATTGCGCCAGAATCAATTGTAATGACATTGATGTTGACATGTCTGCATTGTGCCAGAATCAATTGTAATGACATTAATGTTGACATGTCTGCATTGCGCCAGAATCACATGGAATGAATCTGATGCGCATGCCATGTCTGCATTGCTCCAGAATCAATTGTAATGACATTGATGTTGACATGTCTGCATTGTGCCAGAATCATTTGTAATGACATTGGTGTTGACATGTCTGCATTGCTCCAGAATCAATTGTAATGACATTGATGTTGACATGTCTGCATTGTGCCAGAATCAATTGTAATGACATTGGTGTTGACATGTCTGCATTGCTCCAGAATCAATTGTAATGACATTGATGTTGACATGTCTGCATTGCGTCAGAATCACATAGAATGAATCTGATGCGCATGTCATATCTGCATTGCGTCAGAATCAATTGTAATGACATTGATGTTGACATGTCTTCAGAATCAAGTCGAATATACCTATTATCTCAGTATTTTTTAAATTCCGAGTACTACTTTCTCTCCAAAAATAATTAATATATTTTAGCCTCGAGTAGTAAATTGTTTCCGCTTTATCATTGTGTATGTGCTATGTGTGAATAAAGCATTTTGCCTTGATTTGAGCAACATTAATTTTCAAATGAAATTTAGCCTTGTTATTCGAGCTATTTCGTGACCCTATTTCTACTGAAAGAAACAGGGAAGGGGCTGGTAAACTTTTCCCTTCATGTGTAACCTTATTATCAACTCTAGCTTATTTCACATTGGCCAACAGTACAGCAGTCAGGGTTTTGGTTTAATTATTATTTATGGCGAAATTATGCCAGAGGTAAACTTGTATTGCCTCAAATAAACGGGTATTGTGGTGTTGCCTACACGGTGAGGTTAAGCTTCTACTACGGGTGAGCGACCATACGGTGCCTACGGGCGGACATACATTTATACATTCGAACAAACATCGTGTTGTGATGCGCACTTATCAAAGGAATAAACCTGATAAAGGTATACAATAAACTATATAGTATACAATTACAATGTATAAATTAAAATAACTGTCGGAAAAGAAAAGTAAATAGACAGAAATAACAATAATACATAAAAAACACAACAATAAAACACTGAACGATAAAACCTTCAATTTACCAAAGCTAATTGCAGCTAAGAGTAAATTAATTAATACTAATGCTAACAAACATTGTATTGGAATAAACTGCACTTGACATTATGTTGTTGTATTTAAATAACATATTACATTAAGACGATGTTCACAGTACTATGTATTTTCATCATACGATCAACTTCAGCTTGATGAATTCATCTTTACGATTCTATTCGCAGCTAAGCGATGAGAGGAACTGAACAAAAGTTATACACTGTTATGTAAAAATCTCAATATATTCTCTATAATAAAAGAGGTGCATCAACTGAAAGAGCGATTGGTTCGATAATTATGATGATAGAAGATAAGGTAACTGGACACGCAAATGACAACTAAGCAATTTAAACTTGCATACAACGTTTCTTATGAACTCTACACTGTCAGTTAATTGACGATATCTGATTGTTGTTCCATAAACAATGACATTTAGCAAGGCGCAATATTTCTCTATTAATATATGTATACATTATAGTGTTGATACAGATATATTCACTACAACAATCATTATTAAATTACCTGTATATTTGCAGAAAACACTAAAAGCATCCATGACGTTTGTTTGTGTGCTTTTGCAAAGAAATACGAATATAAGTTCGTTATTTAGTCGGTTTATGGCATACCTAGTTATTCGAGTTTGTTGCAGCACATATATACGCAGTTACATTGTTTTTATCTAAGCTTGGTTCTAATGTTAGATAGTGAAAGTAGTACGTCCATTATATTAGTATAATCCCTAACAATAGATACATTACTTTGTAGGGCGTGTATGGCGGGATGACAGATATTTTCAAGACCGCATTTTACCTCCTGAAACTGCTGGCAAGAGAGAATTTCAGTGTACAACATCACATTATGGAACGGCTTGATATCATGTTAGACGTCAAAGTAGTCGAATCCGACCTTGCTATCGCTCTCAAAGAGGTAGCTAAATTGTGGGCGATAAACACGTTAAAACATCGTGCAGCACTTCTACCAAGTCTTGTATTTCATGCTATGTCACTTAACCTACACTATATACTCAGATTTGTAGGTTGTTAGGTATCTTTGAAATCGAACTTCCATATTCATTTATATTTTATTATTCATATCATTTGGTTTATACAAATTTATTTTAGCTCGATTGCGAAACAAATTCTTTCAACTTATATTAATCGCTCTCGAGACCTCATTCCTGATGGAATCCATCGCCATGAAGGAGAGAGAAGAGGCAATGTGGAATTTAAATGCCTTGCCTAAGGGCACAATCGTAACGGCTCCAGCGGGGCTCGAACTCCGGACCGTTCGCACCTGAAGCGAACGCGCATCCACTGCGCTATCACGACTTCCACAATCATATAATTTATATTACTACTACTTGGATAACGTTGTATAGTGCGACATTTGCCTCATTGCGAGTACTAACTGGAACAATAGGTTATGCTAGCATAGTTTATAATATATCTAATATAAGCTGACATGTCTTGACCATGATATAATAAGTGTATCATCAACACAATATAAACATATTTGTCCACTAGTTTGGTCTAGTGGTAGTTTCAACAATCCCACAAGAATTGTCCACATGCTTTTTCAGCCTGTATTCTTTCCCATTCCATTATGCATCATTTTGAATTACTAATTTTACAGGTATATCCTGACTATTGCACTTATTGGTTCACTTAGTCCTGGCACCAACACTAAGACTAAAATGGCCATTGGTAATTGTGTGAACAGATTGTTGAACATTGTATTTTAAGCAGTGTAAGCTGATCTGCATGACTGTAATCATTCATGATCAGTCATATACTGTGGCTGATATCGACGGGTAGTCTACAATACTCGACACATTATTTTACCTCACTGAATGTACTCCAACTTTACTCCTGTCACCAGGTATTTAACGGAAACCAATTCACGTGTTTGAAGATCAGTCAAAGACAGATTCAGAAGATTGTTACTCGCATTGCCGAACTCCAGGATAAAGCACCAGAGTTCCTTGACCTCCTCGGTATGGTCGTAAAGGTAACTGGCCTGAACCTGACACTGAAGAGGAACCAGGCATATGTAATGAAATACGTTATGCAAAGCTACAAGAAAGTGGCATTTGTGCTCGACATGTCCAGGGAGGAAAGGTACATTTATGGTTGTGCTACATATAAGTACGCAATATTCATGTTTAAATGTTATTTGATAAATGTTCAAACTAAGGTTTTCTTATTCTGTTGTTTTGCTCTCTTTCGCGTACTTAATTGATGCTTTTAAATTGTATGGAAATTATGCGAAACATTTTTATTTATACGTCAAACCCCTCGCGGTGGACCTAGAAATGTTTTCTTGTGCATGCTTAGCCGATCTAAGAGTTAACCAGTACTAAGCAATGTGTGCGAGGTGCCTTGACATTCGTGGTCTGACCAAGTATCGAACCCGGGACCGTTTGATTCCAAGTCCGACGCTCAACCACTGAATCACAGACGCCATACTAATGTGCTGCAATACAAAATAAATAAAATAACATAATCAGGTATTTAGTTCCGTCTAGACGTAACATGTCATGTGATGAAGTATTTCACCATCTCAGAAATTACTAGTATGCACACAAAGATTACTTCTTTTTCAGATTAAACATCCTTATAGATCCTAGTGAGATATCAAAGCTAAGATATTACATCAGTCTGTTAGATTTGTTGGCCGCCTGTGCTGAAGTAAGTACAATATAATACCCAATATCAGATATACAAATTAAACGTAATTGGATATTATACCGAAGTATAGGAAATATTAGCTGACTAAACGATCAGAATTATTTTCGCTTGCACTTAATCCGATAATATGCCACATTCGGTGCCACTGCCTGTAATTTTTAAATGTGCAATATTCTTTGAAAATATAGTGATTGCCCATTGTCTAAATTTCACTTAAATTGGTTCAGCCTTAGATGATTTATGTTATTTTGTGTAATATTTCATAGTTGTTTTACAACGACACTGTGTTAGGTTTGCATATAAGGGCTAAATGCATTTATTTCTATATTTACAACGTGATATCAATTAAAGCATGACCTGTTTTTGGACTAGTTTCATTATCATCCTAACAAATTAATATTTGCCGAGGGAAACTTTTTTATTTTGACGTTTGTGAGTTTATACTGTTATCTATATTATAGGGAGAGAACATGTTCATCGAATCCCTCTGCCAGACCATCTTGCCCATCGACGATCTGCTCGTGGTATTGAATAGTGATAAGGTTGATAGTGTGTACAAGAAACCGTTTCTAAAATGTCTCCACCATGTGTACATGAAGACAGGAGACGTTCCCATAGAGACGGGAGCCAGTGAGCTTTCACACTTCGAGTAATGTTTAATAATTACCTCAATTGATATTCTTACAATTGCAGCTTTTCTACTGACATATTTTGGGCCAGTTTGTTGTGGTGGAAGCAAACCACCACATGTCTTATATAAGAAATAGTAGTAAGCAACTCTCCAATCCAATGAAGCGATTGTCAGCTACTCAAAAGTCGCCAAGTTTCACTAGATGACAATGATTTGATGCAATACAGATTACATACATATTATACAATAACCAACATAGTTTTTAACTACTGAGCTTCTATGTATTTTGTACTATCATAAAGCGTAATCATGTCATTATTCTTCTGATCGCTAATTGCTAGCATTGTTTCACATCCACATTATCCTCCGATGCAAATATATCCTGATTTGAGCTAAATCCCACCGAATAATAGTACGTACAATTAAAATATCATAAGATAATTATAGCGATGTTTTGTAAAAGTGTAATACTTTCGATTGCAGTTATCCTATTGTTTGATTTTATTTTATTAGAGACTTGTGGCATTTTATCTCCATCGTTTCTTTGGAAATGAACAAGGTTACTGACAGCATCAAGGCAGATCCAGATAAAATAGCAATATACATCAACTGTGCACCGGAGAAAAGGTAATTACATGTATACACAACTAGATGGGACACATATTTATAGGATATTTTTTACATTAACTGTGCACCGAGGAAAAGGTCATTATACACAACTACATGTAGATGAGACAGAACCTTATAACATAGCAATGTATACGTCAACTGTGCACCGGAGAAACGGTCATTATACACAACTACATGTAGATGAGACAGAACCTTATAACATAGCAATGTATACGTCAACTGTGCACCGGAGAAACGGTCATTATACACAACTAGATGTGACAGATCCTGATAAAATAGCAATATGCATCAACTGTGCACCACAGAAAATGTAATAATACACAACTAGATGTGACAGATCCTGATAAAATAGCAATATGCATCAACTGTGCACCACAGAAAATGTAATAATACACAACTAGATGTGACAGATCCTGATAAAATAGCAATATGCATCAACTGTGCACCACAGAAAATGTAATAATACACAACTAGATGTGACAGATCCTGATAAAATAGCAATATACATCAACTGTGCACCACAGAAAAGATAATTTATATATGCACAACTAGATTGTAAATATCTAGATCTAGAATGTATATCACAAGCTATTTTAAGAGAGCAACGTAATATTATAAAATACCCTCAACGTTAATGATAACAGTCGCACATGTCACTCACAAAAATAGTGTAAGAATATAGCAGTTCTTAATATTGAAGGGAATTGGTTTATACAAATTTAGTTTAGCTCGATTGCGAAATGAAGTTCTTTCAACTTATATTAATCACTCTCGAGACCTCATTCCTGATGGAATCCATCGCCATGAAGGAGAGAGAAGAGGCAATGTGGAATTTAAATGCCTTGCCTAAGGGCACAATCGTAACGGCTCCAGGGGGTTCGAACTCCGGACCTTTCGCTCCAGCGTGGTTCGAACTCCGGACCTTTCGCACCTGAAGCGAACGCGCATCCACTGCGCTATCACGACTTCCACACTTAATTCAAGGGAATTAAAACAGTTAAATCTATATAGTTACATAAACTCAACAATTAGAAATACGGGTGACTACATGATTGTACATGTAATTAACTTAATTAATATTTCAATTTGTCCAAAAATGTATTAGCTCTCTTTTAATTCTAGGAAGCTATATAACAATACATGCAAACTTATATTATTAGCTAACGCGAAACGCAAAATTTAACATGATTAAATATTACACATTATAATTACGGGTAAATAGCTTTGCTGTACTAATTATGAAATGAATGTAATTGTTTCTAGTGGACAAGCAGCTGCCCCAGATTTCGAATCGTCATGCTATGGAACGATGCTGTATTTTCTGGAGGGAGTTTTACCATTTATGGAGTCATTTTACAAGTACTTCTACTACCCAGATAGAGCGTCACATCCGAACGAGTTGGACGATACAGACCATATCGCAAAGGCAGTTGTGGTATACGTTTCATGATGCATTTCTTTTATCCTAATTTGTTGTAATCTGCAAGCAATGTTCAGTGCAGTGGATATAATGTTATATAAAGTGTTCAACTTTGAACGCTGTCAGTTTTAATGTTATCAATGAACGCATTAATACATATTTCTATTCCTTTGCATGCATACTGTTGTTGGGAACCATCAAACGATCAAAGCTTGGCTAAAATCATATTTATTTGTAATACATGTACATCCTTACCGGATACGGAGGCTATATATCTATTGCAAAACTCATCATGTTTCTTTGTTACGTTACCATTCATACTGGATACGGTAATTATATGTAATATGACACTCGTCCTGTTTCTGTGTTATCAATCTATTTAATACAAAACGCGTATGTTTATATTACTTTACAGTTATTCGGAGAAATTCTTGGCCCACTTATCCACAAACCTCTTCACATGAAAAATATCAGCAATGCAGTAACCGTGCTAGTGCCAATTTCAAACATGCCAAATTCCGTAAGTACCTGGTAGACCTAGATCCAATTGTTGTAATATATGTTATTATCTATATAATATACATTACCAAATTGTTGATACTTTTGGTTAATGTTTTTGGATTGTCGTTTTACACGTATAATGTTGGGATGAACTGTATGATAATAAATTAATAAATGCTACAAGTATGTGACAGAAAATCGGAACACTGATACACGTTCTAGTAAGACTATATTTCCTCATGCAATTTCAATTATATCATATGTCGCTATGCAACGACTTCAATTCTGATAATAAAGTACAAGATTACATTGTAGTGAATACTCATATATTTACGCCCAACATAATATATTACAGCATGCATGTATCTACACCTAAATGCCAAACATATACGTTTATATTATGTGTTTCATTATGTTCAACTCGCTTGAGTCTCAGTAAATACGTACACTCATTGTGTGCTAACTGTATAGTGTATAAATACGAGAAATTAAGAGATAATGTTACTCTATGTGTACATCTGAATTTTGTTGTAATTGATTTAACTGTATACAACGGAATATTTAAGGGATTTACGCTATGTATTTTACTGCAGAATATCGAGGCGATTCTAAGTCGATGGGCTGGAGGAATAACTGCAGAAGACACATCGAGTGCTATACGAAAGGTATTCTGTTTCTCCAGTTTATGTTGCAATTCGTTTACTTAAAATTATGTCTGAACGATAAAAATGAAATTCTACATAAAGTTATCCAATGTACAAAATTCGATAGCCAATACTATGTACCTATTGCATGTTATATAACCACGTTCCACAGGTCAAGTTGCACATCTACTCGTAACCACAATTGGAATATGCAAGCATAATAAGTAATCTTGGACCTACTGGATTTCACACCACTGTTTGTAAGAATTATTCCTTAGAAAACGGGGACATTCCGTGAAAAAGAAACATAATAAGGAGCTTACTACCAGACTGAGTATTATTTAACATCGTTGGTTTGTATTTGTACAGTAAAATAACTTTCTTCGACAGTCCGAATACATCTGAACATGGTTCCACATTTAATGGTATAATTATAAGCCAAAGCCACCAAGTAACGAACACATATACAAACTGAACAAAATGTGAAAATCGCCGTTGGAATAATAATGAAAAAGTTTAAATATTGATCACAATAGCGACAATAATGACCAACACTGTACACATATGTATAGATATAACATTATGATTTCACCAGATATTTACTTACCAATGTCAGAATCATGAAACAATAATTGTGTCTGTATTTGACACTAAATTAATTAAATTTGTTAACATATAATATACATGCACATGTGTGTATATAGCTACGCAGGTATGCATCTAATATAGATCTAAACTAAAGAACACAATTGTGCTTATATAAACAGTTTTATAATTATAAGATTTATCTTAATTTCAGGGCAATATTGAGTACTATTCCGATGAGGTTGAGATAAATGCGAAGTTCCGGACATTTACAAAAAGTTGTTCTATAGTGTTTGCTGGTCATAATACGGTTGCTGCGCAGCTGGGTTACAAATCGAAACGAGGTACGACGTTTGAAAGATTTGGTAATACCGGCCACATGTACGGATATAATAACAACCATGTAGATTTCCGTGCCACATCACACCTGTCCATTCATCTATATTATTGACGTGTTTTGGTCGCATCTTGGCTGTTGTCCACATCAATTCAATTGCCTTAATAGAGACCTTCCTCCCATTGTCCATAAACTGTCCCACCTCGCGGTAATGTATAGAGGTCAGTGTTACGTTCTGTCCAGAGACAATTATCTTCATGGTTGATGGGGGCACATGCTATCCAACCCAACCATGCTTGATGGAAATTGGCCGAAGAGCGGTCAGACTAGCAACCATATTTAAATAGTGCCACAAAGTGCCATACATTTGTATATTTTTCTGACTGTACAGGCTTTATATACTTTATTTATTTTACAACTTATATTAATCACTCTCGTTGGCTCAGATGAAAGCGTATACGTGGTCATTCATGTGGGAGGAAACCGGAGTACCCGGAGAAAACCCACATGTCCGATCTGGCGACCATCGTACCATCTCACATATTTCCCTGTCCGAGGATCGAACCCTGTCGCATTGGTGAGAAGCGAGCTCGCAAACCACTGCGCCAATCGGACAGCCAAGCTTCCAGGCTTCATTGTTGTTTCTGTCTGCTTCGTGCAGCAATCATTGTCTCTTGACATGACGCGAGAAATCACAGCGTCCTACTAATGCAAGTTTCTTGTTTTACGCTTTGATCCCATTCCACGGTCTCATCAAGCTCGACTGATGTAACACTTATCATATAAATACATGACATTTCAATTTGCATTATTATATACAAATTCCATATTCGATATAATTACAGGTCAAAAAGTACATGCATAAGTTCATTAAATATATTTCATTGGTACCTTATGCAATTATTTGTATATTTTCAGAATACACTGTCCTAGGTGGTGATGAGGAACTACCTCTAGGGGAGGAATTTCAGAGTCTTATAAATTGTTTCATAAATCACTCTGAGAAAAAGACCGCTAAGAAGTATGAGTGGACGGCAAAACTTATAGAACAACTTTAGTAAGTATGACGTCACAGATGACGTCAATTACTTTATAATTTAATCAAGATCGTATTCAATGTTGTGATAGACAGAAACCGTACACCTACGGAAGTCGTGATAGCGCAGTGATAGACATACACCGTACACCTACGGAAGTCGTGATAGCGCAGTGATAGACAGACACCGTACACCTACGGAAGTCGTGATAGCGCAGTGATAGACAGACACCGTACACCTACGGAAGTCTTGATAACGCAGTAGATGCGCGTTCGCTTCAGGTGCGAAAGGTCCGGAGTTCGAGCCCCACTGGAGCCGTTACGATTGTGCCCTTAGGCAAGGCATTTAAATTCCACGTTGCCTCTTCTCTCTCCCTCGTGGCGATGGATTCCATCAGGAATGAGGTCTCGAGAGTGATTTATATAAGTTGAAATAACTTGTTTCGCAATCGAGCTAAAATAAATTTGTATAAACCTACATATAGTGATACATGCATTTCCGCCATGTTATGCTAATTATTTTGACATTGCGTGTTTTATTTTCATGCAGTATATCTTCAAGCTATACGAGGCTTACGGAACAAGCTCGTCAAGAGATCGACGAACTAAACATAAAGTGTCTACAGATCCTGAGGGGTATTGTGCACAATGAAGAAAGAAGACTGCCTGAAGACTGGCCCACCAGGACAGGCGAGCCAAGAGTTGTCAAGTAAGTATAACAACATGTAGCTTAACCTCTCTGAAAACTGAACTATGAAAGCAGATGAGTGAAGAGTTGTGAAATAATTATTAAAAATTAATGACATTAGGTCGCTACAACGATACAAAAGGCTATTTATAGTACAAATATGTGTGGCAGATCAATTCTGTGTACGAATTTGTTTCTGAATTTTCTGCTAATTTATATATTGTTATATTTATATGGCGGCTAGAATATATATATATATATATATATATATATATATATGTACATACAGTAAACAGTGAAACATAAGAATGTTACACTCGGACATGTGGGAGGAAACCGGAATACCCGGAGTACCCTGAGAAACATTGTTACGCGGAGGGAACATGTTTAACTGTTTATATAATTATTGTAATTGTTTACAGTATCTGTTTGATCATTGTAGTATGAGTTGCACATTCAGTATTAATATATTATATACTATTACAGAATCCTGAGAAGTGTCGGCAATATCCAAAAGTTTTATGATTCAAAGAAGGGCATGATGAAGATACTGCCACATCTAGCTACCAGAAACGAAGAAGTTGCAAAAGAAATACTCGGATTTATGTGTGCATTGTTACTGAATGCAAACCGTTCCGTTCAGGTTTGAAAACAGTTTTATAATCATATATTTACAATCAACAACAGACCAGTACTGTGTTAAACATATAAACGACTTTAATTTGTAAGCTATGGTGTAACCGGGTATATATATATTATCTTACATGAGTTGTGATTTGATACCATAATATTGTTGTATGAAACTCGCTCTGGAATGTTACTACTAAACACGAGTTTGATAAAATGTTGTATCAAATCACCACAAGTGTAAGATCCTTTTTATCACATTGCCACTGTAACAACGACCACACATTGGAAACGACTTTTCTGTTTGTCAGTGTAGTTTTGATCCTTATTACATGTCAAGGCAATCAGTAAGGTGCATCCGTACTCCGTAGTATGTAGGCCCTGATAATATGTATATATGTTCCTTTAATGTCAAACCCGTCGCGGGGACTTAGACATGTTTTCCTGGGCAGGCTCAGCCGACATAAGCGATTAACCAGTACTAAGCAATGTGTGTGAGGTGCCTTGCTCAATGACACTACATACTTGGCCTGACCGAGTATCGAACCCGGGACCTTTCGATTCCTAATCCGACGCTCTAATCAATCAAGTCCACGCACATAAGCGACACCATACTATTAATCACTTTTAATTACTATTTCCCGCTTGTGTGTATTTAGCATTTTATTGATTTAAACATGTGATTTTCAAAGCATGAACACAAACTATATGCTGTGTCAAAATCAAAAGTTCATGCTGCGACCAATAAGAATCCTTCCCGGTTGTCGTACACGTGTGTACATTAAAGAAAATATGTGATGGCTGTATTAAGCTGAATACGAGCACATGTATGTGATACATGTTTATAGTTGATACATTTTTAGTCTTGAATAGGATTATATTTCAGCATAACGGGCCTTTCCGATTCTCAAGCATTCGGTATAGGTCTTCGTTAATGGAAAGTATTAATGCAACAGAACGTTTGATTCTGTTCACACCGTCTGACCCTAATAAAATTAACAGTCTTTTCAGGTGGGACTTTAAACCGAGGTCTCGTGTCGGTGCTTTACATCGTGCACGTAATAGAACCAGAAGAGATTCTGGAATGTCTCTGTCTGTATCATTGCATTATCCTCCAAATCTAAATGACTAATCTCTTCAGGAGGCGTCGCTCATATGGGCAACCGGTAGCGGCGATAAATAAACGTAAAACACACATTCTGTTAACACACGCATAGCTAAGTATTATTTAGAATATATATCAATTATAGTTACGTGCATTATTTTGCTATAAAGCTATTAAAACCCGGAACGTTCATGTCGATGTGATAGCGTATTGATGATGTACGACTCATATTGTGACGACCCGCATTTTGACTCTGTCGTATTGCAGTCATGCAGAGGCGTTTGGTATTAACAAATCCTTCGATATTTTACGGGTAGTTTTTACAATAGCGGATAGTAAACCAACCACTAAAAGCTGTTTTAATTTCTTTAGTATGCATTCCATAAAAGAGATGAAGTAGACGCAATAACGTTGTCTGTGTATTTCATAATTGTTTTTAATGTACATTCATATCACTACTCCATACAGCAGTAGCTCTACTTTATACAGCTGTATCACGACATCTTGTGAAATTGCATGATTATTTTATGATCGGGGTAAAATATTATGGTAGTCGTGAGCATTAGATGTGTCATCTTAGACATTGTACTATTTTATGGAAGATCATGCAACACTATCTGCAGGAATCGATGATGAATTATTTTCTATCAACAAAGGAGGAAGTGTTCTTCATGGCCATACGAGACAGAATGGCAACATCGACAAATACCATAAAAGAAAAGTATGTGTTCTTATTTGGATATTTCATATACAACCAGATAGAAATATGTGTACGTATTTGGATATTTCATATACAACCAGATAGAAATATGTGTACGTATTTGGATATTTCATATATAACCAAATAGATCTTTGTGTACTTATTTGGATATTTCGTATATAACCAGATAGATCTTTGTGTACTTATTTGGATATTTCGTATGTAACCAGATAGATCTTTGTGTACTTATTTGAATATTTCGCATATAACCAGATAGATTTATGTGTACTTATTTGGATATTTCGTATATAACCAGATAGATCTTTGTGTACTTATTTGAATATTTCGCATATAACCAGATAGATTTATGTGTACTTATTTGGATATTTCGTATATAACCAGATAGATCTTTGTGTACTTATTTGGATATTTCGTATATAACCAGATAGATCTTTGTGTACATATTTGGATATTTCACATATAACCAGATAGATCTTTGTGTACGTATTTGGATATTTCATATATAACCAGATAGATATTTGTGTACTTATGTGGATATTTCATATATAACCAAATAGATATTTGTGTACTTATGTGGATATTTCATATATAACCAGATAGATATTTGTGTACTTATTTGAATATTTCGCATATAACCAGATAGATTTATGAGTACTTATTTGGATATTTCGTATATAACCAGATAGATCTTTGTGTACTTATTTGGATAGTTCATATATAACCAGATAGATATTTGTGTACTTATTTGGATATTTCGTATATAACCAGATATAACTTTGTGTACTTATTTGGATATTTCATATATAACCAAATAGATCGTTGTGTACTTATTTGGATATTACATATATAACTAGATAGATCTTTGTGTACTTATTTGGATATTTCATATATAACCAAATAGATCGTTGTGTACTTATTTGGATATTTCATATATAACCAAAAAGATCATTGTGTACTTATTTGGATATTTCATATATAACTAGATAGATCTTTGTGTACTTATTTGGATATTTCATATATAACCAAATAGATCGTTGTGTACTTATTTGTATTTGGATATTTCATATAACCAAATAGATCTTGTATATTTCATTATAACTAGATAATATTTGTGTACTTATTTGGATATTTCATATATAACCAGATAAATAGATTTGTGTACTTATTTGGATATTTCACATAACCAGATAGATTTGTACTTATTTGGATATTTCATATTCATATATAACCAGATAGATATTTGTGTACTTATTTGGATATTTCGTATATAACCAGATATAACTTTGTGTACTTATTTGGATTTTCATAATAACAAATAGATCTTGTGTACTTATTTGGATATTTATAGATCTTGTGTACTATTGATATTTCATATATAACCAGATAGATCTTTGTGTACTTATTTGGATATTTCATATATAACCAGATAGATCTTTGTGTACTTATTTGGATATTTCATATATAACCAGATAGATCTTTGTGTACTTATTTGGATATTTCGTATATAACCAGATAGATCTTTGTGTACTTATTTGGATATTTCATATATAACCAGATAGATATTTGTGTACTTATTTGAATATTTCGTATATAACCAGATAGATCTTTGTGTACTTATTTGGATATTTCATATATAACCAGATAGATCTTTGTGTACTTATTTGGATATTTCATATATAACCAGATATAACTTTGTGTACTTATTTGGATATTTCGTATATAACCAGATATAACTTTGTGTACTTATTTGGATATTTCATATATAACCAAATAGATCTTTGTGTACTTATTTGGATATTTCATATATAACCAAATAGATCTTTGTGTACTTATTTGGATATTTCGTATATAACCAGATAGATCTTTGTGTACTTATTTGGATATTTCATATATAACCAGATAGATCTTTGTGTACTTATTTGGATATTTCATATATAACCAGATAGATATTTGTGTACTTATTTGGATATTTCATATATAACCAGATAGATATTTGTGTACTTATTTGGATATTTCATATATAACCAAATAGATCGTTGTGTACTTATTTGGATATTTCATATATA
>CM026394.1:19239170-19381633 GCA_014843695.1 Archivesica marissinica | reverse complement strand
ACTTGTGCTATACTTCAGTATCAGTCAAATGTTTCAAGCTATTGCCATATAATGATAAATCGATTGCATTCCGTTTCACATGAGCTTATTCGTCTATTCAAGTTAAAGAATGAAGACTAAAATTTGTTCTTTCAATGTCAAGGCGAATTTAAGAAAAGAAATCACATATTTTCATGGTTGAAAGATAAGGAGTACAATATATGTTGTTTGCAAGAACTACATTGCACAACATCTGATCTAGATAAATGGGAAAAAGAGTGGGGTTCCAAGATATTTCTAAGCGGAAATAGTTCAAACAGCAAAGGTATAGGTTCTTCGAGGAGAAGAATTATATAAGACTCTGTCTTCCATTCTAATCCTGTTTCTGTATTCTGATTATGCGTGATGTATGCATTGTTCAATATGTATTATATTGGGAAATAAAATATGTTTAAACTAAGGTATAGGTATTTTTGTAAATGGTTCCTTTCAAATAATAGAATACAAAGAACTAATTGAAGGTCGTCTCCAATGTTTGTCTCTTGTTATTGATAACAACGAGATTATGTTAATGAATGTATATGGGCCAAACACTGACGATGTTGATTTTTTTAGCACAATAGAAGACTTTGTTGAAAATAATGAAGACAAAACGATTATAATTGGAGGGGATTTTAATGTAATACTAGATACAAAAAAAAACAAAAAACACGGAAGGAAGGATACACATAAAAAAGCAGGAGTAAACTAAACACAATAATGGAAAATAATAACCTGGTGGACATATGGCGAATTATGCATCTTGATTTAAAACTATATACCTGGCATTCAAATCAAGCCACCAATATTCTGTAGATTAGATTATTTTTTAATATCATCTAACATTTCAAATAAAGTCAGTAAATGTAATATAACTACAGGTATAAATTCTGATCATTCTTTGATCTATCTCAACTTAGATCTAACAAACCGAGACCGAGGTCCTGGTTATTTTAAATTAAACAATTCAGTGATACTTGAAGATGATTACCAAAGGCAAATCAGAAATAGTATAGCAGAAACAGTTGAAAACAATGTTGGAGCGAATCCTAATACTCTTTGGGAAATAATAAAAGGCTCTATCAGAAATGTTACTATCATATATTGTTCAAAAAAGAAAAAAGAAGACAATCAAAATGAAAAACAGCTAACACGGGAATTAAATGAACTAGCAATACAATTTATTAATGATCCATCAAATGATGTTATTATTAATTCAATTAAAGTTAAAAAAGACGAATTAGAAACTATTACAATTAATAGAGCTCGTGGTTACTTTATTAGGGCAAAGTCGCAATATATTGAAGGAATGGACAAAAATACAAAATATTTTTCAAATTTAGAAAAGAAGAAAAATGAGCAGAAAACAATATCACGGCTTATAATTAAAGATAATGAAATAACAGAATCTAGTGATTTATTAAATGAAATAAAGCAATTCTATGAAAAATTATACACAAAGGTTTTACTAAGAGATAATATTAAGCAGTATTTTCCAGCAAATAGTGTTAAACTAAACGAAATTCAAAAGCAGTCATGCGAAGGTTCATTAGTAGAGGCAGAATGTGCACAGGCCCTTTTAAATATGAAGAATAATAAAAGCCCCGGATCTGACGGTTTAACTACAGAATTTTACAAAATATTTTGGAGAGATCTAAAAAAATATTACATTGATTCTATTAATTACTCCTATGAAAATGGTTCACTAACACAACTTCAGAAGCAAGGCATTATAAATCTTATTCCAAAAAGGATAAAGAACTGACAAGCTTAAATAACTGGCGCCCGTTATCATTATTAAATGTAGACTATAAAATAGCAACAAAAACAATCGCAAATAGAATGAAACAAGTACTTCCTACTATAATTCACGACTCTCAAACTGGTTTTCTGAGTGGGAGATATATTGGAGAAAATATACGATTGATATATGACACAATAGACTTTTTAAATTATAATAATAAACCCGGATTACTCTTCTTCGCCGATTTTGAAAAAGCCTTCGATAGCTTAGATCATGAGTTTATTTATGAAATGTTAGATTATTTTAATTTTGGCATATCTCTAGTGAAATGGATTAAATTGTTCTATAATAACATAAAAGGTTGTGTAAATAATAATGGTTATTTATCAGATTTCTTTAATATAGAACGAGGAGTACGACAAGGATGTCCCCTTTCGCCTTACCTTTTTATAACTACTATTGAAATATTGTCATTAAAAGTAAGAAATGAAACTGACATCAAAGGTATTACATTAAATAAGGAAGAAATTAAAGAGTCTATATTTGCCGACGATGCAACCTTTCTCACTGATGGAACAGAAGCATCATTCAATAAATTGGTACAAACCATCGATGATTTCAGTCATGTTTCAGGTTTAAAATTAAATACAAAGAAATCTACCATAGAGCTACCATAGAGCTGGGTCCCTTAGGAACACTGAGAAAATCTACTGTAAAATGAAATCTTTTATATGGACATCACAGGAAGCCAAAACACTGGGTATAATTTTTACCAATAATATAAGTGACAGGATCTCAATTAATCTAGATAATAAAATAGAAGAAATGTATTCGTGTCTAAATAAATGGAAAAAACATAACCTAACCCTATTGGGTAAAATAACTGTCATAAAAACGTTTGCATTACCAAAGATAATCTATCCCTTGACAGTACTTGAAAATCCAAAGGAAAATGTATTTTCCGAAATAACTAAAAATATGTATTCTTTCTTATGGAACGGAAAGCCAGATAAAATCGCACGTACTACTATTAAGCGTCAATATGACGAAGGAGGTCTAAAAATGGTTGATATAAATGCATACATTAATTCTATAAAAGCTGCTTGGGTAAAAAGAATACTCAATCCTGCAAATAAAGGTCATTGGAAAGAGATATACTTAAGACAAATAAATAAATATGGTGGAAAACTTTTATTTGAATGTAATATATCAACAAAACACGTAGCATTAAAAATTGAGAATAACTTTTTAAAAGATGTTATCATTAGTTGGTCAAAGGTTAACTTCAAAGAAAAACCAAATGTCATTTCAAAGGAAATATTATGGAATAACTCATTTATAAAAAGTGGGGAAAATACATTTTTTTTATAGGAAATGGTTTCAGAAAGGTATCAAGCATGTTGAAGATATATATAATTTTATGACAAGAAAATTCCATAAATTTTCACATTTACAAAATATTTATGGTGTAGACAGATCAGATTTTCTTAAATATACCGCCTTAATGTCCAAAATCTCTGTTGAGTGGAAAGAAAAAATTAATCTGGAACGTCAAATTGAAAATCCTGCAGCAACATTTTTAGAGACAATAATGAGGATTAAAAAACCAACACAAATTTTATACAAACAATTTCTTAGAAAGTATAATAACCCACAACAGAACAAAGCGGAAATAAAGTGGAATGCTATATTCGACAATCTGGATTGGAAGAATATATATAAAATGCCATTTATGAGTACTATTGATACTAAACTACGAACATTCCAATATAAATACGTGACAAGAATATTACCTACCAATGTACTATTATATAAATGCAAGTTATCAAATTCATCATTATGTGACTTTTGCATACAGAAACACTGAAACACTTATTCTGGGAATGTCATCACATTCAACATTTCTGGTCTAGATTAAAAACATATCTGTGTGGAAAAAATATGGTTTTTAATATGGACTACAAGGTTATTTCATTTGGCTCAAATAAAGACCACTCGCAGCATATGTTGGATTTTATCATTCTGTTAGCAAAATATTTCATTTTTAAAAGTAAGCTAGAAAAAAGTGTTCCAAACTACATGAACTTTATCAAATATTTGAAAGAACGGAAAACTATTGAAGAACAAATAGCCTTTATGAAGAACAAATAGCCTTTATGAAGAACAAATAGCCTTTATGAAGAACAAATAGCCTTTATGAAGGATAAACTTAATACTCATAACAAGAAATGGAATCAATTGATATTTGACTGATGGGAAGTACAAAACACACATGTAATCATACATATTTAAGGTTGAAACGATGTTAATATATTACTTAGATCGGAAATCTTTCGTATTGATTTCTTACTTTTTCTTATATAATTTCTTCACTCTTACTATGCGAACATTGATTGGTACATTTGTAATATATAAAACAATGTAGCTAAGGTATATGTAATTTTGAACAATAATTATTGTGTTTTTTATATGTGATATATGTGTATCGACGGGTCAATATACGAAAATTCACCATGTAACCCCAACAAATTGATACAAAAGGTTTTTCAATGGATTCTGGCACCATTGGGCATACTAAATAACATACTAAAAATCTAGGAAAATCTGACTTTCGGAAAGGGGTCATTTTCAAGATGGCCGCCGGGAGCTTAAAATGGCTATATCTCAATTATTATTCGACCTAGAAAGGTGGTTTTGGTGTCTAAACCTATGTTTTAAGGGTCAAGGAATCCAATTCAATCAGAAAAATTACCATCAGTTAATTATTTATTGACAAATCCAAGATGGCATCATCAAAATTACTTAACTAGTCACAATGTAATGAGGTAATCCTGCAATTGTGGGTGTGGTGGTCAGCCAAATAGTAATTTCTATATTTTAGTAATAACACAACAATTACATACTATGTCCATCATTCTTATCTATTCAGTTTATTTTCAGGATTTGATGAAACTGGTAAGTTCCAGCGGTACATGTTGTTTTATACAGTGACTATTCATCATCATCCTCTGACTCCTCTGGAAGAAACTTGTTATGTGGATTGTTACACTCTTCAAGTTGGCACGGTCCACAGGCAGTAGTATATATTATATGTTATGATTCGGGTTTTACGCCTGCATCAGCACCATTTTGGGCTATATCGCCGGCGGGCAGTTTACCTAACAACACCTTTCCTGGGCAGGCTCCAGCGGTTAACCAGTACTTGGGTGCACCAACCTCCATAAGAAACTGCCAACTTTTTCATATAAATGATACACACAGGCAGTAGTACATGGCAGTCCATATCGTCTACAAGAGCAGCGGAGTGTCTTGCAGGCAGTCGAGCAGTTACAATGAATGACCTTCAAGAGACTGTCTGGAGCAGCATTCATTCTTGACATAAGTGGGACAAACTTATTATCCTGCAGGCTCCAACCCCATTTCATGGTGTCCATGCCCTCTTCTTTTCCTATCCAGACCATGATCTGGTAGTATGCTCTACGACAGTGAAGTTTGGTAGCAGATTCAGTTGGGGGCAGACGTTCGGATGTTACAAATGACGAAGCAGAGATAACCTTCTTGCTGAAGGTGTTATATCGCATTGTTGCAAGGGAATCTTTGCACTTGCCACCAAAGAGGACAACCATTGCTTGGCACCCAAGATCATCGATCACCTCTGTGGTCTGGATTGGGATGGTGAATGCGTTGGCACAAGACTGAAGGACAGGGTCTCCTTTTACAAGCTTCTGGAAAGCAGTTTTTTTGCCAATACCAAAAATCCGAGAAGTCGTGTCACAACCAGTCATGGCATGGATGAATAACAACTTAGAACACATGTCATATCCGAGGATTTCTTTTAGATGGTTGATGTCATACACTTTAAAACTGCCATCAGCTTTGGACTTGTCTGATCTGAAATAAAGGCCCTTACTAGCTCCCTGTGCATAGTAAAGGAGTAAGACAAGGAGATCAGTATCTTCTCCTATCAGTGTAGTGGTGTGTAGAAGAGATGCCTCCACTGCAGCCTTTACTATATCTACGTCAGTATCCCCAGGTGCATTGACCACGTTGCAATGCCTTTCTCTCAGTTCATCACTTATCATCCTGATCAGTCTCTGTTTATTGATATCTCTCGACAGGACCTCCTCCTTCCTGCCTGAGAATTTTGTCTCGGCAGTGAAGCTGACAATGGGATGAATATTGTGTCCTCTTCTCTGATGTGTGTTGTCTTTAATGGATGGCCCTTCCTCATAGCCGTCAAAGACAATGGTTATAGCTGCACCATAATGCTGGATTGTGAAGTCAGCATATGACTGTGCTATTGCACCATACCTTTCTCCAATCTTCCATGGTATTCTATGAAGGAGTGAACCTCCATCAAGGATGTGGAACTCTGTTTCTGGTATAGAATATAGGATGGCATCGTTTGCATGATCACAGATTGCATGAGCAAGTTGTGGCTTATCAGCCTTTCGGAAGATGTTTCTGGCTTCAAAGAGGGCAGGAGGGAAAGGACTTAGCTCATAGCTCATAACTTCCTCCAATGACAGCTCTCCAGTTTTGGAGATTACCAGGAAACGTTGGAAGAGAAGAGCAGAATCAATGGCTCGATCAGGAGCAACCTTTATAGCTGACGTTTGTCCAAGGGTTCTGGCTTTATCCTTTCTACTGAACGAAAATGTGAATGCAGGGTGTCCAATCATTTTTTGCATGATTTTGTGTCCCACAGACTCATATTCATGCACATTCACACCTTCCTGAGCCACAACACCAGTGACAATGTTCCTCAATGAAGAGTCTGGCAAGAAAGGAGAGCATTCTACAAGTTTTGAACTGATCTTCTCCAGGTCAATAGCATCCCTTTTCATCCTTGACTCCGTCAAATCCTTGTGCTGTTCAGATGTAGTGTATGACAGGTTTGTGAACTCCTGCATTGTGATGTTGTAATCCGATGATATGGGGCTTGACATGGTCCAAAGGGCTCTCTGCTCTTCAGACATTCCGCTTCCATACGTCAGACCTCCACTGGTCTTCAATGACCTCATCAACGTCTGCTCAATGACAAGATCTGAACTGAGGCCTGCCCAAAACTAACTGCTGCGACGGATAACATGAAAACCCTTTTCGAATTTTCTGAATATGTCTGGGTGGTTAATGTCAAGCTGAGCCATCTCTTGGACATAGACGTATGCTGATTTCAAGTAACTGTAATGGCCAGCTGCAGCGCATATCGGGATGCAGTCAGAAATGGCTTGTAGGTGCATCTTCCAAGAACCTGTTCGATCTGCCTTTATCAGTGACATAGCAACTTTCACCATGCTTTGGTAATTTAGCCACAATTGACTTGTCTTGGACCTAGCACATAGTTCCATCTTCCTTTTCTCCAGCTCTTCGTTTATACGATCGAGAGTCTCTGAGGTGATCACACTTTCGAATGTAATCTCACCATTCAATAGTGATGTATACATCCCTTCAGACTCTTCAATCATTGCTGCGAATTTGGGACTATCATCTGCCATCTCTGACACTATCATATGGTTAAGACATTTGTCTACAAGAAGATGGCCACGGAATGCTCTCTGCACATCATATGGGCTACAGAATTTCCACCGTTGACTACCTCTAGAATGTCCTTAAGTCCTGTGCCCTCCATCAGTGTACCAATAGCTCCTAACAAATTCATAAATGTGTGAAAGCAGCCTAGTAGCAGGACAATGGATTTTAGGTGGCTGCCTGCTGGTGAATCCAGGATTATTTCTGTCGCCTTCCAATATAGGGGCTGGTCAAATGTAACTACTGGGGCAAGGTGGTGCTGGGATGCAAGACCAGAAAGGAACTCCAATGTTGACAGAATGCATGTCTTGTCCCCTGAGTACATGTCTATCATTGGTAGATACCTGACTGAAGACTGGCCTGGGTGTTCATTTCCCTGATATATAATGTGCATCATCCCCTGCCAACCTGGTGTAGCCTGTTTGAAGTAGAATGACAACTCCCAAAGCAGATCAACCTTCATGTCACATTCAGTGAGACTCGGAAGTTTGGCAAATGTGATGTTTCAGCGAACGTGTTTGGCAAAATGATGATCTATTATCGCAACCTTTGACTTCTCTACAATGTTAAGTTCTGTGGTTTTGTGCCTTGGGATACTCTGGCCTGTCTTCTGTCCTGGTGTCATGGCAGCTATCATTCCCATCCCATGAAATGTTCCTTTCCCATCGATTGTAAGAATGTTGTGATCTACATTGTCTGCTGCGAATAACAAGGCCATGTTCAACACATCAATATCCTTACCAAGCATGTTTTGTGCAGTACAATTTGCAGCATTCTTTTCGAACCTTTGAATTTCGCTATAGGAAGAGCAGAACCCCATGTGACACAAGGTATCCACAAGAAACCTAGACCGATTTAAGTGGTGCATTTGCACTGAAAGGCCAATTTGCAAAGGAGCAAGGACAGGTTCGTGGTCGGACTGCCTGTATGATTGCATGGCCAATGCTAGCAACTTTTTGCCGTGTGTCTTTACCAACAAACAAGGCTTGTAGTACAATGCGGAGTGATTCTGGAATGTAATCAAGAGCTGGCTGGAGTTGGAGTGTCTCTGTAGTCGGGTACTGATCAAAAGTTAACAGATTTTCAGTGTTTTCCCTATTTTTCTTATATCCTCCTTAAAACATGTCATTGTTTTAGTTATACATGTTCTTGGTACTCTTATGTATAATATTGCTACATTATTTCATTTAGAATTTTTTTTATCTCTTTTAAAATCTTACCTTTTTCTTGTGACCTCAGAAAACAGATGACCTCAAGTGAGAGTTGAAAGTTTAGAGGATTATGTCATCAGTCACATGACATAAGGGGGTTTCCCGAAGTTATTTATAGCTTATACTTTCAAGTGCCTGTAACTCTTTAAATAATGGTCTGAGAGTTTAGGTATGTATAAGGCACTAATAAGAAATCATGTATGGGGAATCATTTGACACCATCAGATTTGACCTTGGAACATGGGATCAAGGTTAAACTGTCAATGTAGCATTAAGATAAGGGATTTTGCAAGATTTTTAGTGTATATTATACTGATTTTTTTCACTATAATTGAGATATAGCCATTTTAAGCTCTCGGCGGCCATCTTGGACGCCATCTTGAAAATGACCCCTTTCCAAAAGTCAGATTTTCCTAGATTTTTTGTATGTCATTTAGTATGCCCTTGGGTACCAGAATCCATTGAAAAACCTTTTGTATCAATTTTTTTGGGGTTCAACCACATATTGACCCGTCTAATCTATCAATGTTACGTTGGTAAATAAACGGGCTACATCTTGTTAGCTCAAAATATAAAAAAAAACAAAAACAATACCTAACAATAAAAGCAATGAGAGACTTGCCGGAAAAAGACAAGCTCAATAACCACGCTGAGTTCTCGGCTCAGATGAGGCAAGACTGACAAATACAATACAACACAATACCTGACAATAAAAGCAATGAGAGACTGACCGGAAAAAGACAAGCTCAATAACCACGCTGAGTTCTCGGCTCAGATGAGGCAAGACTTATAAATATAAATATAACGCAATACCTGACAATAAAAGCAATGAATACTATATTTGGAGACACACAACAGCCAGCTGATATCCATGAAGTGTCTGCAGGGAGATCCATACTTATTATGTTGGTTGATACCTTTATTCCTGTAAGGTAAGAGCATGCATAACAAACATATAAGATTGGATATCTATTTATAGGTCCTTACATGAGTCGTGATTTGATACCAAGGAAGGTATGTGTTTTACGTTTATTTATCGTCACTACCGGTTTGCCCATATGAGCGACACTTCCTGAAGAGATTAGGCTATCCGATTAGCGCAGTGGTTGGCGCTCGCTTCTCACCAATGCAACTCGGGTTAGATCCCCGGACCGGGAAGTATGTGAGATGGTACGGTAGTCCCCCAATCGGACAAGTGGGTTTTCTCCGGGTACTCCGGTTTCCTCCCACACGAATGACAACATTTATGCTTTCATCTGCGCCAACGAGAGTGATTAATATAAGTTGTTAAAACTTGCTTCGCAATAGCAATAAATAAAGTTTAAAAGAAGAGATTAGTCATTTTAGATTGGAGGATTTATGCTAATTAGGTAAACTATAAATGGTCATAACTTTTCAAGGCTACGTCATATTCCAGATATTAAAAAAAAAATCAAAAAGCGTGCAAGGTACTGTTTGCTATGCCTGCACGTTAAATCAAAGTCGTGTTAGCGCCGTGGATGCGGGTTCGCTTCAGGTACGAAAAACGAGTTTGCGCCCCACTGGAGCCGTCACGCCCCACTGGAGCCGTCACGCTTGTGCCCTTAATTTAAATTCCACATGCCTCTTCTCTCCCTCGTGGCGATGGATTCCATCAGGAATGAGGCCGTGATATTGATTAATATAAGTTGTAAGAACTTGTTTCGCAATCGAGCTAAAATAAATTTGCATAAACTTATTTAATTTAAACATGCTAAAAGTGACGAACGCATATCTACTTCATTGCTATTATGATTTGCTACAGAAAAAAACGGAGCTATAAGTGAGATTTTGTTTGTTTGTTTTTTCATGTTTTACGCCTGCATCAGCACAAGCGGTTAACCAGTACTTGGTGCACCAACCTCCGTAAGAAACTGCCAACTTTTTCATATATAAATGAGAGACGGACTGTGCGGGGATCGAACCCGTGACCATCAGTGATGATACGTTAGAGTGGTATACAAGCCAGCGACCGTAACCACTTGATAACGGAGGCGGTTAACCCCTAGTAAGTAAATCGATAAACAGACCAGCTAACGTGGTTTCGGAGATGGACTCAAAATATATTATAATATACATTAAAATATTAAAAGGGATGGATTTCTTTCCTTAAACATGAAATACTGGTTTTCTGACCACAATATTTTTAAAAAATATATTTATTTATAGTCAACACATGATACCGCCAATGGTATATTAGTCATGATTTGGAGGATTGTATTCATGAAGCTGGTTCTTTGACATGCCCTGCATACAGCACCGATACACGAGACCGGTTTATATTCCCATCTGAAACACTGTTAAAGTGGAAGTCGTGATAGCGCAGTGGATGCGTGTTCGCTTCAGGTGCGAAAGGTCCGGAGTTCGAGTCCCGCTGGAGCCGTTACGATTGTGCCCTTAGGCAAGGCATTTAAATTCCACATTGCCTCTGCTCTCCTTCATGGCGATGGATTCCATCAGGAATGAGGTCTTGAGAGTGATTAATATAAGTTTGAAAGAACTTGTTTCGCAATCGAGCTAAAATAAATTTGTATAAACTATAAACTAAACACTGTTAACCCATTTGATTCTGGATACCGTTCAAACAGTATTTGCAAAGAACATAGAGCCAGATCAGCCACCATGGAACGTGCCATCTGATCAGGCTCTATGCTGTTTGCTATTCAGATGACACTTGGCTATGTAGCAAACAACATAGATCCTGATCAGCATGCAGCGTCTGATCTGGATGTATGTTGTTTGCAAAAGCCTTTAACTGTATCCAGAATGAAATAGTTTAATATTATTATGGTCAGATGGGGGATCAAACCTGTTATCCCTGTATTCAAAGTCCAACATGTTAACTGCTGGACCATCTATCGGTTTACAATTGCACGATAACAATCATATATATCGTGACGGTCATTTTGAACACGATTATGACATTAAATTAAGGAAGACATTTTCGCTAACTCACGGACAATACCTGCTGAAAATGACGCAGACAGATATTCATTCCTCAACTACAATTTGATTTGAAATCAATGACCATAACAGATCAGCCACCCACTCTTTTTCAAATATATAACAAAGAAGTTTGAATATCTGCAAAGTAACTGTGTGCAATTTGAAACTTACCAGCTATTCCATATCCGGTATACACCCACGAATTTGATATGCAGATTAACATTCCAGCATTACTGGTGCAGAAAGAATGCATTTTGTTGTACATAATATTGGGTTTCCCGCCACATGATTTATTTTATATTTTGGAAGATAGTGTAATCTACAGAAGATGAACAAATCTCACGAGCTTGCGTGCTGTAATGGATACGGTGTCCGCCTAGTAACCCAGATATTGCGAGTTTCAGCCGCAGTGGCGGTGTCCTTAGGCAAGTCACTAAAAATCCACACATAGGCAAGTCACTAAAAATCCACACATAGGCAAGACACTAAAAATCCACACATAGGCAAGACACTAAAAATCCACACATAGGCAAGACACTAAAAATCCACACATAGGCAAGACACTAAAAATCCACACATAGGCAAGTCACTAAAAATCCACACATAGGCAAGTCACTAAAAATCCACACATAGGCAAGACACTAAAAATCCACACATAGGCAAGACACTAAAAATCCACACATAGGCAAGACACTAAAAATCCACACATAGGCAAGACACTAAAAATCCACACATAGGCAAGACACTAAAAATCCACACATAGGCAAGTCACTAAAAATCCACACATAGACAAGACACTAAAAATCCACACTGTCTATTGTTCATGGTGATGGAATGAGATCTCGAGAACGATTAATCTAATGTTGTAAAAACACTTTTGCAATCAAGCTAAAATAAAATCAGGAAAACCGTAGAAACTGCTGTTGCTTCAAGCATGGAAGTGCAATATATGAAGTAATTGCAATATAATGTCGCAGTGTTATGAAGTTTTGGAGACAACATGGGTTCGTTCCTAGGACCGGGAAGTATGTGAGATGGTACGGTGGTGCCAGTTGGGACAGGTTGATTTTCTCCGGGTACTCCGGATTCCTCCCACACAAATGACCATATTTACGCTTTCATCCGCGCCAACGAGAGTGATTAATATAAGTTGTTGAAACTTGTTTTGCAATCGTTGTAAAATAAAGTTTAAACTATGTTTAGGAGATAAGCGTAGACAAGTTAAACTGAGACCGTGTCTCTCTATATGAAAATGTTGGCAGTTTCTTGCAGAGGTTGGTGTACCAAGCCTGCCAAGGAAAGGTTTTGTTAGGTAAACTACCCGTTGCTCAACTGGGCAACCGATAGCGACGTTAAATAAACTTAACTCTTTCAGCGCCGAATGAATTCAAAGCAAGGTGCAAACAACATAGATCCAGATTAGCCGCGTCTGATCAGGATCTATTGTGTTTGCTATTCGGACAGGTGCTTCTGCTGTAATGTCTGAAGAGCAATCAGCATATAGTCTGATCAAACGGCATGTTCAGTTCTGTCTGATCAGGTTCTCTGTTTTTTGCAAAGGTGCTTTTATGCGACATTGGCGGTGAAATGGACATCCAATGCCATACACTCACACATGAAAATCTTGTGCGCACCGGCGGTTATGCCATGAATAGATAACAGCATATATAAATGTACCCCCCCATACATTAAACATACCAAGTCCGTCACACAACAAGCTAGAAAACCCTACATCTGTCACCTGTAATGTGGCTGGAGACAGCAATTTCACTTCACATCAACAGTCCCCCAACCCGCCTGTCTCCAACAATTTCACTTGTCATATTAACATACCATTTTCCTCACACATCACCCCCCCTGCCTGCCCCCTATAATATGGATTGGAGATTTCACTTGTCATATTAACATACCATTTTCCTCACACATCACCCCCCTGCCCGCCCCCTATAATATGGATTGGAGATTTCACTTGTCATATTATCATACCATTTTCCTCACACATCACCCCCCCCTGCCCGCCCCCTATAATATGGATTGGAGATTTCACTTGTCATATTATCATACCATTTCCTCACACATCACCCCCCCTGCCCGCCCCCTATAATATGGATTGGAGATTTCACTTGTCATATTATCATACCATTTTCCTCACACATCACCCCCCCTGCCCGCCCCCTATAATATGGATTGGAGATTTCACGTGTCATATTAACATACCATTTTCCTCACACATCACCCCCCTGCCCGCCCCCTATGATATGGATTGGAGATTTCACTTGTCATATTAACATACCATTTTCCTCACACATCACCCCCCCCCTGCCCGCCCCCTATGATATGGATTGGAGATTTCACTTGTCATATTAACATACCATTTTCCTCACACATCAACACCCCCCCCTGCCCGCCCCCTATGATATGGATTGGAGATTTCACTTGTCATATTAACATACCATTTTCCTCCATTCTAACTGTTAATTTCTGTAAAATAGCATCCTGACTCATCATCAATACAGATTCCTTTGTCACCGCAGACATCCCTGCAAGAAAACGAGCATAGAATAGTTTGCCACCTTCTGACAATGTTGAAAAATAGAATAGTTTGCCACCTTCTGACAATGTTGAATAATAGAATAGTTTGCCACCTTCTGACAATGTTGAAAAATAGAATAGTTTGCCACCTTCTGACAATGTTGAAAAATAGAATAGTTTGCCACCTTCTGACAATGTTGAAAAATAGAATAGTTTGCCACCTTCTGACAATGTTGAAAAATCTGTTTGTATTTGGGGTTTAAAGTGTGTGTTTTACGTTTATCTAACGTCGCTACCAGTTGCCCATATGAGCCACGCCTCCTGAAGAGATTAGTCATTTTAGATTTTAGGAGGATAGTGCAATGATACAGACAGAGACCCAGTCCAGAGTCTCCTCTCGTTCTTTACATGCATGGTGTAAAGAACCGACACCAGACCTCGGTTTAAAGTTCCATCCGAAACAATATGATATTAGTCATTTTAGTAAGGTACAACGGGGGATCGAACCTGTGATGCCCGGATTACAAGTCCAGCATATTAACCATTGGACCACTGATCCACTACTGTTTAAAGTCACACCAACAGCTTAGGTTATATGACGACTTTCCACTTATTACTGGTGAAGGAAGACTCCGGGTTCCATTTTGAGCAGTATTTCATGCATGAACGAGCATCTGTGTAGGCACACAGACCTTCCACAAACCAGCTGGATAGCTTCCTCGCCAGTGGCATTTGAAACTACGGTGGTTAGGGGCACACGTGGTTTGAAGTCAGCGACATTAACCGCTCAGCCACGGAGGCAACGTGTTCAAATATTCACTTTTCATTGATACAGCTTTAACCCTTTGCACGCTAGCGGCAGATAAAATCACCTTTGCAAACAGAATGTGCCGTCTGATCAGGCTCTATGCTGTTTGCTATTCGGATAGTGGAAACATTTGGCTGAATAGCAAACAACATAGAACGTGATCAGACGCGGCGGAATGATTTACTCAGCAGGTAAAGGGTTAAACAAACCTATTATCCTATTACTAGCCATTCAATACATTACATATTTACAAATCTTATTTTATTCTTTCAGAGAAATAAAATGGGTTATCTGCTCCACAGGGATTCGGCACGTTTGGGGGTACTAGTATATATATTTAAGTACAGGGATTCTACTCTGTGGCACAGGGATTCGGCATGTTTGGGGGTACTAGTATATATATTTAAGTACAGGGATTCTACTCTGTGGGATGTCAGATTTCGCATCGATCAGTAAAATGGCCATATCTGAAACAATTTTGTACAAAGCTGTCCAAATATAACGCCTATCCCGAGTCTTTATATTGTTCTTCAAATAAAACACAACTTTAAGCTGCATGCATGTATACTTTGCAAACAATTGCCACATACATTGGCCATAGCAGGTCACATTTCCATACTAGGACACGGGTTCTGTCAGCAACAAAAAAAAATCTTCGACTGGAGAGTTTTAACTGTGAATAACATTATCAATAAAATGTGTTTCCACTAACCTGTATGTTTATTCGGCAAAAATGTACGTCAAAAAGAGATTTCGTAGCATTTTCAATTTGTTTTGAAAATTTCTAAAGCGGCGCAATTCACGTTGAAACCAGCGTTGAAACGAGCGTTCTGATTGGATTATTAGAATGCAACAAGATGTTTTTTTATATATGAAGAACAATCATAATCCAATCAGAACGCTCGTTTCAACGCTCGTTTCAACGGGAATTGCGCCGCTTTAGAATTTTTCAAAACAAATTGAAAATGCTACGAAATCTCTGTTTGACGTACATTTTTGCCGAATAAACATACAGGTTAGTGGAAACACATTTTATTGATAATGTTATTCACAGTTAAAACTCTCCCGTCGAAGATTTTTTTTGTTGCTGACAGAACCCGTGTCCTAGTATGGAAATACGACCTGCTATGGCCAATGTATGTGGCAATTGTTTGCAAAGTATACATGCATGCAGCTTAAAGTTGTGTTTTATTTGAAGAACAATATAAAGACTCGGGATAGGCGTTATATTTGGACAGCTTTGTACAACATTGTTTCAGATATGGCCATTTTACTGATCGATGCGAAATCTGACATCCCACAGAGTAGAATCCCTGTACTTAAATATATATACTAGTACCCCCAAACGTGCCGAATCCCTGTGCTCTGTGGGATGTCAGATTTTACATCGATCAGTAAAATGGCCATATCTGAAACAATTTTGTACAAATATGTCCAAATATAACGCCTATCCCAAGTCTTTATATTGTTCTTCAAATAAAACACAACTTTAAGCTGCATGCATGTATACTTTGCAAACAATTGCCACAGACATTGGCCATAGCAGGTCACATTTCCATACTAGGACACGGGTTCTGTCAGCAACAACAAAAAATTTCTAAAGCGGCGCAATTCGCGTTGAAACGAGCGTTCTGATTGGATTATGATTATTCTTCATATAAAAAAAACATCTTGTTACATTCTAATAATCCAATCAGAACGCTCGTTTCAACGCGAATTGCCCGCTTTAGAAATTTTCAAAACAAATTGAAAATACTACGAAATCTCTTTTTGACGTACATTTTTGCCGAATAAACCTACACGTTAGTGGAAACACATTTTATTGATAATGTTATTCACAGTTAAAACTCTCCCATCGAAGATTTTTGTTGTTGCTGACAGAACCCGTGTCCTAGTATGGAAATGTGACCTGCTATGGCCAATGTCTGTGGCAATTGTTTGCAAAGTATACATGCATGCAGCTTAAAGTTGTGTTTTATTTGAAGAACAATATAAAGACTCGGGATAGGCGTTATATTTGGACAGCTTTGTACAACATTGTTTCAGATATGGCCATTTTACTGATCGATGCGAAATCTGACATCCCACAGAGTAGAATCCCTGTACTTAAATATATATACTAGTACCCCCAAACGTGCCGAATCCCTGTGCTCTGTGGGATGTCAGATTTTACATCGATCAGTAAAATGGCCATATCTGAAACAATTTTGTACAAATATGTCCAAATATAACGCCTATCCCAAGTCTTTATATTGTTCTTCAAATAAAACACAACTTTAAGCTGCATGCATGTATACTTTGCAAACAATTGCCACAGACATTGGCCATAGCAGGTCACATTTCCATACTAGGACACGGGTTCTGTCAGCAACAACAAAAAATTTCTAAAGCGGCGCAATTCGCGTTGAAACGAGCGTTCTGATTGGATTATGATTATTCTTCATATAAAACAAAACATCTTGTTACATTCTAATAATCCAATCAGAACGCTCGTTTCAACGCGAATTGCACCGCTTTAGAAATTTTCAAAACAAATTGAAAATACTACGAAATCTCTTTTTGACGTACATTTTTGCAGAATAAACCTACACGTTAGTGGAAACACATTTTATTGATAATGTTATTCACAGTTAAAACTCTCCCATCGAAGATTTTTTGTTGTTGCTGACAGAACCCGTGTCCTAGTATGGAAATGTGACCTGCTATGGCCAATGTCTGTGGCAATTGTTTGCAAAGTATACATGCATGCAGCTTAAAGTTGTGTTTTATTTGAAGAACAATATAAAGACTCGGGATAGGCGTTATATTTGGACAGCTTTGTACAACATTGTTTCAGATATGGCCATTTTACTGATCGATGCGAAATCTGACATCCCACAGAGTAGAATCCCTGTACTTAAATATATATACTAGTACCCCCAAACGTGCCGAATCCCTGTGCTCTGTGGGATGTCAGATTTTACATCGATCAGTAAAATGGCCATATCTGAAACAATTTTGTACAAATATGTCCAAATATAACGCCTATCCCAAGTCTTTATATTGTTCTTCAAATAAAACACAACTTTAAGCTGCATGCATGTATACTTTGCAAACAATTGCCACAGACATTGGCCATAGCAGGTCACATTTCCATACTAGGACACGGGTTCTGTCAGCAACAACAAAAAATTTCTAAAGCGGCGCAATTCGCGTTGAAACGAGCGTTCTGATTGGATTATGATTATTCTTCATATAAAAAAAAACATCTTGTTACATTCTAATAATCCAATCAGAACGCTCGTTTCAACGCGAATTGCACCGCTTTAGAAATTTTCAAAACAAATTGAAAATACTACGAAATCTCTTTTTGACGTACATTTTTGCAGAATAAACCTACACGTTAGTGGAAACACATTTTATTGATAATGTTATTCACAGTTAAAACTCTCCCGTCGAAGATTTTTTTTTGTTGCTGACAGAACCCGTGTCCTAGTATGGAAATGTGACCTGCTATGGCCAATGTCTGTGGCAATTGTTTGCAAAGTATACATGCATGCAGCTTAAAGTTGTGTTTTATTTGAAGAACAATATAAAGACTCGGGATAGGCGTTATATTTGGACATATTTGTACAAAATTGTTTCAGATAGGGCCATTTTACTGATCGATGCGAAATCTGACATCCCACAGAGTAGAATCCCTGTACTTAAATATATATACTAGTACCCCCAAACGTGCCGAATCCCTGTGATCTGCTCTAGTTGAAAATATTATCTCTTTGCATGCTAGCTGTTTTAAATAACAGTCAAATACAGGGTTCATTCTAGGTCAGAATTTTTGGGAGAAGTGAGAAAGCGCATGATCGCTTCCTTAAATGGTGTTCTTTAATATACTTCTGCAAAATAGGGTTAAAATGCACAGTACAACCATTAAATACAACATTTGAATAGAAGAAGTGCTTTATAATGGGCCAGTGTATCTTACTAGAAAACATTTTGAAATAATTTTATTAGGGAGAAGTGGGGCCCACAGAGGGCGAAGTCAGGGTCCCTAGGGTGACAATTTCGTCCACATGTAGACTGATCCCTGCAAATAAGTCATGGAAATTCATTAGAAATTCATAAACACACAATTCTAATGAAATTCCATGACATATTTCCAGAATTTTCAGTTTCAAATATGAAAATCAAATTAATGAATTGTCGTTTGCTACAATTATTTGAACTATTTATAGCCTTTATTTTACCCAGCACGCATATAGTTAAAGAGGTCTACGTGACTCATGGTACAAGTACTAACTTACCAGTGGCTGGTAGATGACTTTGAAGAAAAAGGTGTGTCTGTGAGATTACTGTTTGATTGGTCATGTCTAGTTGAAATGCCATCACACAATGCTCCTTGTTCGCCAACACAATAGGTGCACCAACCTAAATTGGAGCGCAAACTACATAATTATGCAGTCAAATCATCATTTGCTTGCCTTATTAGCATGATTTATGCAAATTTATGCTAATTAGCTAAATTATATAAATGGTCATAATTTATCAACGCTATGTCAGATTAAATGAAGTATATAATAGATAAAACTATCATAATTAAACTTCATTGCACTTTATTAAAACAAAAACACACCTGGACACATTTTCATGTCCTAGAAAGTGTTTCTACGAAAAAAGGTGAAACATGAAATAAAAAGAAGTAGAAAAAAACACACGAGTTTATTGTAGCTCGACAAGTTCACACAACATTATTTTAGTCGCTCTCGTGACCTTATTCCTGATGGAGTCCATCAGCATGAAGGAGAGGCCATGTGGAATTTAAATGCTTTGCCTAAGGGCACACTCATTATGGCTACAGCTGTACATGAACTCTGGGCCTCTCACTCCTGAAGCGAGCACGCTATCACTGCACTATCACGACTTCCACAAAAATAACTTAGAGGAATAGACAAAATTGTGTGAAAGCACTTAAATAAATCAAACAGAACCGAGCACACTCTAAACACAAGGATGAAGTTGGGTAGGTCGTCATGATAGCGTTGCGAACGGCCCAGAGTTTGAGCCGCGCTGGAGCTGTTACGATTGTGCCCTTAGGCAAGGCATTTAATTTTCACGTTGCCTCTTCTCTCTCCCTCGTGGCGATTGATTCCATCAAGAAGGAGGTCTCGAGAGTGATTAATATAAGTTGTAAGAACTTGTCTCGCACTCGAGCTAAAATCAATTTGTATAAAGTTGGGTAGGTGTGGGGGGGGGGGGGGTTGAGAGACTGGTGATCCTATACTTCTATATATTCTTATCTATTCATGCCTTAACCCTTTCCCTCTTGACGCCATTACCAATACGACATACATTGACAATGTAGTAGCCAAACCAATGTTCATAATATAGGCCAGAATCTCATGTAGGCCCAGTAATATCTATGGAGGTGGGATAGATATGGCGACTACTTATCCACTGCATGATAGCTAAATGGCTGTCGTTTGTATGGAGATATAATAGTATATTAATCTAAATCTCTATGAAGGAAAGGGCTAAATGGCTGTCGTTTGTATGTATGGAGATATGATAGTATATTAACCTAAATCTCTATGAAGGAAAGGGTTAAATGGCTGTCGTTTGTATGGAGATATAATAGTATATTAACCTAAATCTCTATGAAGGAAAGGGTTAATGGCTGTCGTTTGTATGGAGATATAATAGTATATTAACCTAAATCTCTATGAAGGAAAGGGTTAAATGGCTGTCGTTTGTATGGAGATATAATAGTATATTAACCTAAATCTCTATGAAGGAAAGGGTTAAATGGCTGTCGTTTGTATGGAGATATAATAGTATATTAACCTAAATCTCTATGAAGGAAAGGGTTAAATGGCTGTCGTTTGTATGGAGATATAATAGTATATTAACCTAAATCTCTATGAAGGAAAGGGTTAAATGGCTGTCGTTTGTATGGAGATATGATAGTATATTAACCTAAATCTCTATGAAGGAAAGGGTTAAATGGCTGTCATTTGTATGGAGATATAATGTATATTAACCTAAATCTCTTGAAGGAAAGGGTTAAATGGCTGTCGTTTGTATGGAGATATATAGTATATTAACCTAAATCTCTATGAAGGAAAGGGTAAATGGCTGTCTTTGTATGGAGATATAATAGTATATTAACCTAAATCTCTATGAAGGAAAGGGATAAATGGCTGTCATTTGTATGGAGATATAATAGTATATTAACCTAAATCTCTATGAAGGAAAGGGATAAATGGCTGTCATTTGTATGGAGATATAATAGTATATTAACCTAAATCTCTATGAAGGAAAGGGATAAATGGCTGTCTTTGTATGGAGATATAATATATATAACCTAAATCTCTATGAAGGAAGGGTAAATGGCTGTCTTTGTATGTATGAGATATAATAGTATATTAACCTAAATCTCTATGAAGGAAAGGGATAAATGGCTGTCATTTGTATGGAGATATAATAGTATATTAACCTAAATCTCTATGAAGGAAAGGGATAAATGGCTGTCATTTGTATGGAGATATAATAGTATATTAACCTAAATCTCTATGAAGGAAAGGGATAAATGGCTGTCATTTGTATGGAGATATAATAGTATATTAACCTAAATCTCTATGAAGGAAAGGGATAAATGGCTGTCGTTTGTATGGAGATATAATAGTATATTAACCTAAATCTCTATGAAGGAAAGGGATAAATGGCTGTCATTTGTATGGAGATATAATAGTATATTAACCTAAATCTCTATGAAGGAAAGGGATAAATGGCTGTCAGGAAAGGGTTAATAGACCTAATTTAATATTCATTCCATTTATTATTATTTTATATCTGAGAGTAGGACGCTCACCTTTACTCTATCTAATACGCACATAGATGTTACTCTCATCAGATCTGAGTCGGAGTGTACGCACATACATGTCGGTTCTAGTGCTGGATCACGTCTGTCAATCTGAATAACGTGTACCTGACCATCTATATACCCAACTGCTAATAAATCTAAAACATAAAACAATTAAAGATAATTTTGATAAAAACATCAAGTAAAACTTTATATATATATATATAAAAATATAAAAAAATTAATATACCGGTATTAAATTTTTGTTAATTCATTGTTCCTAATAATTAGTTGTCCAATTAGCGCAGTGGTTAGCACGCTCTCTTCTCACCAACCCGGGTTCGATCCTCGGACCGGGAAATATGTGAGATGGTACGGTGGTCGCCAGATCGGTCAGGTGGGTTTTCTCCGGTTTCCTCCCATACGAATGACCACATTTATGCTTCATCCGTGCCAACGAGAGAGATTAATATAAGTTGTTAAAACTTGCTTCGCAATCGTTGTAAAATAAAAAAACAAACCAATTAGTTAGGAATTAGTAATATACTCTCTACACCCACATTTTCGGCTTAAAATCCTTTTTCAGGGAAGGTTTCAAACAAAAATCCGGCTAATTCATTTTTTTAAAGATTTTTATCATATAAATTTTGGATCGCAATTTTGTTATTACTTTTCATAAGATTAGATTAATCGCTCTCAAGATCTCATTCCTGATACTGGAATCATGAAAGGGAGAAGAGGGAGAGGAGAGAGAAGAGGGAGAGGAGAGAGAAGAGGGAGAGGAGAGAGAAGAGGGGAGAGAGAAGAGGAGAGAGAGAAGAGGAGAGAGAAGAGGGAGAGAAGAGGGAGAGGAGAGAGAGAGAGAAGAGAGAGAGAAAAGGGAGAGGAAGAGAGAGGGAGAGGAGAGAGAAGAGGGAGAGGAGAGAGAAGAGGGAGAGGAGAGAGAAGAGGGGAGAGAGGAGAGAGAAGAGGGAGAGAAGAGGGAGAGGAGGGAGAGAGAGAAGAGAAGAGGAAATGTGAACATAGGTGTCCACCACCATGGTTCTGATAGGACTCAAGCTCACAACCTCTCGGTTAAGGAGGCTCCGTCAAATAGTGTCCTATAATATATTCCTGAGTGAACATTTAATTGGAGTTGAAAGTTCACAGTTCCATTCCATGTAATGTGTAATGAATATAGTGTGGTCTATGTAAACACGAGACTGTGAGCCTGGGCCCCTTAAGACTGTGATGGTGATGTCTTTAAGGCCGGTGAGCCACTTAAAATGCACATGGACTATTCTCTATCCCATATGGTGATGGATTCCATAAGGCATGAGACCTCAAAACCTAATAGTCTAACATGGTAAGAACGAGATTGTGAGTCTGGACCCCTTAAGACTGTGATGTCTTTAAGGCCGGTGCGCCACTTAAAATGCACATGGACTATTCTCTCTAATCCCACATGGTGATGGATTCCATGGTAAGAACTTGCTAAAATAACATTTTCTAAAGTATAGTTTTATCATAATTTATTGCTCAGTTTATATACATTTATTTTAGCTCGAATGCGAAACAAGTTCTTACACCTTAAATTAATCACTCTAAATATGAAGATATGAAGAGAACAACCGTGATGATGCATTCCACAAACTAACGACCGATATGAATAATTAATGAGGTGGGAGGGGGTTCGACAGTAAGAAACCATGGCAACAAGCTGAGACTAAGTACCTCCCTGCTGGCTCCATTCCAGTCCCGATATCTGACATTTGTGCGGTTGTACTGTATGTAGTATAGAACAGTCATCTCTGGAAAAATAACAAGACAATTATTGCTCAATTAATTTTATGAGTTATGAATGTACAACTGTCATCACAGATTAGAAATATCACGGAAGGTGAATAAAACAATCGCAAACCACTTTAACCAATTCAACACCAAGTAACAGACATGGACCAATAAATTAACCAGAAAATTACACTTGGACCAATTCAGTTATCAAATTGGGTCATTTTCTTTCAAAAATAGTAATATTGCTGGCAAAAAGTGCAGATCCTGATGAGACGGCTCGTCACGAGCCGGCTCATCTGGATCTACACTTTTTGTAAGCCCATTTAAAGGTATGTAGTGTTGAAATGGTTAACCGTAGGTAATGTAACATATTGCGTATTTACGAGTCTAAAATATCTTCATAAATACAATACATGCCAATATGTACTTAACCGACTGTATACAGAATAAATTTCGCAATATTTACAACCGACATGTAAACATGAAATGAATATAAACAAAACAAAGTTATACATAACACTAAACTATGCGGGCAATGTCACACCCAAAGGCCATCATACATGTACTATAAAATGAACTCTACTTCACTTCACATACCTACTTTTGTTTGTTTGTTCATATATTGGGCTTAATGTCGCACTAAACAACTTAGCTCCTACAGCGACTCTCCAGCTATTATTGGTGGAGGAAGACCCCTGATGTCCCTCTGTGTAGTACTACAGGCATGGACCCCTGATGTCCCTCCGAGTAGTACTGCAGGCAAGGACCCCTGATGTCCCTCCGAGTAGTACTGCAGGCATGGACAGAAACCCAGGTAGAACCATTGAGCTACCGCAAGCCAGCTGGATAGCTTTCTCACATGAACATTTTTGACACCCACAGGGCCCCCAGTGTGGTTCGAACCTACAGCGGTGATGGGCAAGTGATATGAAGTCAAGGACAGCAACCATACTGGCTCCCCAAACTGGTTTTTTGATTTCAAATCTTTTGTACATGCTGCCTAATAGAAAATCATTTTTATATACACATCAGACAGACGGATCTGTAGTCCAGTGGTAACACGCTGGACTGGTAATGATCCCCCGTCTGACCCTAATAAAATTAACAGTCTTACAGATGGGACGTTAAACCGTGGTCTCTTGTCGGTGCTTTACACCGTGCACGTAAAAGAACAAGAGGAGATTCTGGAATGTGTCTCTCTCTGTATCATTGCACTATCCTCCAAAAATCTAAATCTAAAATGACTGATCTCTTCAGGAGCCGTCGCTCATATGGGCAACGATAAATACACGTAAAACACACACACATCAGGAGTATTGTCTTATAGCTAAATTGGCCTAAAATCGTGCCACACCCCCCAAAATTGTTCAAGTAGTTTTCACGTATAAAAAGCATTGCTACCTCACATGCTTCCGAAATAACTTGAATTTTTTCGTGGAGAGCCACTGTGCGGTAATAGATATGGCGTCCGCCTTGTAGCCGAGAGGTTGTGAGTTTGAGCCACGTCAGAATCATGGCGGTCCTTAGGCAAGACACTTAAACCCACATTGCCTCTACTTGCTCCCTCTTGGCGATGGATTCCAGCAGGAAACAAGGTCTCAAGAGCGATTAATCTAATGTTTTAGGAACTTGTTTCGCAGTCGAGTTAAAAATAATATTGCATCAACCAACACTTATTTTCACAATCAGTAGACTGTATGTTTGCGATCCACAAACTCTCAAAGTGAAAATAAGAAATTCCAAAATGGTTAGCCACGCCCCTGAAGCGGCTTTTGTTCATTATGGGTTTCTACTCTTCAGGTGAGGGAATCATGTGATACTGTCATCTAGGGATAATTTCATTAAGATTAGTGATACAACAATCATGCTCACGCAGGTGCCAATGATGGAGATATAAGCCTACTTTTAACTTTATTCAACAACCTAGGTTCATACAGATAATAAACTGCAAAAGCATCATATAATACAGGGGCGTACCCAGGGGGGGGGCCGAAGGGGGTCTTGGCCCCCCCCCAAAACCAAACTTGCACCGGTAAAATTGAACTTCAAAAACCTTGGACTAAATTTATCATAAAAAGTTTTGAATAATGCTATATAGGTCCCATTGTAATAACCTGTTGAAGTTTTCTCATCCTTTGAGAGATGTAACAATCATGCTAAACCCTATTGTAAATGACTCTTTGAAAATTTGTCACCTTTCAGAGGTGTATAATAATCAAACACAGCCCCTATTGGCCTTGTTTCTCATCTTTACATGTGTGCTTCAGAACTTTTTCACATGTGTGAAAGGTGTGTTTATGCCTATTGTGCATCATTCACACCTTTCCTTTAGAACTGTTCTCACCTCTGGAAGGTGTTTTCACACTCACCCTGTGGAGTAACACCTTGTGATTAGACACTTACTTTGCATGAATCATTCTGATTGGATTATCAGTTTTCACACCTTGTGAGTGAGAAGGCCCTATAAATATGAGAGTCAATCTCAGTTCAAGTCGGATCTGTAGTCCAGTGGTTAACACGCTGGACTGGTAATCCAGGGATCGCAGGTTCGATCCCCCGTCTGACCCTAATAAAATTAACAGTCTTTCAGATGGGACGTTAACCCGAGGTCTCGTGTCGGTGCTTTACACCGTGCACGTAAAAGAACCAGAGGAGACTCTGGAATGGGTCTCTGTCTGTATCATTGCACTATCCTCCAAAAATCTAAAATGACTAATCTCTTCACGAGGCGTCGCTCATATGGGTAACCGGTAGCGACGATAAATAAACGTAAAACACACACACAGTTCAAGTCACACTAGCCACCACCATGGGCTCTGCGACAGTCTTCCATGTTCAAGTTTATGCAAAGGCCTTCTACCAGGCCTTCTACCAGTCAGTTTCCTGATTACTCTCAGGAGTTCTCATCTGTCAGGTGTGACCCTGTTCCTACAGTTGAGACAAGTGAACCTAAAGACTGTGACATTGCTACTTATGCTTCATATAATGAAAGGCGCACACTGACTAGTGAAAAGAGGTTCAAGATGCTGACTAATCGCTACATCCCACCACGCTAGGAGACACCCCAGGAAACTAGAGCTGAAGAACATCCTGACTGAGTGCTAAGAGACTAAATACAACCTTGTGGACCTGTGTGAACTTTATGCAAAGTTGTGCTAAACCGGAATAGTGTCTACAGTCTCTATACTAGACATAATATTATAGTGCAAGACAGACTTGATATATCTTGTGATAGTTAACTTAAGTAAAATTAGAGTATTTTATGTGTAATAGATTTTAAACAAAAATTACAATACATGTATATCAAAATAAAGTTTAACTGGTCATTTCTAGTAATGTGTACACCCACGCTGTTTTAGCTCGGCCAGCCAATCTCGGCACCCCCCCTCAGAAAATCCTGGGTACGCCCCTGTATAATATAACACATAATTTATTACATTGTATCAATGGCAATTCAGAACATTTTTTCCCCTGGGCCCTATAAAGGGGGAACCCCATTTATTTGCTCCATCCAGTGACTAGTAGGGGTCGGAGCACATCCCCTAGTAGCCGTACATGCTTTATATATACTTAGAACAAATATGGTTATGAAATCACATCATTTCCAGGAAACGGCAATACCAGTTTTACATGATTTTACATTTCTTAGAAGTACAGTCAAACCTGTGTTAGTGGTCACCTCCATTAAGCAGCCAGTTTCCAGATGTGTTGTTTTATTATACATTTGACCTCTATTAAGCAGCCATCTGTGCTAAGCAGCCACTTTCTGAGATTAACTTGGCTGGCTGCTTGAGACAGGTTTGACTGTATACTTACGTACATGTATTGTCTAAGGTACAAGGATCATACATGCATGCATATCTAATGTGTGTGTTTTACGTTTATTTATCATCGCTACTGGTTGCCCATATGAGCAACGCCTCCTGTTTGGAGGAGGATAGTGCAATGATACAGATAGAGGAGACACATTCCAGTCTCCTCTGGTTCTTTTACGTGCACGGTGTACAGCACCGACACGAGACCTCCGTTTAACGTCCCATCTGAAAAACTGTTAATTTTATTATGGTCAGACGGGGGATCGAACCTGCAATCCCTGGATTACCAGTCCAGCAAGTTAACCACTGGACTACAGATCAGAAGCTGCATATCTAAATCTATACAATAGCTTGTTATACTGCCGGATTCTTGTTGTTATTCAGGATACATGATTGTGTTTCACATTTTGAACTTGTAAACATACATTTTATTATGTCAACATCAATTGGAATGTCTTAATATCACGTTTGTGTATGTTTATGCGTTGAATTATTTTATTTTCATAATTGTGGCTAATATTTGGAAATAATTTATTCATAGTAATATGATAATGTCTAGTACAGAAACCTGAACTATTGCATCAAATACTCCACATTACTAAAGTCATATATGACTACAAAATGGTTGTTATTGTATAACTGTTTTCAATATAAACCATTAATTATAACTGTTTTCAATATAAACCATTAATTATTACTGTTTTCAATATAAAACCATTAATTATAACTGTTTTCAATATAAACCATTAATTATAACTGTTTTCAATATAAACCATTAATTATAACTGTTTTCAATATAAACCATTAATTATAACTGTTTTCAATATAACCATTAATTATAACTGTTTTCAATATAAACCATTAATTATAACTGTTTTCAATATAAAACCATTAATTATAACTGTTTTCAATATAAACCATTACGTGTAACTGTTCTCAATATAAACCATTAATTATAACTGTTCTCAATATAAAACCATTAATTATAACTGTTCTCAATATAAAACCATTAATTATAACTGTTTTCAATATAAAACCATTAATTATAACTGTGATCGTAATTTAAATAGGATCTAAAAATAACCCACCATATGCAAATTTGCATCATCGATCGTTTCCAAGCTATAGCCGAGTTGCTGTCATTGGTGGGGTGGGGGGAATGGTGTGCGTATATTACTTTCCGAAAGTCTTATGAACATTACAATTATGGGACACTCGCGTAGATACACAATGTAATGTGCAAAATTCATCTTTGAGATTTAAATTTAAAAAATCATACTCGAGACCTCATTCCTGGAGTGTCTTGACCATGCCTACCACCACTCGAGACCTCATTCCTGGAGTGTCTTGACCATGCATACCACCACTCGAGACCTCATTCCTGGAGTGTCTTGACCATGCATACCACTACTCAAGACCTCATTCCTGGAGTGTCTTGACCATGCATACCACCACTCGAGACCTCATTCCTGGAGTGTCTTGACACTCTTGACAATGCATACCACCACTCGAGACCTCATTCCGAGTGTCTTGACCATGCATACCACCACTCAGAGACCTCATTCCTGGAGTGTCTTGACCATGCATACAACCCTTCGAGACTCATTCCTGGAGTGTCTTGACCATGCATACAACCCTTCGAGACCTCATTCCTGGAGTGTCTTGACCATGCATACCACACTCGAGACCTCATTCCTGGAGTGTCTTGACAATGCATACCACCACTCAAGACCTCATTCCTGGAGTGTCTTGACCATGCCTACCACCACTCGAGACCTCAATCCTGGAGTGTCTTGACAATGCCTACCACTCGAGACCTCATTCCTGGAGTGTCTTGACCATGCATACCACCACTCGAGACCTCATTCCTGGAGTGTTTCGACCATGCATACCACTACTGTGTTTCTGAATGGGATCAATATCATAACCTCTCGGTTAATGGAAGTCGTGATAGTGCAGTGGATGCGCGTTCGCTTCAGGTGTGAAAGGTTCGGAGTTCGAGCTCCGCTGGAGCCATTCCGATTGTGCCCTTAGGCAAGGCATTTAAAGTCCATGTTGCCTCTTCTCTCTTCCTCGTGGCGATGGATTCCATCAGGAATGAGGTCTCGAGTGATTAATATAAGTTGTAATAATTTGTTTCGCAATCAAGCTAAAATAAATTTGTATAAACTATAACCTCTCGGTTGCAAGGCGGATTCATTACACAATGGAGGCTCCACTTTTCCTGTTGTATGCCGCTTTAATCCATAACCTGCCAATTACATTGGAGGGATTGTGCAAACAACATAGATCCAGATCAGCTGTGGCGTAACCTAAAGGTATATGAGGGATAAGTTAGCGGTATATGAGGGAGAAACTTAAGTTCTAATAGGGAGAAATCAAAGGAATGAGGGAGAAGATAAAGGTATACGAGGGAGAAACGATATGTACATGTGTACGATGAAGTATTTAAAAGTATACAAGGGAGTAAATACGGGAGAAGCTAAAAGTATGTGAGGGACTTATATGAGGGTGCTTAAAAGGGAGTATATGAGGGAGAAGTTAAAGGTATACGAGGGAGTATATGAGGGAGTATACAAGGGAGAAGTTAAAGGTATACGAGGGAGAAGCTAAAGGTATATGAGGGAGTATACGAGGGAGAAATTAAAGATATACGAGGGAGTATACGAGGGAGAAGTTAAAGGTATATGATGGCGTATACGAAGGAGTATACGAGGGAGAAGTTTGATGACTCAGCCAAGACTCTATGTATTCAATAAATTATTTCACCAAATACTCGCAATAGAAACAAAATAAGTATACAATCCATATTTATCCAGTATAAAGATTTGTGATGAATGTTCACAATGAGTCATGGTACCGTTTTAGCTCTATATCTCACCCGTCTATTTATATCTCACCCGTCTATTGCGCCTAAATACCGGCTCACCGTGGACTATTCAAAAACGTATAAAGCTTGAAATCTAATACAGGTTATGCACTGTTTAGCAATATGAAATATTATCCGGTATTATGAGGGCTGTCCAAAAAATGTTCTGTAATCGGTGTGATGAGATTTGCGCAAGAAACACTAGTAGTGTCGATGCTTTCAAATAAACTAGTCAACCCCCCTCCCTTTAACAGTAATGCAGTATAATATATAGAGTTGAAAATCATAATCAATTTCCAGGAGTAGCCTCCCCTTAACATCGTGTGTTACACCATTGGGGTATGATGCGAAAATGGGTACTTTTCTGCTACAGTATTCAGTATTCAAACAGCCATCACATATTTTCTTATATGTACACATGTGTAATAACACCTGGAAGGATTCTGATTGGTTGAGAGAATAAGTATGCATATTTCCATTTGAATTGGTACATGACAAACGATCATTTAACCCTTTCCTTCATAGAGATTTAGGTTAATATACTACTGTATCTCCATACAAACGACAGCCATTTAGCTATCATGCAGTGGATAAGTAGTCGCCATATCTATCCCACCTCCATAGATATTACTGGGACTACATGACATTCTGGCCTTTGTTATGAACATTGGTTTGACTACTACATTATCAATGTATGTCGTATTGGTAATGGCATCAAGAGGTGCTTCTATGATGGAAAGGGTTAATGTATGTTATATTGGTAATGGCATCAAAAGGTGCTTCTATGAGGGAAAGAGTTTATGAACATTGGTTTGACTACTACATTATCAATGTATGTCGTATTGGTAATGGCGTCAAGGTGCTTCTATGAGGGAAAGGGTTTATGAACATTGGTTTGACTACTACATTATCAATGTATGTCGTATTGGTAATGGCATCAAGAGGTGCTTCTATGAGGGAAAGGGTTATGAACATTGGCTTGACTACTACATTGTCAATGTATGTCATATTGGTAATGGCATCAAGAGGTGCTTCTATGAGGGAAAGGGTCAATGTATGTCGTATTGGTAATGGCGTCAAGAGGTGCTTCTATGAGGGAATGGGTTAAAAGAAGTATTGTCGCAATTGTAAATTAAACGTTATGCATAATTCTAGATGAATTTGTAGATAACGTTAACGATAAGGCAAACAACGATTTAACAAAAGTCTTGAGGTAATTATAACACGGTTTAAAACATAAATATAACACAGTTTTGCATAGTGATGTCATGACAATTTAGTGACGTCACGACAATTTACGTTGACATTTGGCGGCAAAATGAAAGTAGCAACGTTTATTTGTGCAAAAATATGATTAAAACCCAATTTGGTAATGTGATAAAAATGATGTTAAATCACCACAAAATGCTACATTCCTATATCTATGTTCACACACGACCATAAATGGTACGAGTACGAAAACGCTCACGTTGACAACATTTCAACACGCAGCAGCTAGCTACTGCCCTTCCTAGCGGTATTTCAGGCATGGACGGGTAGAACCACCAGCCTTCCGCAAGCCAGCTGGATACCTTCCTCACATGACAGAATTCGATACACTAATTCGGATTCAAACCATTCGCAACAGTTGAAAAGAAAGCTAAAATGAACTTCAACTGCACAAAGTTTTGAACGACCCTCGTAGTGGTGAAACAATGCATATCCAATGACTAAGAAGTGGCGTACGTGGATTTCATACACCGTTCACCAATAAATATAGCATCGCGCTGAATAACCGTTAATTTAAGCTGCTGTGTCAGAGCAGGGAGGTTAATATAAGTGTTTGAAAAGTTAACTAAATCAGAAACGAAAAAATCAATGGACTATTTGAACATGGATTCCAAGCATAGGGATTCAGAATCGGACGAGACATTTGATTTGGTGTGTACGATGTGTAAACGCAAGAATAGAAACCGAGAAGCCAAGAATTATTGTGTAGATTGTCAGGACTACTACTGTTTAAAGTGTGTCACCGTTCACGATGCCGTTCCTTCACTGTCTGGACATCAGATTCTGGACATGGATCAGTTTCAGTCGAGGACAGGCCAGGTGCTGCCCATGGTACCAACAGAACGGTGTGACCGGCACTCACATAAACCAGTGGATATGTACTGCCAATACCATGATCATGTTGGATGCTACACGTGCATGGCAGTTGAACACAGGTACGCTTGACAATGTTAGAAAGAATACTTGTTTATGTCTACCCTATCTCTCCGAATACTACACTTTGTGATAGTTTTGACATTTTTGAAAAACGTCTACGTATATTTCTACCCTCATCTCAGGGTTCCCGCTGTCGGTTGCCAAAGGCACCAATTGCGACAAAAAATAAATATTAGTGCTAAATATTGTGAATTGGCGAAAAGATTTTGTTTTTTTTGTTTTGTCAAATACATGGCTTTAAATATTTATTTGTGAAATATATATATTTTTATTTTTTTATTTTTTATATTTCGGGTTTTACGCCTGCATCAGCACCATTTTGGGCTATATCGCCGGCGGGCAGTTTACTTAACAACACCTTTCCTGGGCAGGCTCCAACGGTTAACCAGTACTTGGGTGCACCAACCTCCGTAAGAAACTGCCAACTTTTTCATATAAATGACACACGGCCTGAGCGGGGCTCGAACCCGTGACCATCAGTGATGATAGGTTACAGTGGTATACAAGTCAGAGACCATAACCACTCGACCACGGAGGCTCTTAGTTGGCTCCAAATTTTGTTAATTGGCTCCAGTGTTTTTCAATTGGTGACAGAAGTGGTGCAGACAAACATTCAGACAGATTTAATGCGGTTACGTTGGAAAATGCACAGCTGGGTCACAAAGAAGGGCTATGCATCATTCTTTTCTCCTGAAACACCAACCTAGTATTTATTCCTATGGTGTTCAATCCTTCCAAAACAGATTGTGTGCAACACATTATTTTTTTATATTTTCAGGTCTTGTCAGGGCATTTTCTACATACCAGAATTCATCCAAGACAACGAAGGTTCACAAGCACCCGGAGATATTGAACAGAAGTTGCAGACAGCTGCAAAGACTTTAACGGAACATTATAACAAGTATGAACGTGACAAACAAAGCTTACTAACAAGAAAAGATAGTGCCTTGAAGATCATTAAGAAGCTAAGAAAAGAAATCAACGATATACTTGATAAACTGGAACAAAACTCTATTGCTGACATAGAAGTCAGGTATACAGCAATGATGGACAAGATAGATGAAGAATTGAAACTAGTCCAGACAACCAAGTCCTGTGTTACATCAGCTCAAAATAGCTTAACAGCAGCTGGCAGCAACGTGTCACAGGCATTTGTAAACATAAGGAAGAGCAAGATTGTTGCTAGCAATGTTGCAAAATGGATAGATGGAAGAGTTGAAGAACAAACAGAAGATATTGACTTTAAATCTGATCCGAAATTTTTGGAAGTGTTAGAAGAAATGACAACCCTGGGCAACGTTACCATGCCAAATACGAAGAAGGTCGAACACAGTGATACTAGCACTGTTACACAACCTGATGTTTTACTGAAGATCACAGGAAAGAGGGACTGTTGTGTTAAGGTTCAATCGGACCAAAGCGTCTGCGATATTGTCTCCGCTTGTGCCCTTGAGGATGGCACGATCATTCTCTCCGATAGGTACAGTAACAACAAGTTGAAACATTTGGACAGTTCCACACACATGGTCAAAGATTCCTGCGAAACACCAGGCAACCCATGGCAAGTTTGTGCCATCAACGACAAGCAAATAGCTGTCAGCATGCAAGGCATGAAAAACATTCACTTCATTTCACTGGACGGTAAGATGACAATAACGAACCAGATGAAAACTGACCACAACTGCTATGGTCTAGCACATGCAAATGGCAACATATACGTCTCAGATGACCATGCAATATACATATACAGTGTATCAGGGACAAAGCTAAAGCAGTTTACATTGGACCAATCAGGAGAGAGACTATTCTCAGATATCAACAGTCTAGCTGTTAGCGAGGATGGTAGCCATATCTATGTTGCTGACTACCATAATGGACTGATTGTACTGGACAGTAACGGAGAGGTTCTGGGCAAATACAATGGTTCAGAGCTGAAAGGGGCTCACAGTGTTTATCTTACAAACAATGGTGGTGTGCTTGTTAGTGGAAGAGTCTCAAACAATGTGCTACAGTTTGGGCGTAACGGAGAACTGGTAGGGGAGGTACTGAAGTCTGATGGAGGAGATAGGGGATGTCGAGCAGTTTGTTGCAATCGAAACATGTCCAATATGATTGTAGGTCGGTGTAAATGTGAAATAGAAATTTATGATTTGACATAATACGACTTGGTACCAGAAGAAAATGTAGCTATTTATTCAATTTCAAAGACAAAAAGAATGATGAGGCTAACATTAATTTTAACCCTTAAAATGCCGAATAAATTGGAAAAAATGTGCAAACAGCATAGATCCAGATCAGCCACGCCTGATCATGATCTATTTTGTTTGCTATTCATGATCTATTTTGTTTGCTGCTCAGGCCAAGTGTATTAGCTTCACTATCCGAATACCAAAGAGAACATAGCCTGATCTGGCTCTATACTGTTTGCAAAAGCAACTGAAGGTGTGATTGACATTCTAAGGGTTAACATTGTCACATTTGAAATTAAAATTACAAAAGTTGCAAACAAACATACATAAATCAAAGCATTTCCTACTGATTTTGAAAATTGTAATAAAATATATACCCATGGCAAAATACGTTCCTTATATGATTTTTATTAAGGATGGCAATGAGTACTCCTGAGTATCCAAAAACTAGGAAGCTTAGCAAAGTGATAATCAAGTATTCGCAAAAAAACCCAACATGTACTCAGAAAAAAAACTAAGAGTTTGAACGTTTAGTTTAAACTTTATTTATTTACAACGATTGCGTAAACAAGCTTTAACAACTTATATTAATTACTGTCGTTGGCTCGGATGAAAACGTATATGTGGTAATTCGTGTGGGAGGAAACCGGAGTACCCGGAGAAAATCCACCTGTCCGATCTGGCGACCGCCGTACCATCTCACATACATCCCGGTCCGAGGATTGCATTGGTGAGAAGCGAGCGCGCTAACCACTACGCTAATTGGACAGCCATGAGACACAAATCATTGCCAATTGTTTCTTTCAATAAACAGTAATTTTGTTCATGAGGTACAAACCGGGGGGGGGGGGGTGGGGGGGGTGAATAATCCACATGCTGAACTGTAAGTGTGAAAATAATCTTTGTTTACAGGTATACATTAAATAAACAAGTCCAACAGTTCACAGGTATTGTTGTCCCACTTGTATGGTTTATCTCGGTTTCGCTCGAGTTGATGAAACAGCATTATTATGAAATGAGGTTATTCACAGGCCGTAACTATCCAGTACAAACTGTTGATATAACTAAGTGAATAAAGAGATGTTTCGCTTTGCCTGCCTGGGTTTAACGTAACCCATTTGATTCTGGATACCGTTCAAACAGTATTTGCAAAGAACATAGAGCCAGCTGCCATGGACGCTCCGTCTGATCAGGCTCTATGCTGTTTGCTATTCAGATGATCTTGCTAAGACACTTGGCTATGTAGCAAACAACATAGATCCTGATCAGTGACGCTGCGGTTGATCTGGATCTATGTTGTTTGCAAAAGCCTTTAAATGTATCCAGAATGAAATGGGTTAACTACAATGCAATGTTTTTATTGCATAATCTGATAAAAATAGTATCGGTATTCGAACATTCTCATCCTAAATACAAATATTTGAATCAAAGCAAACATACGTTCCAATTAAAGGTGTCGCCAATCTAGCCAAGAATGAAATGATCGTTTCCGAGAACTCAATCGGGAAAAGTGTCCGTGTAGGCGTGTATCAATATTTGTGCCTCTATTATTCGTGATAGCGCAGTGGATGCGCGTTCGCTTCAGGTGCGAAAGGTCCGGAGTTTGAGCCCCGCTGGAGCCGTTACGATTGTGCCCTTAGGCAAGGCATTTAAATTCCACATTGCCTCTTCTCTCTCCTTCATGGCGATGGATTCCATCAGGAATGAGGTCTCGAGAGTGATTAATATAAGTTGAAATAACTTGTTTCGCAATCGAGCTAAAATAAATTTGTATAAACTAAATTATTTTATATGTATTTATGCTAGAAATATAACAATGTAAATAAATATAGCCTGCCTAAATTTCATGATGCAAGGCTGAACATGCGCGGTAACAATATTATACAAACAATTTACGCAGTTATAGAAGTGTCTAACATCTGTTTATGATACAACTGCACGTAAGCATGAAACTAATACATTATTTAGGGTGTATAAATACAAAAAGTCGCATCTCAATTTCAACGAACCAATTGGTCATAAATACCTAACTAGTATTCATTACGGGGTCAGAGAATTATTTAATATATACAATATAGCCAGTGAGAATCAGATTACAGAAGGTATGTAGGTGACACAAATGATAACAACGTGTGCTTACTAGTACAATGTATAGTGTTTGTTACAGCGAAGCTCTGTATTACTTAAATAATTGTTTAAAAAAGCTATAAATTACATGCTGGCGCGCTTACTGAATTTCGCTCATATCAGCAGACATATTTACAGTTTTATCTGTCTGCGGTGATTGGTGGATATCTAAGAACTATTCTGTAACCTTAGAACACGGTCATGACGTCATACCTTTCTACTTGCAGTCCATTATTATTAATATTGGACTGCTGTCTAAAGGCCAGAGTATTATATTAAATACTATGCGTAAATGTACGAAATTAACAATTTTAATTAGTAGGATCTTGTTGTATAAGTGTGTGTTTTAAGTAAGATGTAAGTCTCAAACGGATCCAATATGTAAAATATTGGTACTGTCTTCGGCGTTACGCGCCTCACACAGTCCAATCTCTTACATATTGGATCGTTTTCAACTTATAATCCTATACATACAGTTCATTGATCATTCAATACGGTCATAATTAATAGAATGTTTGTTTCTCATTTCCCGACCCTGATTTCTGAAGTTGGATCATATTTCCTTTTCTGCAAAAAACATAACATTTCCAAATGATGTAAAAATAAGAAACAAATGTCAGACACATTAGTTTCTGCACAAACAAATATTTAATGAGAAATATGAAGCTATATATCATAAAATGATGAATAGATTTCAATATTGATATTTTTATGTAAAAATAAGTTTATTAAAAAAAAAGTCAATACAAAATTTCAGTCTTGTGCGGGAAACGGGAAACAAATACGTTTCTAAATTATGGCCTAAGTGTCTAAATTTGGCACAATTCCAAATTATTCAGTTCTGAAAATGCCGAATTATGGTACTACAAATCAAAAGCGCATACAGTATTTTTTTGAGTTACGGAGAATATGAAAAATTTGGGTTGCCATGGGTACAATAATATGCTTAAAAGGCAATTTATTGTTTTAACAAGTTAGATTATTTACAAGCAGTGAACGACGTGTTGTATGTGTTGAACGACGTGTTGTATGTGTTGAACGACGTGTTGTATGTGTTGAACGACGTGTTGTATGTGTTGAACGACATGTTGTATGTGTTGAACGACGTGTTGTATGTGTTGAACAACGTGTTGTATTTAATTTATCAGGTTGTTCAAATACTTAATTAATTTATGAATTCAAAAAGAGTGATTTTTCTAGTCAAATATTCGGAGAGTTTGTCCAGAGATTATAATATCTGTTTAATCCATTCAACACCAAGTAACTGACATGGACTGCTCCATGATATTTTTAGACCAATAAATTAATAAGCAAATTACAACGTTTTTGACATTTTTGATGTACTTGATTTACATTGTTGTTTTTTATAATCAAACCATGACTAGGTCACTAGGATGGTATTTTTTTGGTTTTTTTTCCAGTAACACATCTGAACAGCAAAGAAATGATGGACGTAAATCACTAGCATATATCATTAAATGTGCTGTCATGAAACACGGGCCACTCACAATGTTGCTTTTTGAACAGGAACATGACTTTAAGAAAAAAAATCAAATATACCTATCTGGAAATACAGTCAAACCTGTCTTAAGTAGCCAGGTAAGGGACTCACAAAAAGTAGCTGCTTAGCACAGCAGGGTTCCCGTTGTCAGACGCCTATGGAGCCAATTTTGCCAAAAAAAACCCCAAATACTGGCACTAAATTTTTATAGTTTTGTCAAATATATGGCTTCAAATATTTATCTGTGAACTATATGGCTCTTAGTGGTTCCAAGTTTTTCAAATTGGCTCCAGTTTTATTCAATTGGCGCAGACAGATATTCAGACAGAGGGAACCCTGGCACAGGTGGCTGCTTAAGAGAGGACAAAATTAATGTATACTAAACCAACATATTGGGAAACTGGCTGTTTAATACAAGTTGGCTGCTTAATACAAGTTGGCTGCTTAATACAAGTTGGCTGCTTAATAGAGGCTATCACTAACACAGGTTTGACTGTAATACACTATCTTTCTTATAAATATATAAAGAGTATGCAACATAAATGTATGTTTACCGGTAATGCAGTTATCAAACATTTATGTCAACTAAACAGTCACTGCTAATCAGATCAACTTTGATCTGATCAAAATTGATATCGAAACGATTTCTTCTGGCACACTAGTGCTTATATTCAAATTTCAGTATTTTATGAAGTTGATTTGGGTTTGAGGCGACGATTTGGGCGAGCGCTTGAGCAGTAATTTGTTTGTCTATATCGCCTTTAATTAGATTTTAGCTTAGATTAGCAGAGACAAATTACATTTTACCATCTTCTCATGTACATCATGAACATTATTATTTATCATGTTGACTTTTTCTCCAATCTCATACTCAGTCCCAAGCTTCTGATTGGTTCAGTTGAGTGTAATTCCCAGACTAAACCAATCAGATCACTTGTGCTCGAGTTTGAGGTCTGAGAAACGTTTATGACCGCGGGGCCAGATCACTTGAGTTTGAGGTCTGAGAAACGTGTATGACCGCGGGGCCAGATCACTTGAGTTTGAGATCTGAGAAACAGTGTTATAACCTCGGGGCCCAGACTGCATTGAATATACATTATGTGATAATACCTGTGATAAGTCTCATATATCTCTAATATGAACAGTTGTGTGTCGTTTTATAATATGTCATTTGATTTAGTGTTATGTTGTATCATAGTTGAGACTAAAATAAAGTTTAAACGCTACCATATCTAGCATCTGGTTATCCAATTACCCCACCCCCTCCAGTCAAATAGGGATGACGGGATTACCCCACCCCCTACAGCCAAACGGGGACGACGGAATTACCTCACCCCCTCCAGTCAAACGGGGACATCGGAATTACCCCACCCCCTCCAGTCAAACAGGGACGACGGAATTACCCCACCCTCTCCAGTCAAACGGGGACATCGGAATTACCCCAACCCCCTCCAGTCAAACGGGGACATCGGAATTACCCCCCCCCTCCAGTCAAACGGGGACATTGGAATTACCCCACCCCCTCCAGTCAACGGGGACGACGGAATGACCCACCCCCTCCAGTCAAACGGGGACGACGGAATGACCCCACCCCCTCCAGTCAAACGGGGACGACGGAATTACCCCACCCACCCCCTCCAGTCAAACAGGGACGACGGAATTACTCCACCCCCTCCAGTCAAACGGGGACGACAGAATTACCCCACCCCCTTCCAGTCAAACAGGGACGACGGAATTACCCCCCCCCTCCAGTAAAACGGGGACGACGGAATTACCCCACCCCCTCCAGTATATTGTCAAACGCCTAATATTATTTTGGACACTGTTACTTATCGTCGCCCCCTGGATAAATTGGGGCGATGCCGTCAGAAGTATATTAGTCATATTATGCTTTGGAGGATAGTGCAGAGGATACAGAGGACGCTCCAATTCCAGAAGCATCTCTGGTTCTTTAGCATGTACGGTACATGAGACCTTGGTTTAAAGTCCCACCCGAAAGACTGTTCAGATTATTACGGTCAGACGGGGATTGAACCTGCGTCTCCTGGATTTGCATGTCCGGAGCATAACACCGATACATGAGACATCAGTTGATAGTTCCATCTAGACTGTTAACCCTTTCCCCCTTTGAAGTGCCTCTCGACGCCAATGCCTATTGACATAGATCGACACATTAGTAGTCAAACAAGCTATAATAAAGATCGGAACAACGTAGTAGTGTATACAACACTTAATAATTCCTAGTAACCTCTATGAAGGTGGAGTAGGCAAGTTCACAGCTTATCCATTGCGGACGATTGGTAAATTACAGTCAAATGTATGAAATAAAACTACATCTCTATGGGGGGAAAGGGTTAATATTATTAAGGTCAATAATTGGGGAATCGAACTTGCGATCCCTGGATTCACAGTGTAACGTGTTAACCACTGGACTACTGACCCATCTATCACCTTTAAGAGTAATGTGCTCACCTTTACGGACATAGATGGATGTATCCACAAGGCACAAAACACTTTGCAAACGGTCACATTCAGTGAAGGGAATAAGAAAAAAGCAAATTCGCTGAAGTGATATCTCCTAGCCGAACTGGAGTTGAACAGACAAATTTTAACTTTCATAAATTCCACATATTTGTTATTGAGAAGTGGCTCTCGACGATTGGTGGATTTGTAGTCAATTAAAGGGTAATAACTCCGGTGTTACTGGGCCAATCCCAACGAAAAGTGCATCTGCACCAACACACTATGGTGATACATGTTGATTTTAAATTTCATAAAATTCCACCCACTGGCTACTGAGAACTGGATCTGGACGAGCAAATTTGAAGATATTTAGCCAATTAAAGGTAACTCTGGTGTTACTGGGCCAATCCTAACGAATATTACACAAACAGACAATGCCAAATGACTATCTCTCGCCGAAATTCTGGCAGAGGATAAATGTAGCTGTTTTAAACAATTCAGCTTGATAATAGAGGCCTTATCTGTTATCTGGTTAACCCTTTCAATACTACAGGCCTCTAAATAGACATACAAAAAGTGTAGATCCAGATGAGCCGTCTCATCAGGATCTGCACTTTTTGCCATTAATAATTATTACTATATTTAGATAAAATTACCCATTTTGATAAATGAACTGGTCCATAGGTAATTTTCTTATTAATTTATTGGTTTAAAAATATCATGCACCAGTCCATGTCAGTTACTTGGGGTTGAATGGGTGCACCAGTCCATGTCAGTTACTTGGGGTTGAATGGGTGCACCAGTCCATGTCAGTTACTTGGGGTTGAATGGGTGCACCAGTCCATGTCAGTTACTTGGGGTTGAATGGGTTAAAGTCCAACCAACAGATTAGGTCCGAGCTCCCATGGCAACTCTCCAGCTATAATCGGTGGAAGAAGAACCCGGGTGTTCCACAGAGCAGTATTTCAGGCACGGACAGGCGTCCTTGGTAGAACAATCGACATTCCGTAAGCCAATTGGATATTTTCCTGAAGTCAATAACCAAATCTACTCAGTCACGGAGTATCTGTATCTGTGACCGCTACCTGCAAACTATTGACCACAAAATGCATAGGGGTACTCTTCAGGTCACCAACGACCTCCTTACAAACATTTCAACAATTTTTGAGAAATTGAATGAACATGACCCGTCAACTCACTGACCCTAAAATTCATAGAAGTCGTCTTAAGTTTCACCACCAACCTCTGTACAAAGTTTCTCGGCTCAAATGTTCTCTGGTCTTGCTACTATACTCCACAGCAACCTACTTGTTAACCAACTGACCCTAAAATCAACAGGGTAAATCCACAGCCGACATCTCTCTACAAAGTTTCAAGAACCTAGGATCAACTGTTCTCAGATATTTGCTACCATATGTCACTGCGACCTACATTTGGATCCACTGACCCTAAAATCAACAGGGTAAATCCACAGCCAACCTCTCTACAAAGTTTCAAGAACCTAGGATCAACTGTTCTCAGATATTTGCTACCATATGTCACTGCGACCTACATTTGGATCCACTGACCCTAAAATCAACAGGGTAAATCCACAGCCAACCTCTCTACAAAGTTTCAAGAACCTAGGATCAACTGTTCTCAGATATTTGCTACCATATGTCACTGCGACCTACATTTGGATCCACTGACCCTAAAATCAACAGGGTAAATCCACAGCCAACCTCTCTACAAAGTTTCAAGAACCTAGGATCAACTGTTCTCAGATATTTGCTACCATATGTCACTGCGACCTACATTTGGATCCACTGACCCTAAAATCAATAGGTCACAATGCCAACCTTGCTACCAAGTTTGATAAAGGTGAGAGAAACCGTTCACTTGTTATTGAGAAGATGGAATAACAGACAGTTGGATAGACATGACTGTATGTACATAGCTAAATGTCTCGTCTTCCTCAAGACCAGGAGGGTGAAACTATGCTACAACAGATTCCATTTGGCTTAGTAAAGGGGTATTTCTGCAAATGGTTCCAGGTGGGTCATGAAGACTTTCATGTTGGGGCGTCGATATTTTTTTTCAAAGTTAATTTTAAAAACAACAAAAACAGATTCATTCTGTAACAGACAATAATTTTTTTAAAAACTTTATTTCTTTTACAACGATTGCGAAGCAAGTTTTAACAACTTATATTAATCACTCTTGTTGGTGCGGATGAAAGCGTAAATGTGGTCATTCGCGTGGGAGGAAACCGGAGTATCCGGAGAAAACAAACCTGTCTGCGATTTGGCGACCACCATACCATCTCACATACTTCCAGGTCCGAGGATCGAACCCGGGGTTGCATTGGCGAGAAGCGAGCGCGCTAACAATTGCGCTAATCGGACAGCCAAAATAATGTATGTAAGTAAAGACATGTCGGCAGGCAATAATGATCAATTACTGTTTATAAAAATATAAATGGTTCCTCTACATACTGTTAATTTCGGTAAAAATTCACGTAAATGATTTATGTACAGTCATGTCAAAGTCTGTTATGTCGAATTATCCGGTTATCTCGAAGTCAGATCAAAGTCCCATTTCAGAAACTATCATTTTACATATAACTGGATCTGTTTATATCGATTTATTCGGTTATGTCGAAGTATTTTGTTCGGTCCGACGGAATTCGACATAACGGAAGTAGACTGTACATGTTTTGTCATTATCATTGGGGTGTCCGTCCATGGTCAAACTTGTCGTGAATACGTTACACTCATGGGTTCATGGAAACGTCCGTCCATGGTCGACCTTGTCGTGAATACGTTACACTCATGGGTTCATGGAAACGTTCATCCATGGTCGACCTTGTCGTGAATACGTTACACTCATGGGTTCATGGAAACGTCCGTCCATGGTCGACCTTGTCGTGAATACGTTACACGCATGGGTTCATGGAAACGTCCGTCCATGGTCGACCTTGTCGTGAATACCTTACACTCATGGGTTCATGGAAACTAAATATGTCTACGTTCATATAGAGAATACTCACTTGTTTTCACACGGCAAGTTGACCTGCCAGAACACAATATGTCCCGATTTTGTTCCTGCCGCTAACAATACAAATTTCCGATCCTTCTCGGAAGCATTGTACACATTGGGACACCATTTCATAACTGTAGTATAAAACAGTGAATACATTGGGACACCATTTCATAACTGAAGTATAAAACAGTAAATACATTGGGACACCATTTCATAACTGAAGTATAAAACAGTAAATACATTGGGACACCATTTCATAACTGAAGTATAAAACAGTAAATACATTGGGACACCATTTCATAACTGAAGTATAAAACAGTAAATACATTGGGACACCATTTCATAACTGAAGTATAAAACAGTAAATACATTGGGACACCATTTCATAACTGAAGTATAAAACAGTAAATACATTGGGACACCATTTCATAACTGAAGTATAAAACAGTAAATACATTGGGACACCATTTCATAACTGAAGTATAAAACAGTAAATACATTGGGACACCATTTCATAACTGAAGTATAAAACAGTGAATACATTGGGACACTATTTCATAACTGAAGTATAAAACAGTGAATACATTGGGACACTATTTCATAACTGAAGTATAAAACAGTGAATACATTGGGACACCATTTCATAACTGAAGTATAAAACAGTGAATACATTGGGACACCATTTCATAACTGAAGTATAAAACAGTGAATACATTGGGACACTATTTCATAACTGAGGTATAAAACAGTGATTTCACCTATAAGACGACCACCCCCTCTACTTTGGTCATGAAATCTGTGGGGTTATGGCATGCACAAATGCGACTTTAAATAAAATTAACAGTCAGTCAGTCTGCAAGTTGAAGAAATGTTCAGTATCGGGTGCTTTCTTTTCTAAAACGTAATTATGGATGACAATATTTAACACATTAAAAAAAATTCAATGACTATTGCACTAGCAGAAAAAATAGGGATGGCAACGAATAGCGATTTAACTATCCGAATATCCGGCCAGTAAGGTATTCGAATATTCGGTTTAATTCTATTAAAAACTCAAAATCACTCAAACTCTTATAAGAAATGCCAAATTAAGCTACTTTTAAATTACTAAACATCATCTTCTTCCTGTAAGGCCATGCAAATATGGCGATTCATTCAGTTATTGTTATCGGCCACTGTACATGTATGGGCGTTTTCACAAATGAAGCTGATGTCACTTGAACTGCTTTCCGTTGAAGTGTGGTTTTTTTTCAAACGATCATTCAGATTGATCTTGTACCCGAATCTGTTAAATCCAATTTGCACCTAGCAGTTTTCTTATTCCCCGCGCCATTGTAGTCTTTCCAAACGTATGACTGAGTGGGCGGAATGTTTTTTAGGACAACATCATAAAGATCGTATTTTATATACTACTTTTGGGTAATATTGAGCAGTGGGGTGGATGTTGCAGCTTGTCTGTAATAATCATAATTAAACACCTTAGCACCTACTGTAATTATCCAATTACATGGCAGAGTGTCAATTAACACTTGCCATGGATGCGGCCACAACATTGTTTATTCAAACATCCTTGGGCAATTTCTTTTGTATTGGAAGGTTTTATGATGGCTTCAAATTGTAAAAGAAAGCAACATATCGGATTTATGACAGTTTATATCATTTTTGCAAATATTATATATTTTTCCCGAATATTCGAATACTGTAATAGTATTCGGATATTCGGACGTTTGAGCGAATATTCGAATAGTCGAATGTTCGTTGCATTCCCTAATAAAAAATGACAAAATCTGCGAATATAGCTGTGCGACATACCCATGACAGCCTGGCTAAAGCACCATTCCTTAATCCGGTAGTAGTCGTCAACACTTGTCAACTCACACGCCAGCTTGGTGTCGCAGTGTCTCAGTACAGAGAGGTCACACACCTGGAAAGAAACATTGTAGGTTGCATTGTACGGTGATCTTGGAACGAATGCTTCTACAGTCCATATTCGCCTATAAGACAGCCCCACCCCCTACTTTGGTTCTGAAGTCTGTGAGTTTTGGCATGGACTTGTATATGTTATGTTATATTTCGGGTTTTACGCCTGCATCAGCACCATTTTGGGCTATATCGCAGGCGGGCAGTTTACCTAACAACACCTTTCCTGGGCAGGCTCCAACGGTTAACAAGTACTTGGGTGCACCAACCTCCGTAAGAAACTGCCAACTTTTTCATATAAATGAGACACGGTCTGAGCGGGGCTCGAACCCGTGACCATCAGTGATGATAGGTTACAGTGGTATACAAGTCACCGACCATAACCATTCGACCACGGAGGCGGACCATGGACTTGTATATAAGACGGCTTGATAAAATGGACACCTGACACAAGTATAAATTGCATGTTTGGTCAGTGCAAGTTGAAGAAATGTTCAGAGTCAGAGTGCAATCTTTTCTAAAACATAATTATGGATAACCCTTAACACATGTATGTAAAAAAAATGTATTTTATTATTTTTAGCACTCTCTATGGAAAGCAACTTTGATGCCAGAATCTGAAGCCATACAGACAGTATATAGCCTTGATAGCAGGGTTGGCAAGTTTTTTACACAGACGTTATTTACAGTTAATTAACGTCATGTAAAAAAACAGGTTTTTTACGGACGGTCTCGTAAAAAACTAAAATTTAGAAATAAATATGATATTACTTCCAAAATTACTCAAGATATCATCACATTATTTATATATTTTATATATTCAAACTTTCAGTCATTGTATTAGGTGAAGCCACAAAGTATTAAAAGTCTCATTAAACTGATCCTCACCTTCATGTGACATGTTTATGTAGCAATCATAACTAAATGTCAAGTGAAGTGAAATACACAATTACAACTACCAGCAGACAGCTCTATAACCATGATAACCAGTGACGTCACAAGGGTGTGACAAGGCCCTGCTGCATTTGGGATGTAATTAAAATGTGGCTTCATTTAGCCGGCTATATAAGTATGTGGGGAGTAGAACAGATTCATCCAGACGGATCTGTAGTCCAGTGGTAACACGCTGGACTGGTAATCCAGGGATCGCAGGTTCGACCCCCCGTCTGACCCTAATAAAATTAACAGTCTTTCAGATGTGACGTTAAACCGAGGTCTCGTGTCGGTGCTTTACACCGTGCACGTAAAATAACCAGAGGAGATTCTGGAATGGGTCTCTGTCTGTATCATGCACTATCCTCCAAAATCTAAAATAACTAATCTCTTCAGGAGGCGTCGCTCATATGGGCAACCGGTAGCGACGATAAATAAACGTAAACTATAAAAAAAAATAAAAAAAATAAAAATAAAAAAACAGATTCATATTCTAGATTTCTCTCTGACCATTCCATGTGATTAATGAACTTTGTGAAAATTGTTTTTGTGGCTGTGAATATTGCAGACTGTGTAAATTAGGTGTTCGGTAATTATTCTGAATATTGCCATTTTATAAGTGTCTGTCGAGTGTTACTTCATAATGCACAAGGGTGGGAGACCACAGAAATCAGTGTGGGAACATTTCCTGCAAGTCGATGTTGGAAACAAGAAGTATGCCAAATGCAAGAAGTGTGGTCGACAACAAGCCAACAATGCTGCCAGAATGCAGGCACATCATGCAAAGTGCTCAAATGATTCTGTATCGGTGTCTGCTGAATGCATCCAGATGATCGGACACAAACGACAAAGATCCAGGTCTCGCTCTACATCTCCACCATGCAAGCGCCCTGATGTTGTGATTCAAAGTGACATAGACAGTTATATTGTCAAGACATCGCCCACTTTCAAATCTGCAATGGACATAGAAATCGCCAAATTGTTTTATTCCTGTAATTTGCCATTCACTATTGCAGAACATGATCAGTTCGTCAAAGTTATCAAGATGCTCAGGCCTGGATATATTCCTCCGAATCGCAAAGCTATTGGTGGTCATTTACTTGATACAGTGACAGAAGATCTGAATGAACAAATGAAGAAGGATCTACAGGGCTCTACAAATGCAACACTAGTCCAGGATGGATGGTCTAACATTCATAATGAACCTATACTTGCCTCATGTCTGCAGGTTGATGACAAGTCTTATCTGCTCGACAGTTGGGACACTGGTTCAATGTCAAAAACTGCTGACAACTGCAAGGAACTTTGTCAGGAATCAATCCGTGTTGCCAAGGATAAGTTTGGCTGTATAGTGACAGATAATGCTAAAAATATGGAACGCATGAGACACGCCTTGAAAGTTGATGATGACAACCTAGTGGTCTACGGATGTTCGGCACATTGGCTGAATTTGTTGGGAGAGGACCTCACCCCATCGGCTGAGATGAAGTATGTCACCGAAGTCCAAAAATACTTCAGGAACCACCACAAGTCCAATGCCTGGTTGTCAGAGTGCTCAGGTAGCGTCAAACCACAACTGCCTGGTGAGACAAGGTGGAAAAGCCAGCTGACATGTTTAGATACATTTGTGACGAACCGCAGTCATTACATGAAAATCATCCAGGACCATGAGGATGATATTGATGCTTCAATCATACGCAAAATCCAGGACTTTAACCTATTCAGGAACGTTCGTGATCTAGCTGCCCAACTACGACCTGTTGCCAAAGCTCTGGATAGATGTCAAGGTGACAAGTGTAGCATCGCAGATGCTTGTGATGTGTGGCTCAAGCTGTTAACAGATCCAATGCTCCAAGCCCATATCAAAGCTGTGGAGAAACGCTTCAAACAGGCTATCCTTGATGAACATTTAGTAGCCTACATGCTCCATCCATCCTACAGGGGTGCTAATCTAAGTGCAAAACAATTGGACACTGTGAATGAATGGGTTACATCCCAGGACCCAAGTTTCATTGTATCACTAATCAACTATCAGGCACAAGCATCACCATTTCCTGCTACATTCTTCACAGACTTTGCAACAAAGCTTGCCCCTATCAATTGGTGGAAGGCTCTCAAATCCTATGGAGTATCTAGTGACTTTATAGCTTTATCTGTAAAACTCTTGTCCTGCCCTGCATCATCGGCCTCAATTGAGAGGATATTTTCCAATTTTGGACATATTCACACCAAAGTGCGCAATCGACTGGGCAATGCCAAGGCTTTCAAGCTGGTATTCTGCTACAGAATGCTGAGGGGTTGTGTTGAATTGGACTATTGAACTAAATCCACCAATGAACTGACAGGACAATGATCATCCATTTTAATATTCTTTGTGACCAGTACATGTCTACACTCTTAATAATATATGTCATCATATTATATTCATATTTATGTAAATAAACAAATAAACAATCAATCAGTAGTTTTTCATTACAAACAATATGTGATGTACATGTATGTGTGATTGGCTGTATGATAGTGCATAATGTTTGAATGAGGCGAGTGCATGACAAGATTTTACACACACACACTCCCAGTCTGATTCATACGGTATTACATCTAGATTTTTTACGTTATTTACAGTTTTTTACAGTTAATAACAATTTTTTTACAATGTTACGTAAAAAATAGGTTTTTTACGGTAAAAAACCCAACCCTGCTTGATAGTGACGGGGTGTCATTATTAAACTGGCTTGGAATGGTCTAACAAAGAAAGTATGTATATAGTGTATCATAGCGTTCTTAAAAAAAATTGGAACCCGAAGAACAATTTGTCTAGACCCCAAGCGCCTGTGATACAGTCCATATAATGACTGTGTGTTTTACGTTTATTTATCGTCGCTACCGGTTGCCCATATGAGCGACGCCTCCTGAAGAGATTAGTTATTTTGGAGGATAGTGCATGATACAGACAGAGACCCATTCCAGAATCTCCTCTGGTTCTTTTACGTGCACGGTGTAAAGCACCGACACGAGACCTCGGTTTAACGTCCCATCTGAAAGACTCTTAATTTTATTAGGGTCAGAAGGGGGATCGAACCTGCGATCCCTGGATTACCAGTCCAGCGTGTTACCTATACTAATTTCTACGAAACGTATATAAAACGACGTATATACAAGAAAGGTAACCACTATAGTCATATCTTAATAATCTAAACTGATCGCCTCCCTTGTATATACGGACTTGATTCCCTTTTCAACCCTCTTTAGCACCGTATACCAAGTGACAAAGGGGGGCAGAGCAACTGCGTGGGGCTCAAATAAACCCAAAATGGGTTAAATACATTAGTCATTTTAGGTTTTGGAGGAGAGTGCAATGCTACAGACATAATATAATATGACTTTAAAGTAAAACTCAATTTATACCTGTGACCAGTTGTGTTGTGATGAACCTTGAGAATAGAGACACAGTCTGTAGTCGTGTGACAATGTTGCCAGGATACTCCTAAAATACAGACTCAAATAGAGACACAGTCTGTAGTCGTGTGACAATGTTGCCAGGATACTCCTAAAATACACACTCAAATAGAGACACAGTCTGTAGTCATGTGACAATGTTGCCAGGATACTCCTAAAATACAGACTCAAATAGAGACACAGTCTGTAGTCATGTGACAATGTTGCCAGGATACTCCTAAAATACAGACTCAAATAGAGACACAGTCTGTAGTCATGTGACAATGTTGCCAGGATACTCCTAAAATACAGTCTCAAATAGCTAAAGAATAATGACACAGTATTGGTATTTTTTTTTTACATTTTACATTTAAGTTTATTTAACGTCGCTACCGGTTTCCCATTTGAGCGACTGGTAGTTTACTTAACAACACCTTTCCTGGGCAGGCTCCAGCGGTTAACCAGTACTTGGTGCACACACCTGTGTAAGAAACCGCCAACTTTTTCATATAAAGAGACACGATCTGAGTGGGGCTCGAACCCGTGACCATCATGGATGATAGGTTACAGTGGTATACAAGTCAGCGACTATAACTACTCGACCACGGAGGCGGACCAGTATTGTATGTTACATGGATACAAAATTAAAGAAGAACAGAATCACAGCATGTGACAGTGTTGCTAAGATACTTGGAATATTATACACTTTCTATCGTCATAGATGACAGTGTTGCTAAGATACTGCGAATAGCATACACTTTCATACCTACATCCCTAGTAGGTGACAATTTACAGGTGGTATAACCCATTCTAGCAACAATTATACCTCATACCTACCTCCCTACAAGATCTGCCCCAGTAGGTGACCATTCACTAGCAGCATAACCCGTTCTAGCCACAACAATACCTCATACCTACCTCCCTACAAGATCTGCCCCAGTAGGTGACCATTCACTAGCAGCATAACCCGTTCTAGCCACAACAATACCTCATACCTACCTCCCTACAAGATCTGCCCCAGTAGGTGACCATTCACTAGCAGCATAACCCGTTCTAGCCACAACAATACCTCATACCTACCTCCCTACAAGATCTGCCCCAGTAGGTGACCATTCACTAGCAGCATAACCCGTTCTAGCCACAACAATACCTCATACCTACCTCCCTACAAGATCTGCCCCAGTAGGTGACCATTCACTAGCAGCATAACCCGTTCTAGCCACAACAATACCTCATACCTACCTCCCTACAAGATCTGCCCCAGTAGGTGACCATTCACTAGCAGCATAACCCGTTCTAGCCACGTTCTCTATCTGATATTTTATAGGATTTAACACTCGCTCTACAGATAGTGTCTTTAATTCCTCTGAAAAAATAACATTAACAATCATAGCTGTTTCTTCAATTTAAATGAACCGCCGCAACAAATGAACCATAAGCGTAAGCAGTATATAATTTACCCGTGCCTCCAGTAAGCAGTATGGCTAGTGGTAGGTACCCTCATCAACAGTGATCTATATCATTTATCCTCACATCCAGGGTTCCCTCTGTCTGAATGTTTGTCTGCACCACATCTGTCGCCAAGTGAAAAACTTGGAGCCAACTAACAGCCATATAGTTCACAAATAATTTTTTGAAGCCATGTATTTGACAAAACATGTACCAAAAAAGATTTTTTAAAAAAGTGCGCCAAATATTTTCGTCAATTCACAAAATTTAGTGCCAATATTTGTTTTTTTGTCGCAATTGGCGCCAATGGCGACCGACAGCGGGAACCCTGACATCTCAGTGAACCATATGGGTGGGCAGCATAGTGTATCCTTGCCTTCAGTGAATGACATACAAAACCAAATCACAATACCTCACATTCATTTAACAGGGATCCCACTGTAGGTCGCCAATAGCGATAAAAAACAAATACTGGAGTCTAAATTTTGTGAATTGGCGAAAATATTTGACGGAGCCTTTTTTTAGGCGCAACACGTTTTGTCAAATACATGCTTCAAATATTTATCTGTGACTATGGCTCATACATTGTAGTTGGCTCCAGCTTTTTTAATTGGCGACAGAAGTGACACAGACAGAGGGAACCTCACATTCAACTCTTTGGCTCATGTGAGCTATAGATCAAGAACAACTCTTGGTTTTTGAAGATTTCAACAAAAACCAACATGGTGCTGATAAAAACTCATAAATTCAAGAACTGCTAATGATACCTAGATAAACTTGGTACAAAACTGTTGCTAATATCCCGAAATACATGCTTTGAATGACACAATCTAATGACAACGTTATTTGCATAAATTACAATTGCAAACTTATTTGTTTAAACTAAAGAGAATTTCATTGTACATCTAAATGAAAGGATTTGCTCTCAGCTTGTTAAAAATATCAACCTTTACAAAATCGAATATAGTGTCAAGAAGTGATGAGAATTTAAAGTATGCGTAATTATGTTAATTAGGTTATAACTGCGTAACCTGACTGCCAAATTTGTAAAGTAGTATATTTTCGTGAAGGGGAGAGAATTTGCTTTAAGTTGGACATTACAAAGCAGAGAACGTCGAATTTTTGAACGCGCACTTTATGCAAATTAACTTATTCGGACAGTTCTGTGGTTTGATTTGTAATATTATTGCACAATATAAGCTACAGATTGGTACATGTACCAAGTTTATCTACCTAGCATTTGTCGTTCTTGAGTTACATGCATGTGTTTTTATTATTACTCTGTTTGTTTTCTCGTGTGGTGGCTCATTAACCCATTTCATTCTGGATACATTTAAAGTAGTGATGGCAACGAATAGCAATTTTGCTATTCGAATATTCGATTGGGAAAGTATTCGAATATTCGATCATGATTCTGTCAAAAGATTCAAAACCTACTTTCTGTTTCAGTGCGACTTCTTCCGGGTATGGCCGTGTAAATATGGCGACGACTCAATCAGTTATTGTTATCATCCTCTGTACACATTGTATTTAACACCAGTCACCTCGCTATGCATAATTATAATTTTACATTCGACGTAACTGGTGTATGAATAGGACTGCATATATGCATAGTAAACATACATTTTTGATACATACATGCATGTATTATTTCCGGAGTGAATAAAGTATGTAAATAAAATATGGCCTGTGTTTTTTACACATATTTCCCATTGGAATTTACTGTGCCGAGGGATTGGGAAAGTCATAGATTAATTAAACAGTGTATCACTAGAATCCAGTCGGACATGCTATTTGTTGATGATATCTGACATGAGGCATCCGTATACATTATACAAGACTCAGGGGCAAATAATCCTTTACGATCATATCCGCAATTGCCTGTGTAACACGTTCACTTTCACCAACATTAAATTTCCTGGACGTTTTCACAAAAGAAGACATCGTCACTTGCTTTTTAGAGTCATTTGAACTGCTTTCCGTTGAAGGGTGTTTGTTTTTCAAATGATTATTTAGATTTGACGTTGTACCAGAATATGTTAAGTCCAATTTGCACAAACTACACCTAGCAGTTTTCTTATTCTCAGAGCGAGTGAAGTATTTCCAAACGTGTGACTGAGCAGGCGGAATTTTTAGAATTTTAAGTTTTTGACAATATTTTTGACAATAACTTAACCATCAACATTTAATATGGACAATATCATAAAAATAGTACTTATATAATATGTTGACCTTTTGTAATATTGAGCAGTTAATTGAAAATTAACATGGGCATGAATGTTGTTGCAAACTTCCTGTGATATTTCAAAGAAGTTTCTTGTCTAAACGTTTTTAAAACCATTTCAAAGACTACCGATATTAACCAAGCAACAATAATTGGCAAACAATTTTCTAATTTGTCTTTAATTACAATTATGTGTTAGAACTTTGTTATTTAAATGTTTATAAACAATAATTTGCAAACAAATTAATTATATTACCCCTTGATAACATTAAATCAAACACGACGTACCTACCGTATATACACCAATTTACTGTAATTATCCGATTACCTGGGAGAGTATCAATTAAGTGAATAAACACCTGCGATCGAGGGGACCACAACATGCATGATTTAGTCACACATCCTGGGGCGATTTCTTTTGTATTCTGACTTAGAATTTCCAAGGTTTTATGATGGATTCAAATGAAAACAACACCGATGCATCTGATTTTATGACAGTTTATTTCAATTTCTTTTTTTTTATGAATATTCGAATACCGTAATAGTATTCGGATATTTGGACGTCCGAACGAATATTCGAATATTCGTTGCCATCCCTAATTTAAAGGCTTTTGCAAACAACATAGCTCCAGATCAGGATCTATGTGACGCTGCATGCTGATCAGGATCTATGTTGTTTACTACATAGCCAAGTGTCTTAGCAAGATCATCTGAATAGCAAACAGCATAGAGCCTAATTAAACGGCACATACTGTGGCGGCTGATCTGGCTCTATGTTCTTTGCAAATACTGTTTGAACGGTATCCAGAATCAAATGGGTTAATGTCAATGGACAAGAATGTACCTCTCGAGACGTTGTTGATGAGGAATTTGTGGCAACTGACTGTAAACTGCGGTATATCCCAGATGTCCGGATTTATGGGAAAACTTGTCTGCTCGCATCTCACTTTACAGTCTGTGTTGTCAACTCCACAGTTCAATGTCTGTAATTTTATCAAGGTTGTGAGTCCCGCGAGGGGTTTGACATTAAAGGAACATACATACATACATACTAATCACATCAAAGACAGGCTTGAAATAGGAATGCAGTAAACTTGCATGATTTGCACAGGATCCTCTAGCCTGGATTCCAGTCTGTCGATTGTTTACTAGTGTATACAAATTTATTTTAGCTTGATTGCGAAACAAGTTCTTACAATTTATATTAATCATCGCTATGAGGGAGAGAGAAGAGGCAATGTGGAATTTAAATGCCTTGCCTAAGGGCACACACGTAACTGCTCCAGCGGGTCTCAAACTGAAGCATGAGACAAATGATGATGGTAAAATTGGAATGATGATGGTAAATTTGTAAATGTTCTATTTCAATGGTGAATTTTAAAATGACAATTGTATCTCTGTATTCATTGTATGTTGAATTACGTAGCAGGACCAATACTGGTATAGATGTTACGGGAGAGAGTGGCTTAATCACGCTGTAGGAGGGCTGACCTGAAGCCCTCTACTGTCTTTGCATGCACAACTGACCTGTTATCATAGTAATGAAGACTGCAGCATGGTGTTGATTTTGAAAATGGCTGTGTTTTACGATAGTGCTTTCCATCGAGTACACATTGGATGACGTACAGACAATTGTATGGTGCACATGGACAAAACTGTGTCCAATTCCAAATAATAGTTCACCTCGATAATATGGGCCTACCAAGAACAAGAGAAGACATTATATGAACCATGAAAAAAGTTTTGGAATGTTGCTATTATGCGTGCCTTTTCCGTACGCCGTAGTATATAAGATTAGATCAAATGCATTGTAATTAAATGAAATATATTGTTACGAGCTTGTTAGGGGACGAAAATCATTACAATTTTGTTCTCGTTGTTTACAGATTACGACGCCTAATAAATAACATGCTGGTTTGCAGTCACAAAACGTACCAAAATATTAACCGCTGTATCTGTACAAAGTGATATTCTGTGGTCAGGAGACCAGGAAATTGCATGATTAGAAGATATTTTACTTGGAAATTCATAAATAGCGGCCATATTTACTAATATGAGGAATCGTTTGTAAACTTGCTGTTGATTGGATACAATGTATCCGGGCCAAATATATTGGCGAATCAGAATTCGTATTGTAATGAATTTGTAAACCGGAACCTTACCAGTGATAACAACACTACCATACCCAACACACTGCATAATGTCATTCATGTTTAATTTCCCAGATCCCGTCGAATCAGGTATTTATGTTCATCTTCATTTTGTCTATATTTTAACTTTTGAAAATTGTCAGTTGTCACTAATTTTTTATTGACTGTTCATTCTGCACTGACACTATAGTAGATAGGCACAAGACACAGTTATTTTGTTTGGCCCTAATCAGGCTAATGGTCAAATACATGTATCGTGGTAAGTAATGTAAACATTACCTACTATATGACCATAGGGCAAAAACAAATAATGTGTGCCTGTGAGTATAGGCATCCGTGGTCCAATGGTAGAGCGTCGGATTTGGAATCGAACGGTCCGGGTTCGATACTCAGTCAGGCCACGTATGTAGTGTCATTGAGCAAGGCACCTCACACACATTGCTTAGTACTGGTTAACCGCTATGGTCGGCTAAGCTTGCCCAGGAAAACATGTCTAGGTCCCCGCAAGCGGTATGACATTAATGGTACATACATACATAGGCTGCCCTACAATCGACAGCTTCAAGAGGAAAATGGAAGTCATGATAGTGCAGTGGATGCATGCGCTTTCGCTTCAGGTGCGAAAGGTCCGGAGTTCGAGCCCCGCTAGAGCCATTACAATTGTACCCTTAGGCAAGGCAGTTAAATTCCACGTTGCCTCCTCTCTCCCTCGTGGCGATGGATTCCATCAGGAATGAGGTCTCAAAGATAAGTAACAAAAGTAAAAAAAATCATAAGTTGTAAGAACTTGTTTCACAATCGAGCTAAGATATAAATTTGTATAAACTAAGAGGACTGATTGCACTACAATTGACAGCTTCAAGAGTGAAGTGCAGCCAGTCACCCTCTGCTAGACTGGCTGCCCTACAATCAACAGCTTCAAGAGGGAAGTGCAGCCAGTCACCCTCAGCTAGACTTGCTGCCCTACAATCAACAGCTTCAAGAGGGAAGTGCAGTCAGTCACCCTCTGCTAGACTGGCTGCCCAACAATCGACAGCTTCAAGAGGGAAGTGCAGCCAGTCATCCTCCGCTAGACTGGCTGCCCTACAATCAACATCTTAAAGAGGGAAGTGCAGTCTGTCATCCTCCGCTAGACTGGCTGCCCAACAATCGGCAGCTTCAAGAGGGAAGTGCAGTCAGTCACCCTCTGCTAGACTGGCTGCCCAACAATCGGCAGCTTCAAGAGGGAAGTGCAGTCAGTCACCCTCTGCTAGACTTGCTGCCCTCCAATCAACAACTTCAAGAGGGAAGTGCAGTCAGTCACCCTCCGATAGACTGGCTGCCCTACAATCAACAGCTTCAAGAGGGAAGTGCAGCCAGTCACCTTCTGCTAGACTTGCTGCCCTACAATCAACAGCTTCAAGAGGGAAGTGCAGTCAGTCACCCTCTGCTAGACTGGCTGCCCAACAATCGACAGCTTCAAGCATAAAATGCAATCATTTACCCTTCACTAGACTCATAGTGGGTGACTTTAACTGCACTATCAAGAATTCTCTGTAATGGATTATATAGTGAATTGAGAACATTTAAATGTATGTGGCAAATATAGTGTTCTAATCTCACATGAAGTATACATATGTGTGCCCATTCGTCATGCAGCTATATATTCTATTGCAAGTACATGCCAAGAGTACATATATGTCAGACATTGATATGTAAGGGGAAGTAACTATAAGACATTGTACTAGATGCAACAAGTTATTAAGCTTGAATGATACATTACAGAACCTATCAAGTAAATTTCACAGGCGATAGATGCAATACCTTTTCAAAAAGACATACACAACCCCATAGGGAATAAACTAGTGCAGGTGTCTAATGCTTGTAGTCAAATTAAGTAAATTTTATTTACATAGTCGGTATAGTTAACAATACACTAACCAACCCAGGGCTCATTCTAGAGGGCGATTTGGGCGAAATAGTTGCCCTAGGGACTCTGACTTCGCCCCCCCCTGGGGGCCCCACTTCTCCCTAAAAATTGTTATTTTGTTTTGCAATTTTCAAACAAAATTTTGTCCAGTAAGCTACACTGGCCCATTATAAAGCACTCCTATTCAACTGTTGTATTTAAGGGTCATACTGTGCATTTTAACCCTATTTGTTTTTCATTTATTAAATAAACGCCATTTAAGGACGCGATCACGCGATTTCTCACTTCTCCCAAAAATTCTAACCTAGAATGAGTCCTTTAAGCCAAGTGAGTTGCTTCACCGAATATGATGTGAGTTGTTTCACCGAATATGATGTGAGTTGTTTCACCGAATATGATGTGAGTTGTTTCACCGAATATGATGTGAGTTGTTTCACCGAATATGATGTGAGCTGTTTCACCGAATATGATGTGAGCTGTTTCACCGAATATGATGTGAGTTGTTTCACCGAATATGATGTGAGTTGTTTCACCAAATATGATGCGAGTTGTTTCACCGAATATGATGCGAGTTGTTTCACCGAATATGATGTGAGTTGTTTCACCGAATATGATGTGACCAATTAAAATAAACCATTTTGTTTACATGCAAAGTTTAAAATACAACCATCGGCACCCACGTTATTTATATCACCTGCAATGTGTTGTTTTGTAGGTCAGAATGCAAAGGGTACCCAGTCAAGCACTGATCAGATGATGGAAGAATCCAATGGAAGTGTTAAAGCATTCAGAGAAATACTTCATTCTGGCATTGAGCAGGTAACCATTGTTATTGTGGAGCCTTCATGGTAAAAGATATGGTGTTCACTTCCGGAGTTCAAGCCCTGCTGGAGACGCTATGATTGTGCCCTTTGTCGAATCATTTAAATTCCACATTACCTCTTCTCTCTCCCTTGTGGCGATAGATTCCATCAGGAATGAGATCTCGAGAGTTATAATATTAATATATGTTGTAAGAACTTGTTTCGCAAGCAAGCTAAAATAAATTTGTATAGCATAAATTTGTATAAACTATTAACTAATCCCATTCGGTCTGCACTGTTTTCTGAGACTCCAGGCTGCAAGGCTCTAAAATATATCTCAGATCCCGAGCTCAAATGATGCATTTGATTCCAAGATTTGCAGAAGCTCGACAGTTGAGCTTTGAGGAAATTTTTATATTCTCCAAGCCAAATGTGCAGGATTGATACATTATTTGCAGCAGTATTCGGAAACATTAAGACAGACGTATGAATTGTCGGATGGTGTGTGTATTCAATGCTTAGATAGTCAGGCTGTTGAGAGAAGACTCTGCGAGCTTCAGGGATCCTCGTGCGGTGTTACCAGGGCAGCTGAGCAGCACTCGGACCTCTTACCCAATGTTTATGAAGGTATGTGGGATGGTACGGTGGTCGCCAGATCGGGCAGGTAGGTTTCCTCCCACTCGAATGACCACATTCACGCTTTCATCCGCACCAACGAGAGTGATTAATATAAGTTGTTAAAACTTGCTCCGCAATCGTTAATAAATAAAGCTTAAATAAAAAAAAATCATTTTTATGATTGAAAATGACGTCATTTTAGATGATGTCATAAATGACGTCACTGACAGTTTTTGAGTCCGAAAACTTTGACATTAACAACATTTCAACATTCACACTAGGAACTACAAGGGTAAAGCAGTGAGAATGTATAGTGTGCCTCCACTGCTATTAACCAGTGGAATAGCACATTTTATTTAAGAAATAATATTTGTCTTTCAGTTATTTAGTAGTGAATAAAACATGGTTTGGAGTTCTGACGCGTAGGAATTAACCATGCAACCCATAGGCCTAAGTGGTTAATTCTGGCGCTCAGAATGACACGTTTTATTCGACTGTAAATAACGCAAATACAAATAATTATTATTTCTTAAATAAAATGTGCTATTCCAACATACCAATACAATATATATCTAAAAAGCGCAAAAATCGTTATTTTTTATAATGCGTAAATGACACCACAAAGCTACTAATGAAATGCTAGTAAAATGATGTTCTGTTGGACATAGCGTACTAAACCATCGCTTATTGCAGATTTAAATACGGTAAATTCCTTCTTTGTGTATACAGGCAAAATGCTGAGTCATGTTAGAATTAAATAATAAATTTCTACATGTATACAGTCAAACCTGTCTTAAGCAGCCACTCAAGGGAATCATAGAAAGTGGCTGCTTAGCACAGGTGGCTGCTTAATAGAGGACAAGTGTATAATAGAACAATATATTGGGAATCTGGCTGCTTAATACAGGTTGGCTGCTTAATGGAGGTGACCACTATGTATAATAAAACAACATATTGGGAATCTGGCTGCTTAATGAAGGTTGGCTGCTTAATGGAGGTGACCACTAACACAGGTTTGACTGTATCTCATGGGAAAGAATAAATTGATATAAAATATATTTCTTGTATTTGTTTAGGTGGTCTAAAGGTGTGGGAGTGTGCATTGGATCTTCTGGAATATCTAAATAAAAATCATGTGCCATTTCGCAAACAGCATGTCCTGGAGGTGAGTGTGTGTGTGTGTTTTATGTTTATTTATCATCGCTACCGGTTGCCCATATGAGCGACGCCTCCTGAAGATATTAGTCATTTTAGATTTTGGCAGATAGTGCAATGATACAGACAGAGACCCATTCTAGAGTCTCCTCTGCTTCTTTTACGTGCATGGTGTAAAGCACCGACACGAGACCTCGGTTTAATGTCCCATCTGAAAGACTTAATTTTATTAGGGTCAGACGGGGGATCGAACCTGCGATCCCTGGATTACCAGTCCAGTGTTTTACCACTGGGCTACAGATCCGTCTGTCCGATCTGGAGGTGAGAAAGTACTTCATAAATATGTATTGTGGGTTAGTATTCTTAGCTATTTTAATGTACATTAATGTACTTGATGATTGGTTTCATGTACCAGTCGTGATAGCACAGTGGTAGCGCGTTCGCTTCAGGTGCGAAAGGCCTGGAGTTCGGGCCCCGCTGGAGCCGTTATAATTGTGACCTTAGGCAAGGCATTTGTCCTGTATACATTTCATCTGAATTGAAGTAAAGAATCTACAGCGTTGATGTTTTCTCGATTATTTTAGCTCGGGTGTGGCGCAGGACTACCTGGTATATTAGCCATGCTAAATGGTGCGGAGAGCGTTCACTTGCAAGACTATGTACGTACCCATCTATACTACCTATATACCGCTGTCCGATTAGCGCAGTGGTTAGCGCGCTCGCTTCTCACCAATGAAACACGGATTCGACCCTCGGACCGGGAAGAATGTGAGATGATACGATGGTCGCTATGTACATCACATTGTATATATGGTATAGTCTATACCGTATATCTAATGAGATGTACATACAAATATTTTTTACAACAAGAATGTTTAGTTTAATCATGAAATTATTTTGCTCTATTATGACACAGAATCTACATACAATATATGTAGGGATGGCAACGAATCGCGATTTTGGTATTCGAATATTTGTTCGGGAAGGTATTCTATCAAAAACTCAAAATTGCGTAAACGTCATCTTCCTGTAAGGCCATGCAAATATGACAACGACTCATTCAGTTATTGTTATCATCTACTGTACAGGTACTGTACTGGCAGCATTTTCGAGGACAATATATATTTTTATTATTTAAGTTTATTTAACGATGCCCATTTGAGCGATGAGCATTTTACCTAACAGCACCTTTTCTGGGCAGACTCCAGAGGTTAACCAAGACTTGGTGCACCAACCTCCGCAAGAAACTGTCAATTTGTTCATATAAATGAGACACGGCCTGAGTGTGGCTCAAACCCATAGCCATCATAAAAATCGTACTTTAAATAGTATGTTTTGGTAATATTGAGCAGTTAATTAAAATTTTAAGAAATGTGGGGTGGATGTTGTTGCAAAGTGTCTAATATTTCATTCTCTGTGTAAACAATTTTGACATCATAATTAAACACCACCTACCTTAACACCTACTGTAATTATCCGAGTGTCAATTAACACTCCGTGGTCGAGTGGTTAAGGTTGCTGACTTGTATACCACTGTAACCTATCATCACTGATGGTCACGGGTTCGAGCACTGCTCAGGCCGTGTCTCATTTATATGAAAAAGTTGGCAGTTTCTTACAGAGGGTTGGTGCACCCAAGTACTGGTTAACTGCTGGAGCGTGCCCAGGAAAGGTGTTGTTAAGTAAACTGCCCGCCGGCGATATAGCCCGAAATGGTGCTGATGCAGGCGTAAAACCCGAAATATAACATAATTATTCACACATCCTGGGGCGATTTCTTTTGTATTGGATGGTTTTATGATGGTTTCAAAAGAAAACAAAGTATCTGATTTTAATGACAGTTTATTTCATTTTTGCAAATATAATATCCTCCCCCCCGATTATTTGAATACTGGAATAGTATTCGAATATTCGGGCGTCTGAGCGTATATTCGAATGAGAGAATATTCGTTGACATCCCTAAATATATGCAAAGAAAGCAAAAATGGGTCGAGCCACAAGTTCTTACAACATTGGAGACGGCTCTACCAACTTAGAAATATTTTTTACAACTTCTAGAATGCAGAGGTGGTAGAACACTACACTATACCCAATGTGATAATAAACAAGCCAGATGGGTGCACATGCACATGTAGATATTTCTCTGGGGACTGGACACGGTTTAGAGAGCACATGTCCAAGCAAGACATACGGTAATTACACGTTATGTCTTGGAACTACTTTAAAAATACTACACTGTTTATTTATATTATTTACATGTCAGAGAAACTCAAATGCTACGTTAGTTGTGGCCGTTCTGTACCATCTACTATAGAATTCCTGGCACAAGGAATGGGGCAACCATAGAAACCGGTTGCTTTCTCCTCAATCCAACAGTTATGTACAGTCAAACCTGTCTTAAGCAGCCAGCCAAGGGAGTCAGAGAAAGTGGGTGCTTAGCACAGGTGGCTGCTTAATTGAGGTCAAATGTATAACAAAACAACATATTGGGAATCTGGAAGCTGGGTGCTTAATACAGGTTGGCTGCTTAATGGAGGTGACCACTAACACAGGTTTGACTGTACATGGTATGAATACACAAATATATACGATTATACCCCTCTACCAGGGCTTCTAAAATTTACAAAACCAAATCGGTCCAGGCCAAAATCTGACCCCCCCCAGCCCATTCCAATATTTTCAACAATTTTCTGGACCGATTTTTAATGACTTTTTGGTTGCTACAGTCGGTCCGCCAGTTTAAAATTCGGTCCTGGGCCGGGAGACCGGCGATTTTAGAAGCCCTGTCCTCTACCCTTCTTTTGGTGAGATTATGGGGGGTATTTTGTTTTACTGAAACAATCGCCTGTGTATAAATACTAGATTATGTATATTCAAATAAATAAATACTGCGTCAAACCTGTCTTAAGCAGCCATCCAAGGGAATCACAGAAAGTGGCTGCTCAGCACAGGTGGCTGCTTAATTATCAATGATAAAGTTCAAATGTATATTAAAACAACATATTATGAACCTGGTAACTGGCTGCTTAATACAGGTTGGCTGCTTAACAGAGGTGACCACTAACACAGGTTTGACTCTACATTAATTTAATCTTTATTTATATTACAACAATTGCGATGCAAGTTTTAATCACTCTCGTTGGCGCGGATGAAAGCGTATATGTGGTCATTCGTGTGGGAGGAATCCGGAGTACCCGGAGAAAACCCACCTGTCCGATCTGGCGACCACTGTACCATCTCACATACTTCTCGGTCCGAGGATCAAACCTGGGTTGTTTTTGTGAGAAGCAAGCGCGCTAACCACTGTGCTAATCGGACAGCCTATTATGTATGTAGAATGCCTATTGCTTATCAGCAGTATGGAGATCAAATGAGTAATTGGCCTCCTCTATTATGGATTGAGGGGTTAAGTAGTTATTATCGGTTTGAGGGCAATGTTTTATAAGGTATGATGTAATTCTTGTTGATCCTCGTATGATGCAATTCTTGTTGATCCTCGTATGATGCAATTCTTGTTGATCCTCGTATGATGCAATTCTTGTTGATCCTCGTATGATGCAATTCTTGTTGATCCTCGTATGATGCAATTCTTGTTGATCCTCGTATGATGTAATTCTTGTTGATCCTCGTATGATGCAATTCTTGTTGATCCTCGTATGATGCAATTCTTGTTGATCCTCGTATGATGCCTTTCAGATATGATATGATATTAACGGCTGAAACAATTTACGCACCAGCTAATTACAGAAAACTATCGTCAATATTTGAAGAGTTCCTGTCACAGACTGGTTGTGTGTATCCTTGCGTGCATGTGTTTACTGTTGTGGTTGGCGACCGTTTGGACAAATGGACCCACTTCGCCCACCCTCGCAAACACTTGATTTGGCAGTTACACGGGCGATTTCTGTTCTCGATCAGTCCAGTGCATGTTTCCGATTGCGAAACAAACTTTTAACAACTTATATTAATCACTCGCGTTGGCGCAGATGAGATCGTAATTGTGGTCAATTTGTGTGGGAGGAAACCGGAGTACCCGGAGAAAACCCCACCTGTCCGATCTGGCGACCACAGTACCAACTCGTATACTTCACGGTCCGATATAAGCATGATAAGCGAGCGCTAATCGAACAGCCGGATTATTTATTAGAGATTTGTAAAAATAAAGACAGTATATACGACCAGGATCGATTGATTGGGTAAGTGAATGATCGAATAATATGTCACTCATGAACCTAGAAAGCTATTATTATTTCTTGTTGCCTAGCACCAAGTCAATCATTCACTGAATCGTGACATCATTTTAACTCTTTCAACACCAAGTAACTGACATGGACTGGTCCATGATATTCTTAGACCAATAAATGAATAAGAAAATTACATTCGGACCAGTTCATTTATCAAGATGGGTAATTTTGTCTAAAATTAGTAATACTACTTGCGAAAAGTGCAGATCGTCAAGAGCCGGCTCATCTGGATCTACACTTTTTGTAAGCTTATATAGAGGTATGTGGTGTTGAAAGGGTTAAAGTCTAGGCATCTTCAATATTTTGTGCTATAAATACCGTAAAATGAATGGAAATATTCCGTTTTATCTATGATTTTGACCACCTCCGTGGTCGAGTGGTTACGGTCGTTGACTTGTATACCACTGTAACCTATCTTCACTGATAGGCACGGGTTCGAGCCCCGTTCAGGCCGTGTTTCATTTATATGAATATGCAGTTTTTTACGGAGGTTGGTGCACCCAAATACTGGTTAACCGCTGGAGCCTGCCCAGGAAAGGTGTTGTTAGGTAAACTGCCCGCCGGCGATATAGCCCAAAATGGTGCTGATGCAGGCGTAAAACCTGAAACAACAAACTCTGTGATTTTAAGTGTTTAATCTAACCTCACAAGTTTGTAAAATGATAGAGATATAAATGTGTAATGGCCATATAGATTAAATATATGTGCATCTATTATGCATTAAACCTTAACTTATAAGTTTCATCGCTGCCAAGTCCAACTACTTCGGAGTAGGAGGTGGCACCAGGGATTTTGAATCGTTTATCAATAACGCGGGAAGGTTCAACATCAGCACATGCGCTACAATAGAGTCAGGTAACATGTTTGATTAACCCTCTGCATGCTACCGGCAGATAAAATCACTTTTGCAAACAGCATAGAGCCAGATCAGACGACACGTTCTGATCAGGCTCTATGTTGTTCGGATAGTGGAGCAAAGACATTTGGCTGAATAGTAAACAGCATAGATCCTGATCAGACGTATGCGGCTGATCTGGATCTATGTTGTTTGCAATTGTGATTTTATTTACTCAGCAGGCAAAGCGTTAATAAGATAAAAATGTTAATGATAAATTAAGCGTACATGTATTGTTTGATATAAAGCTATCCAACTGGCTTGTGGAAGGTCGATGATTCTACCTGGACACCCGTACCTGCCTGAAATACTGCTCCTAGGGTCACCCGGGGTCTTCCTCCACTAATAACAGCTGGAGAGTCACCATATATACCCTAAACTATCGGCATGACTATAAACCCAAAGGCAAACCAACAAATACACCTGTATGAATGACCACATAATTATACACATAGAACTCGCTTCGCAATCGTTGCAAAATAAATAAAGTTAAAAAAAAAAATTCCAGGTCAATTGTTTTTGTATATTTTCTGTAAATTAAAAATAAAACATGGTTTGGAGTTCTGGTGGGTAGAATTTAGTCGCTCAGGCCATAGGCCTAAATGGTTAATTCCGGCATTGAGAACGACTAACCATAATGAAAATACAAATATTACGATTCTAAATATGGTTTGTGTTAAAAGTTTAAACTTTATTTATTTTACAACGATTGTGAAGCAAGTTTTAGCAACTTATATTAATCACAAATGTGGTCATTCATGTGGGAGGAATCCGGAGTACCCGGAGAAAACACACCTGTCCGATCTGGCAACCACCGTACTATCTTACATACTTCCCGGTCCGAGGATCGAACCCGGGTTGCATTGGTGAGAAGCGAGCGCGCTAACCACTGCTCTCTTCGGACAGCCATGGTTGGTGTTAGTTTTTAGAGTGCGTAATGGATGCCACAACATTACAAAAATGCTAATAAGGTTTGTCGTCGCTTGCTAAACAATGTTTTATTGCAGATTTAATAAGGTTTGTCGTCGCTTGCTAAACAATGTTTTATTGCAGATTTAATAAGGTTTGTCGTCGCTTGCTAAACAATGTTTTATTGCAGATTTAATAAGGTTTGTCGTCGCTTGCTAAACAATGTTTTATTGCAGATTTAATAAGGTTTGTCGTCGCTTGCTAAACAATGTTTTATTGCAGATTTAATAAGGTTTGTCGTCGCTTGCTAAACAATGTTTTATTGCAGATTTAATAAGGTTTGTCGTCGCTTGCTAAACAATGTTTTATTGCAGATTTAATAAGGTTTGTCGTCGCTTGCTAAACAATGTTTTATTGCAGATTTAAATGCGGTAAAGTCATTCTTTGCGTATACAAACAAAATTTGAAGGTCGTATCCATGTGTCTCGTGTGTATGCCAGCACATGGATTGCGTACTTCTTGGCTTGTGATTATGTTTTGAATACAATGCTCTATGTTTTGAATACAATGCTCTATGTTTTGAATACAATGCTCTATGTTTTGAATACAATGCTCTATGTTTTGTATACAATGCTCTATGTTTTGTATACAATGCTCTATGTTTTGAATACAATGCTCTATGTTTTGAATACAATGCTCTATGTTTTGAATACAATGCTCTATGTTTTGAATACAATGCTCTATGTTTTGTATACAATGCTCTATGTTTTGAATACAATGCTCTATGTTTTGTATACAATGCTCTATGTTTTGAATACAATGCTCTATGTTTTGAATACAATGCTCTATGTTTTGTATATAATGCTCTATGATTTGAATGTCTGTAATGCTGTCCATATACTGCTCGTCCTAATATATATTAACCCATTTCATCCTGGATACCGTTCAAACAGTATTTGCAAAGAACATAGCGCCAGATCAACCGCCACGGAACGTTCCGTCTGATCAGGCTCTATGCTGTTTGCTATTCAGATGATCTTGCTAAGACACTTGGCTATGTAGCAAACAACATAGATCCTGATCAGCATCAGCGTCACGCTGCGGTTGATCTGGATCTATTTTGTTTGCAAAAGCCTTTAAATGTATCCAGAATGAAATGGGTTAAATATACCCCAATAAACGAAACACAAATGTGTTTTTGTGTGTCTATTTATAGTCTCTACCGGTTGCCCATATGAGTGACCCCTCCATTTTAGATTTTGGAGGCTAGTGCAAGGATACAGACATAGACACATTCCAGAGTCTCCTCTGGTTCTTTTACGTGCACGGTTTAAAATGCCGACACGAGACCTCGGTTTAAAGTCCAAACTAAAATACTGTATGTATTAATAGTGTCAGATTGGGCTCAAACTTGCGATCGCCTGATTCGCAGTCCAATGTGTTAACCACAGAACCACTGACTGACCTGTCTAACAAAATGCAGGTTAGTTTTATTCCTGATATTTATACCAAGCGATGATATTAATACGTGCGTAGTACCACCCACTTCTGTCAGTCTTGTAGTAGCTCCGCCCTTCTGCTTTTACCGTGTTGAATGCAACAGACCGAATGGGAATTTAATATTAGCAACTAAATAGTTGTGTAAATATTATAAATGTAAAACACAGACGGATCTTTAGTCCAGTGGTAACACACTGGACTGGTAATCCAGGGATCGCAGGTTTGATCCCCTGTATGACCCTAATAAAATTAACAGTCTTTCAGATGGGACATTAAACCGAGGTCTCATGTCGGTGCTGTACACCGTGCACGTAAAAGAACCAGAGGAGACTCTGGAATGGGTCTCTGTCTGTATCATTGCACTATCCTCCAAAAGTCTAAAATGACTAATCTCTTCAGGCGTCGCTCATATGGGCAACCGGTAGCGATGATAAATAAACGTAAAACACACATATAAATGTAAAAGCCCTGAAGATTTGACCTGTTTATTTATTATTCAATAATATGTGAACAAACCTGCTTGTCTTTCTAAAACAAACCATTGTCATTATATCTCCAGGTGTACCAAGGGAAATAATGAAGTTGACTCGGAAGAAATGACCTTGGCATTGGTGTTCCAAGGAGATGAGACAGTTGACTCGGAGGAAATGATCTTGGCATTGGTGTTCCAAGGGAGATAAGAAAGTTGACTCGGAGGAAATGACCTTGGTATTGGTGTTCCAAGGGAGATAAGAAAGTTGACTCGGAGGAAATGACCTGGGCATTGGTATTCCAAGGGAGATAAGAAAGTTGACTAGGAGGAAATGACCTGGGCATTGGTGTTCCAAGGGAGATAATAAAGTTGACTCGTAGGAAATGACTTTGGCATTATTGGTAATCCAAGGGAGATAATGATGTTGACTTGGATGAATTGACATTGGTATTTTAAGGGAGATAATAAAGTTGACTCAGAGGAAATTTACCTTGACATTGGTGCTTCTAGGGGGATAAATGAAGTTGATTTGGAAGAGATGGCCTTGACATTGGTGCTTCTAGGGGGATAATGAAGTTGATTTTGTAGGAGATGACCTTGACATTGGTGCTTCTAGGGAGATAATGAAGTTAATTTTGTAGGAGATGACCTTGACATTGGTGCTTCTAGGGAGATAATGAAGTTGATTTTGTAGGAGATGACCTTGACATTGGTGCTTCTAGGGAGATAATGAAGTTGATTTTGGAGAAGATGACCTTGACATTGGTGCTTCTAGGGAGATAATGAAGTTGATTTGGAGGAGATGACCGTGACATTGGTGCTTCTAGGGAGATAATGAAGTTGATTTGGAGGAGATGACCTTGACATTGATGCTTCTAGGGAGATAATGAAGTTGATTTTGGAGAAGATGACCTTGACATTGGTGCTTCTAGGGAGATAATGAAGTTGATTTTGGAGAAGATGACCTTGACATTGATGCTTCTAGGGAGATAATGAAGTTGACTCAGAAGAAGTGATCTTGCCATTGATATTTAGTTGATTGGATGAAGAATGCTAGGCATTTTCATAGATACAATTTTATATATATTATATTTTTTGGTATGTTATTTGTCCGATTAGCGCAGTGGTTAGCGCGCTCGCTTCTCACTAATGCAACCCGGGTTCGATCCTCAGACCGGGTAGTATGTGAGATGGTGCGGTGGTCGGCAGATCGGACAGATGGGTTTTCTCCGGGTACTCCGGTTTCCTCCCACGTGAATGACCACATTTACGCTTTCACCCGCGCCAACGAAAGTTATTAATATAAGTTGTTAAAACTTGCTTCGCAATCGTTGTAAAATAAATAAAGTTTAAAAAAAATATCATAGCCTCCTGGTTAGTCATTTGATTGTGTTGAGGATAGTGCAATGATACAGACAGAGACCCATTCCAGAGTCTCCTCTGGTTCTTTTACGTGCACGGTGTAAAGCACCGACAAGAGACATCGGTTTAACTTCCCATCTGAAAGAATTTTATTAGGGTCAGATGGGGGATCGAACCTGGATTACCAGTACAGCGTGTTACCACTGGACTACAGATCCGTCAGGGCTAAAGCTAGACTCAAAGTTTTGGGAGAAATGAGAAAGCGTGCAATATAGAGAGAATCTCAATAAGCTTTCGATTAAATCCATTTTCATTCTGTATACAATAGATATGTACATTATGAATGAATAAATATGTTTAAACCAAAACGTGCAATTGTGTCATCTAATTGTATTATTTAATAAATTTCAACATAATAGGGTTAAAATACACAATATGACCATTAAATACAATATTTGAAAAGGAGTGCTTTACAATGGCCAGTGTATCTTACTGTACATATTTTATAACATTTAATTTTATGGTGGGAGCGAAGTCAGGGTCCCAAGAGCGACTACTTCGCCCATGTCGCCCTCTAGAATGAGCCCTGATTGATGTGAGAATCCTACCTGTAATATCACAATTGATGTATGTTATTTCTGGATCATGTATGAAGAAACCAGGCAGTGGTACTCTGAGAAGTGAAAACCCCCGTGCTGGTATTAACTATCTGACACAGTGGTTAAGGTGTCCGCCTACGGAGCGAGAGGTCGAAGGTTCGAACCTCGTTCAGGGTTCGTTCTGATATGGCCTGTTTGTGAGCCGCCAGCTAGTTAAATAATGGTTACCGATTGCCTGGCACCTGGCCTGCAAGTATAGGATTCAGGAAGGACTGATGTTCGTAAAAAAGTGTCTCATAAATATAAGTCAGTAATGGCTGGCCCTTTCAATAGGGGTGACACTATAATAAACAAACACTATTACTTTTATACAGTGGTATACATGTATATGTCAATGGTAGTAGACACTTTGCTGCCAGCATGAAGAGTTCAGCTAAGGTTCACTAGATGCCACGTTTGTAACCTGAAACTATGAGCCGTATGATTTAACCCTTTTCCTCATAGAAGCACCTCTTGACGCCATTACCAATACCACATACATTGACAGTGTAGTAGCCAAACCAATGTTCATAACTCTTTTCCTCATAGAAGCACCCCTTGACGCCATTACCAATACCATACACATTGACAGTGTAGTAGCCAAACCAATGTTCATAACCCTTTCCCTCATAGAAGCACCTCTTGATACCAATACCACATACATTGACAGTGTAGTAACCAAACCAATGTCCATAACCCTTTCCGTCATAGAAGCACCTCTTGACGCCATTACCAATACCACATACATTGACAGTGTAGTAGCCAAACCAATGTTCATAACTCTTTCCCTCATAGAAGCACCTCTTGACGCCATTACCAATACCACATACATTGACAGTGTAGTAGCCAAACCAATGTTCATAACCCTTTCCCTCATAGAAGCACCTCTTGACGCCATTACCAATACCACATACATTGACAGTGTAGTAGCCAAACCAATGTTCATAACCCTTTCCCTCATAGAAGCACCTCTTGATACCAATACCACATACATTGACAGTGTAGTAGCCAAACCAATGTTCATAACTCTTTCCCTCATAGAAGCACCTCTTGACGCCATTACCAATACCACATACATTGACAGTGTAGTAGCAAACCAATGTTCATAACCCTTTCCCTCATAGAAGCACCTCTAGACGCCATTACCAATACCACATACATTGACAGTGTAGTAGCCAAACCAATGTTCATAACCCTTTCCCTCATAGAAGCACCTCTAGACGCCATTACCAATACCACATACATTGACAGTGTAGTAGCCAAACCAATGTTCATAACCCTTTCCCTCATAGAAGCACCTCTGACGCCATTACCAATACCACATACATTGACAGTGTAGTAGCCAAACCAATGTTCATAACCCTTTCCCTCATAGAAGCACCTCTTGACGCCATTACCAATACCACATACATTGACAGTGTAGTAGCCAAACCAATGTTCATAACCCTTTCCCTCATAGAAGCACCTCTTGACGCCATTACCAATACCACATACATTGACAGTGTAGTAGCCAAACCAATGTTCATAACTCTTTCCCTCATAGAAGCACCTCTTGACGCCATTACCAATACCACATACATTGACAGTGTAGTAGCCAAACCAATGTTCATAAAGATATCCTGTTCAAATATACGAAATTACAGAGTATGCAAGTGTTCCGTTTTATATGCCAGTAATATTAATAAAACTACCAAGAGTAATGTGGAAGTTGTGATAGTGCAGTGGATGAGCGTTCGCTTCAGGTGCGAAAGGTCCAGAGTTTGAACCCTGCTGGAGCCGTTACGATTGTGCCCTTAGGCAAGCAATTTAAATTCCACATTGCCTCTTCTCTCTCCTTCATGGTGATGGAGTCCATTAGGAATGAGGTCTCGAGAGTGATTAATATAAGTTGTAAGAACTTGTTTCGCAATCGAGCTAAAATAAATTTGTATAAACTAACAGTTTTAGAACTTGTGACAGGCAGTTTGAACTGGAATATAACTTTAAATAAATGTATGTATGTGAGGTATGGGGTTATGATCACACTGTTCTAATCACAGCCATTATATATATTTGCATAATAAAATGCCACCATCTCTGTAGTAACGTAGACATAAAATATTTCCGGCAATGGTGGTATTGTGTGTGTTTTACGTTTATTTATCGTCGCTACCGGTTGCCCATATGAGCGACGCCTCCTGAAGAGATTAGTCATTTTAGATTTTGGAGGATAGTGCAATGATACAGACAGAGACCCATTCCATTCTGGTTCTTTTACGTGCACGGTGTACAGCACCGAAACGAGACCTCGGTTTAACATCCCATCTGAAAGACTGTTAATTTTATTAGGGTCAGACGGGGGATTGAACCTGCGATCCCTGGATTACCAGCCCAGCGTGTTACCACTGGACTACAGATCCGTCTGTAGGTATTGTATATACGTTGAGATCATCAGTTTGGTTCTGAGAAATATTAATTAATGTATGCATACTGGAGGGGTGGTACATTATAAACGGTTTATTTGTTTTGGTTTTGGGGGTTTAAAGCGACACTACATCAGTGAAAACACAAATTTATACAGAATTTATTTTCATATTATATGGTATAATTCCCCCCCCCCCCAATATTTGCCTCAAAAACTGAGTATTTCAACTAATAAACAAACGTCATATACGCGGAAAGTTGACAACAAAATAATGTAAATTATGTCGACATTCATGCGGAATACAACTTGTGTATCCCGAATAACACGATTTTTTAGGTACATCTTTACCGTTATATCTCACATTTGTACCTATGCATATTTATTTGTTGACTAATCCTAGTTAAATTATCCATAAATGACATTATCTCGCGTTTAGTATTGACTCCGATGACAAACACACGTCCATTCAGGAGCATGGATGACCGTTATATGAAATCCTACTTTAAATTTTGAAAGTTAGTCGACCACAAAAAACACTGTTTATTGATTCAATGTTCGAATATATTCGGAAGAATTTGCAATAGCAATGGATTTATACGTGAAAAAATGCATTTTATTGGCTTTTTGCGTTGTAATATCGCTTTAAAGTGGCGGAAGACATGGATGCTCCTCCGAGCACTCTTTCAGACACGGACCAACACCCGGGTAGAACTTAATTACTTTGTACATTGATAACCCATATGATTGTGAATAGCCCCATATTTTTCAATTTATTAATCTAATAATCAGATCGCTTCTGTTCACACTATAATTATTATTGAATGCATATTATTAGGTGACTTCTGTTCTGTTCATATTATTTGGTGACTTATAGGCCCACGGGGCCGGGTGCGTGTTCTTGTTGTTTAATAGTTGCTATATATATTTGTTGAAATGTGAACATGTCACTTTAATCACAGGAACTTGAAATTGTATCCATACATCACCAAAGGTCTCGTACCTCTATCCTAGGACACCCCCCTCTATTAAAAAAGATCTTTTTTTAAATAGAGGGGGGTGTCCTAGGATAGAGGTACAAGACCTTTGGTGGCTTATGGATACAATTTCAAGTTCCTGTGCTTTAATAAAACTTACTTAAGTATACGCTTTCATCCGCGCTAACGAGAGTGATTAATATAAGTTGTTAAAACTTGCTTCGCAAACGTTGTAAAATAAATAAAGTTTAAACTAAATTTCCAATGGTTCCTTCAGCAGAAGGGGCATAATGTAGAACATGTACCTGGCAACTCGAACGGAGAGGGCGTAATCTAGTACATATTTACTAATGTATGCGTGCCTGGCAACTCGAACGGAGAGGGCATAATCTAGTACATCGAGCTATTCCTGTGTATCTGGCAAACTAAGCGGAACGGGGCATACTGTAGAACATATATAAAGTCCCCGCACGTACATTGTATATCTGTATTATTCATACCAGCTTAGGAGCAAGCAACCAGTGGTGCATTTGTAAGGTAAGTACAAGTTATAATATTTACTATACTATTTTGCAGTGGTGTAGCTTGGCATAATAAGTTGTGTAGGTACCTTTGCTGTAGGACGGTCCGGGGCATGCTCCCCCTAAGCATATTGCACGTATATATATATCACCATAGTTGCATGATCAAGCATTTGAAATGCAAACCATATGCCACAATTTTGGTTCCCTGCATAGCTTGCACATCTGCCTTCAGTATCGATTGCATTGTGTTGGCATTTTCATAGTTTTCGAAACAATGTCTAGACACGTGCGTACACAATGCCTATATGAAGCTACGCCACTGTTTTGATTGCATATAGTTTGCAATCTTTATAGTATATTTTGCTTCATGTGGAAAAAGACTGTACATAGGCTGTACATAACTCGTATGTAAATGTTTACACCGTGCACGTAATAGAACCAGAGGAGACTATGTGATGTGTCTCTGTCTGTAGCAATGCACTCTCCTCCAAAACCTAAAATGACTAATGTATTTAACCCGTTTTGGGTTTATTTGAGCCCCACGCAGTTGCTCTGCCTCCCTGTCTTTGTCACTTGGTATACGGTGCTAGAGAGGGCTGAAAAGGGAATCAAGTCCGTATACAACAAGGGAGACGATCAGTTTAGATTATTAAGATATGACTATAGTGGTTACCTTTCTTGTATATACGTCGTTTTATATACGTTTCGTAGAAATTAGTATAGGTCCATGTTTGGTGTCATATTGAGTTGTAACAATAATGAATTATGAAGGTGAATATACAGTAATTGTTTATATGTTTATACTATATGCGAAATATGGTAGAGATTAGTTATTTTCAGAAACAGTTGTAATGGTGAATATTGGGTGAATAAATACCTAGGTCGAATGACCACATTTACGCTTTCATCGGCGCCAATGAAAGTGATTACTATAAGTTGTTAAAACTTGTTTCGCAATCGTTGTAAAATAAATATAAGTTTAAACTTAGGTCATACTATGTTTTGAGTTACAGACAGATCTATATATTTATGAACAACACAATGGACTGGTAATCCAGGGATCGCAGATTCGACCCCCCGTCTGACCCTAATAAAATTAACAGTCCTTCAGATGGTACTTTAAACCGAGGTCTCGTGTCGGTGCTGTACACCGTGCACGTAACAGAACCAGATGAGACTCTGGAATGGGTCTCTGTCTGTATTATTGCACTATCCTCCAACAATCTAAAATGACTAATCTCTTCAGGAGGCGTTGCTAATATGGGCAACCTGTAGCGACGATAAATAAACGTAAAACGCACACACTGGAATGGGTCTCTGTCTGTATCATTGCACTATCCTCCAAAAATAGGGTAGCCTGGGTTCCAGTTAGGGTAGCCTGGGTTCCAGTTAGGGTAGCCCGGGTTTCAGTTAGGGTAGCCTGGGTTTCAGTTAGGGTAGCCCGGGTTCCAGTTAGGGTAGCCCGGGTTTCAGCTAGGGTAGCCTGGGTTCCAGTTAGGGTAGCCTGGGTTCCAGTCTGTCGATTGTTCACCAATTTACTTCTGGCAAAATGACATTAACATAAACCGTTTGACAACCCCGATGAGTAATATAGTCACAAATTGACCACATTTTTTTTTGAGCTATCAGGAGTAGCCAGTTTATTTGTTTTCATATTATAATTAACAATTACATATGTAAACATATAATACAGACAGACAGACAGACAGACAGACAGACAGACAGACAGACAGACAGACAGACAGACAGACAGACAGACAGACAGACAGACAGACAGACAGACAGACAGACAGACAGACAGACAGACAGACAGACAGACAGACAGACAGACAGACAGACAGACAGACAGACAGACAGACAGACAGACAGACAGACAGACAGACAGACAGACAGACAGACAGACAGACAGACAGACAGACAGACAGACAGACAGACAGACAGACAGACAGACAGACAGACAGACAGACAGACAGACAGACAGACAGACAGACAGACAGACAGACAGACAGACAGACAGACAGACAGACAGACAGACAGACAGACAGACAGACAGACAGACAGACAGACAGACAGACAGACAGACAGACAGACAGACAGACAGACAGACAGACAGACAGACAGACGACAGACAGACAGACAGACAGACAGACAGACAGACAGACAGACAGACAGACAGACAGACAGACAGACAGACAGACAGACAGACAGACAGACAGACAGACAGACAGACAGACAGACAGACAGACAGACAGACAGACAGACAGACAGACAGACAGACAGACAGACAGACAGACAGACAGACAGACAGACAGGCAGGCAGGCAGGCAGGCAGACAGACAGACAGACAGACTAATTTTATATAGCGAGAAGGAATTAGGTTTGAAAGTAAGATAGCAGGAGAAGAGATGAAAACTTCCGATCCAGAATACAAACATCTTGACAAATTGACCAATCTTGGTCTGAAGAATTCAGATAAAATGGTTGCCTTCTACAGATTTTTTTCCTTCAAATTAGGACAGTCGTCCATTATAAAACGAAGTCCCTAACTCAAATTTCAGAAAACCGCACTAGCTTAACATACCCAGGTGAGCGACCCATGGCTAATCAGATTCTCTTGTTTTGTTTGTAGATTGAAGATGTCTGAAGACTGGTCTCTCTATTACTGGGGCGGTATGCCAGGCAGAGGAGATTTTCTTAGACTCATATTTGAAGAGGCCGGTATCCAGTATAATGAAGTGAACGACCGGAACCAAATTGTTAATGACATTCTTCTAGGACAAAGTGACCTCTATCCACATTTTGCTCCACCCATGATTAAAAAAGGTACATTAAAATACTGCAGATTATTAATTCCGAAAAGGATGTTCTTTGGAATTTGTAGCCTGGAAACAAGCGGTAATATAGTTTGCCTTGTCCGTTGTAACACCAAACGCATTATTGTAATAATAATGGTAATCCAGTGATCGCAGGTTCGATCCCCCGTCTGCCCCTAATAAAATTAACAGTCTTTCAGATGGAACATTAAACCGAGGTCTCGTGTCGGTGCTGTACACCGTACACGTAAAAGAACCAGAGGAGACTTTGGAATGGGTCTCTGTCTCTATGTGTATCATTGCACTATTCTCCAAAAATCTAAAATGACTAATCTGTTCAGGAGGTATCGCTCATATGGGCAACTGGTAGCGGCGATAAATAAACGTAAAACACACACAAGCATTATTGAGCTGTATTGCGTTTCTGAAGTCAATCATCGACAGACTGGAACCCAGACATCGTCTTCTGTAATGTGCACTATTCTTCCAAAACATAAAATGCCTAATATATATCTATTTCTAAATGAATCGGCCCCTACTAAACAGGGGCCCATGATGAATAAAGGTAATAAAAAAGTCCGACAATTAGTGACCTCATTTTCAAAGAATCAATGTTTTTTCCCGGTTGTATTCAAATGTCCGCTAACGTAGTGTTGGACACAGCAGATGGTAGCTTAACCCTTTTCCCCATAGAAGCACCCATTGGCGCCATTGACAATACCAACATACATTGACAATGTAGTAGCCAAACCAATGTTCATAATGAAGGCCATAATCTCATGTAGTCCCAATATTATCTATGGAGGCGGGATAGATATGGCAACTGCTTATTGACTGCATTATAGCTAAATGGCTGTCGTTTCTATGGAGATATAATAGTATATTAACCTAAATCTCTATGTAGTCCCAGTAATATCTATGGAGGTGGGATAGATATGGCGACTATTTATCCACTGCATGATAACTAAATGGCTGTCGTTTGCATGGAGATATAATAGTATCTTAACCTAAATATCTATGTAGTCCCAGTAATATCTATGGAGGTGGGATAGTTGACAGTTGACTACTTATCCACTGCATGGTAGCTAAATGGCTGTCGTTTGTATGAAAATATAATAGTATATTAACCTAAATCTCATGTAGTATCTATCTGTAATATCTATGGAGGTGAGATAGATAAGGCGACTACTTATCAACTGCATGATAGCTAAATGGCCGTCGTTTGTATGGAGATATAATAGTATAGTAACCTAAATCTCATGTAGTCCCAGTAATATCTATGGAGGTGGGATAGATAAGGCGACTACTTATCAACTGCGTGATAGCTAAATGGCCGTCGTTTGTATGAAGATATAATATATATTAACCAAAATCTCTATGAAGGAAAGGGTTACTTACGATTTCCTCGTCTGGGGCGGCGAGGGTCAATAAGCTCAATCATCACATTGGGACTTTCGGAATGGAATGTGTAATTATTTGTTGTTATACTAGAGGACTTACAACTTATATTAATCACTCTCGAGACCTCATTTCTGATGGAATCCATCGTCACGAGGGAGAGAGAAGAGTCATGTGGAATTTAAATGCCATGTCCAAGGGCACAGTCGTAACGGCTCCAGCGGGGCTCGAACACCGGGCCTTTCGCACCTGAAGCGAACGCACTATCACTACGCTATCACGACTTCCACATTTAAGCATCTCAAACATGATATTAATTAATTAAATAGTATATTTTCCATTATAGGTAATACATTTAGGGATAAATCGGACTTTATCTGCCAAGGGAGGTAATAGATACGCCAGCGAGATTACTCATTAAATAGTATAATTTCCATTATAGGTAATACATTTAGGGACAAGTTGGACTTTATCTGCCAAGGGAGGTAATAGATACGCCAGCGAGATTACTCATTAAATAGTATAATTTCCATTATAGGTAATACATTTAGCGATAAATTGGACTTTATCTACCAAGGGAGGTAATAGATACGCCAGCGAGATTACTCATTAAATAGTATAATTTCCATTATAGGTAATACATTTAGGGATAAGTTGGACTTTATCTACCAAGGGAGGTAATAGATACGCCAGCGAGATTACTCATTAAATAGTATAATTTCCATTATAGGTAATACATTTAGGGATAAGTTGGACTGTATCTGCCAAGGGAGGTAATAGAAACGCCTGCGAGATTACTCATTAAATAGTATAATTTCCATTATAGGTAATACATTTAGGGATAAGTTGGACTTTATCTACCAAGGGAGGTAATAGATACGCCAGCGAGATTACTCATTAAATAGTATAATTTCCATTATAGGTAATACATTTAGGGATAAGTTGGACTTTATCTGCAAAGGGAGGTAATAGATACGCCAGCGAGATTACTCATTAAATAGTATAATTTCCATTATAGGTAATACATTTAGGGATAAGTTGGACTTTATCTGCCAAGGGAGGTAATAGATACGCCAGCGAGATTACTCATTAAATAGTATAATTTACATTACAGGCAGTTTCACTTTGTCCCAGGCGCATGTTGCAAGTCGTTATTTGGCAGAGAAGTTTCAGTTGATACCCGGAAATGACAAGGATAATGCGCACGCAGAACAGCTCAATCTCGACTGCCACGATTACATAGCTGAAGGTAAAACGTCACTTGTTATACGATACTCTCCATGGTTACTGTCTTTGACTACAAATCACTTGCCACTCAGTGCGGTAGGTTCGAATCTGGATGTGCCGATGTCGGGGAAACCATTCGTGAAATTACTCAATTGAGGCAGTCGACGGTGTATAAATAAAATCGATGACAATCCCGTAACAAATTAATTAACAGTCATTCAGATGGGACTTTAAACCGAGGTCTCGTGTCAGTGCTTTACACCGTGCACGTAAAAGAACCAGAGGAGACTCTGGAATGGGTCTCTGTCTGTATCATTGCACTATCCTCCAACAATCTAAAATGACTAATCTGTTCAGGAGGCGTCGCTCATATGGGCAACTGGTAGCGACGATAAATAAACGTAAAACACACACACACGTAGCAAACAGACGGATCTGTAGTCCATTGGTTAACACGTTGGACTGGTAATCCAGGGACCGTAGGTTCGACCCTAATAAAATTAACAGTCTTTCAGATGTGACTTAAACCATCGGTTCGAAATGAATTCACATTCACGTGTTCTCAATTTACAACAGGTCGTCTTGCCTTCCACGCTATCGACAGTAAAGGGTCTTACAAGTCGCAGGAAGAAGCAACGCAGCCATACATCGACAAGTTCATTGAAGGTAGACTCCCTCGCTGGCTGAAATACTTCGAGAGAGCTCTATTGGCGAATGACAAAGGAAAAGGGTAATTGGCAACCCTCCCTCCCTATCTCCCTCCCTCCCTAAAGCACTACATAACATAGGGAAAAAAGCTATACACATACATATTTCCGCATATATATCGAATTGCTCCAAAACATTCGTCAGAAATAATTTGAACAAATATTTCCCATCAGTAAATAAGGTTTATACGATGTGCAGACACGCAAAAGTGAGTCGTGATTTCCGAAACGGTAAACCAGGCCCGTAGCCACACTGAGGCACACCGAGACAGCTGCATCGGTTAAAATTTCCGAAGCAAACAAAAATAAATGAAAAAACAAATAAATAATATGCTTAGAATATATATTCCTGTATAAAATGTTGACTTGTAGATAAAAGGTCAGTACATAATTATACGTCTAAAACGAAGGGAATCGCTTCCATACCCGAACACATTTATAGTCTATACACATCAATGCTCTCGGACCACCTAGATTGCCTCGGTTGAAATTTGTCTCTGGCTACGGTACTGTAAGCACGACCCGGAAGGGACACTTGCTTATTAAACAATCCTACTATACGGTAACCACGTGATACTGCCGTTTAGATGTTGTCCCCGAAAATAATGTTGTGCTTGTGCGAAGGGTGAGATGATATAACTGTAGTGTTCACTGTTGTACGAACATTCGTTGTGAACATTGATAGCACATCTTTATTAATGATACACGTGCTGTGTCACGCATTTATTAGAACATGTTTATATAAATGTGATGTCATAAAACGTCATAAATGATGCTTGTGTATTGGTTAGTTTATACAAATTTATTGCAGCTCGATTGTGAAACAAGTTCTTACAACTTATATTGATCACTCTCGAGACCTCATTCCTGATGGAGTCAATCGCCACGAGGGAGAGAGAAGAGACAATGTGGAAATTAAATGCCTTGCCGAAGGGCACACTCGTAACGGCTCCAGCGTGGCTTGAACTCCGCGACGTTCGCACCTGAATAGAATGCGGTTGAAAGTCTCAGATTCTGTGGGAAATATTTTAGAAAAACACAATGTAGGCCTACAACAATATAATAGGAAATTACATTCTGTCGAAATGTTCTTATTCCACAGATATAATGTCGCTTTAATGTTTATTCTAGTCTAGGACAGCATTACTTATGTTGGCTTTGTATATTTATATGGTTGGGCCTAGCCTGGGTTCCAGTCTGTCGATTTTTCACGTTTTAATTTCTGGCAAAATGACATTGATATTATCAGAAACTCAATACGGCACAACTAATGGCCTCAGTGTTAAAATATTTTAATTTGACTGACCAGGCAAAATATGTCGACGCCTGTTCCCAGGCTAGGTTGGGCCTTGTGTATATACCGGTAGGAACTATTTTATTTGTCATTATATTTCTTTTTAATGTCGGTTATACATATTGTAGTGGTATGATATAGCCTGGGTTCCTTTCTGTAATGGTAATGGTCTCGGTGTTAAAACATATTTATTTGACTGACCAGGCAAAATATATCGACGCCTGTTCCCAGGCTAGGTATGATGTATCGTGATATTCATTATACCAACACCTATGTTTTCCAGGTATATAGTCGGATCAAAGTGTTCCTACGCGGACCTGACTTTGTTTCACGTGTTAAGGGCAACCGAATCTCAGTTCGAGGACGCGTGGATCAAGGCGGATTATATTCCCCTACTTAAGGCATTCAAGAATCGAATTGCTTCTCGTCCAAACATTGCAGCTTTCCTGAAGTCCAATAGGGCGCAGGCGTTTGCCGGCGATAGCATGATGTAAATATCCGGCTCGAGAGCAACAAAAGTCATCTTATTATGTGAACGTTGTCGTCTTTACATGGCACGTCGTCGTCTGGAATATCGTCGTCTTTACATGGAACGTCGTCGTCTGGAATATCGTCGTCTTTACATGGAACGTCGTCGTCTGGAATATCGTCGTCTTTACATGGAACGTCGTCGTCAGGAACATTGTAGTCGGGAACATTGCCGTTAATACATGGAACGTCGTCGTCAGGAACATTGTCGTCAGGAACATTGCCGTCATTACATGGAAACGTCATCGTCTGGAATATCGTCGTCTTTACATGGAACGTCGCCGTCAGGAACATTGTAGTCGGGAACATTGCCGTCAATACATGGAACGTCGTCGTCAGGAACATTGTCGTCAGGAACATTGCCGTCATTACATGGAACGTCGTCGTCTGGAACATTGTCGTCTGGAACATTGCCGTCATTACATTGAACGTCGTCGTCTGGAACATTGCCGTCTGGAACATTGCCGTCTTTACATAGAACATCGTCGTCTGAAGTACGTCTCCTTTACAAAGAACATCGTCTGGTACTACGTCGTCTGGGACTACGTCGTCTGGAATATCGTCTTCTTTACAAAGAACCGTGATCGTCGTCTGGAACTACGTCGTCTGGGACTACGTCGTCTGGAACTACGTCGTCTGGGACCGGTCGTCTTTGAATGGAGTGTCATCTAGTTTTTAAAATCGATTTCCAACTACAGAGTATTTAAAAAATGAAGATTGACAGTTATTGGTTGAGACCATATTAGTGCAGCGGATTTTTAGTGTTGTTGAAATATTGCACAAAATATTGGGATGATCTTACAGGGGTGTGAGTTGGAGCGTTGCGTACGACATATAGACTACATTCGTCTTCTGAAGTTGTGTATCTGTTGTATGTACCGTTTACTATCACAATATTTATATACGGATGCGAGGTATGGGTAATTATAAAACTGAAAATCGATAATGAATTTTTAGTGAAAATCGGACAACCGCACTGTTATTGATTTTTATAGTTATGTTCATATTTTCACCATTTATTTGCATGACATACTAGTTAAAATAATAACAAATAAATGCAACAACGTGTGTCTGGTATAATATATTGTGTACAAATACAGAACCTAACCCGGAGATCTCGTGACTCGAACATGCTGTATTCCGAGAAGTGCATTGCAGAGTGCTGCCGTTTCCACAGACGCTTGGGGTCTGGGACAAATTTAGTTTAATCATATTTTATTGCATTCTTTATATTCAATGTACAATACAACTCAAATTTACAAACATGTTACAGATGAAATAAATAAGCTATATGGTACAAACATTATCAGTATGTATATATATGGAGAAGCAAAAGGGTTGGGCCACAAGTTTTAACAACATTAGTTTCGGCCCGCCTCGCTGATACAAATGTTTTCGGTATATCGCCTTGATAGTGACGGGGTGTCATTTTAAAACTTGCTTGGAATGGTCTAACAATGTTTATGCATAGTGTCAATTATAGTGTATCACATGTTTTAAAAATGTCTTCAATTTGAATCCGAAAACATTTGTCCAGACCCCAAGCGGCTGTGGCCGTTTCAGTGATTGAGTCTATGTCCACCTACGAGGTACGTGACTCCTCCCACCGTATCTGCGTGTCTGTGTTTTACGTTTATGTATCGTCGCTACCGGTTGCCCATATGAGCGACGCCTCCTGAAAAGATTAGTCATTTTAGATTGTTGGAGGATAGTGCAAGGATACTGACTGAGACCCATTCCAAAATCTCCTCTGGTTCTTTTACGTGCACGGTGTACAGCACCGACACGAGACCTCGGTTAAAAGTCCCATCTGAAAGACTGTTAATTTTATTAGGGTCAGACGGGGGATCGAACCTGCGATCCCTGGAATACCAGTCCAGCGTGTTACCACTGGACTAGAGATCCGTCTGTATTGCGATACGCTTCATAGGACACCACCGATCAATCGAGTACAGTACATACTGGTTAACCGCCGGAGCCTGACCAGGAAAGATGTCGAAAGGTGTAAACTATCCGTCGCTCAAATGTACTAATGTGCACTTAAATTAAAAACAAATTCATCCAGATCTGCAGGTGCGTATCAGCCAAATGCCAACCGGGATATTGCATCGGGAAACATGACCGGGAAATTGCCAGGAACACGATGCACTCGCCTATGTTGCCTCCTCCCGCATATGCAATTCTAATGAACACCATTGTATCATAAACATATCCAGTCAATGTTTTCCGTTTCCAAACCTTGTAAATATACGAAAGAGCTTTCTTCATAATTCTATTTTTACGAATTACTGTTCTTATGGACAAGTACAATCCACTGAATTATATATAACTCGGCAATAGTAGTTACTTCATTTTGACTATCCTGTTCTCTAATGGGTTGTGATTATTTTCTACATCGCAAAAAGCCCCCAAAAATGCATTTTTTCACGTATACATTGCTACTACACATTCTTCCACTGAACATTGAATCAATAAATAGTGTGTTTGTGGTCTACAAGTAGGAGTTCATATAACGGCCATCCACACTCCTGAATTGACGTTTGTTTGTAATTGGAGTCAATACTAAACGCGTTGATATTGTCGTTTAGAGATAATTTAACTAAGATTAGTCTATAAATAAATATGCATAGGCACAACTGTGCAATATAACGGTAAATATGTATCATAAATATTGTTACTCAGGATACGCGCCTTGTATTACTCATGGATGTCGACCCTATTCATATTATTTTGTTATGCCAACAAACCGCGTATACGACGTTTGTTTATTAGTTGAAATACTCAGTTTTTGAGGCAATTATTTGGAAAGAAAGTATACCATATTATATGAAATTACATTCTGCAGAAATTTGTGCTTTCACTGATGTAGTGTCGCTTTAATATTATTTGTATATTTAGATTTGTAAGTGTATTGTTTAATGGCAAGTATGCGATGACTTAGACTCGTCATAGAAGATAACCGAGGTATCCCAGCGATTCTCTGCATGTCGAAGCCCGCCAGTACAACGTACGTCGGGGTATTCTTAAGCAAGAATCTTACATCTATAATGCATCTTCGCTCTCCCTCGTGGCTATGGATGGCACGAGGTATCGAGGGCGATTAAGTTAATGTTGTAAGAACTTGTTTCCCAATCGAACTAAAGTTTGTATAAAACCTAAACACATTCTCTGCCTATAGATCTGTGGTGATGTTCTTAAAGCAATAATCTTAGATCTACAATGCCTCTTCCCCCTGTCTCATGGCTATAGATTGTATCTAATTAGTATACATATATACTAGAGGACATAGAAAACGCACACCTACATTATATACTAGAGGACATAGAAAACGCACACCTACATTATATACTAGAGGACATAGAAATAGCACACCTACATTATATACTAGAGGACATAGAAAACGCACACCTACATTATATACTAGAGATCATAGAAAACGCACACCTACATTATATACTAGAGGACATAGGAAACGTACATCTACATTATATACTAGAGGATATAGAAAACGCACACCTACATTATATACTAGAGGACATAGGAAACGTACATCTACATTATATACTAGAGGATATAGAAAACGCACACTTACATTATATACTAGAGGACATAGGAAACGTACATCTACATTATATACTAGAGGACATAGAAAACGCACACCTACATTATATACTAGAGGACATAGAAAACGCACACCTACATTATATACTAGAGGACATAGAGAAAAACGCACTACATTATATGACTATTATTACATGAAAACGAAATACGAAGGATTCCATCCAAGTTATATCACATCTTTATTACAAAACACAAACTGAACAACTAAAAATATTCCAACATGTTTAAAACTATGTATTTATATAGTTATTGTTTTTCATGTAAAAACACACTTATCTGAAGTGTGCGTTTTCTTTGTCCTCTAGTATACGTATAAAACATGATTATATGAAATGACCAATGAGAGACGCCGATCTCTGTAACTGAATACAGTTTATTACTCCCTAAAATAGGTTGGTCATCTCTAATTGATGTCCTCTGTTTTCATCGTTGTTTCCTTTGCACAACATTCTATCAATTTCATCCACTTTCTCATCTTGTAATTATTGAATTACTATATCCCGACAGATATCCTACACTATATCCAATTGGGTACGTATCTGTACAAATGTGTTATCAGTTAATTAACATGATATTGAAATCACATTTAACATACCGCAACATTTGGATAGGGAACAACATTAAAAGCAAAGGATTCCAATTAAAATGACCGCTATACATTTCATGACAAATCGGACTTTATCTGCCAAGGGAGGTAAAAGTGGTCTCGCTCAGTGTTTATAAATAATGTCAACATACGTCTATCTCTAACGATATCGGTAAATATCAATCGCATCGCTGGTTAGCTGATTTGTTTATGAATGCGAGCTTACTACACTTGTGTTGTACCACCATACCTATACAAAATAACAAGCCTTCATCGACAACATTCTTGGGATGTTTTCAATGTGAGTGTCCACATGCTCAACATTTAATACACTTTTCTTCATATCGCGTTCATCCGGGCGAATTGATGCGAATCCTTGCTCATATAGTTGCATAAAGCTCATTTGCGACATTTTTATTTAATTTGTGAATTTTAAGCGAATTGACGTGAAACCTTGCTCATATTGTTTTGTAAAGTTCATTTGGGACATTTTTAAAATTTAATTTGTGAATTTTAGGCCTATTTTTAGTGTACATTGATTACGTTTAAGAGGTAATTATTCGCGATTACGTAGCATAGCATATTGAGATGGCGGGGACTATTACACGTGATCAGGCCGAGGCGTTCTGGAGCAAGTATAATAAGGATGGTAATGACGAGCTAACGGTAGACGAGGTGAAACAATGTCTAGCGGAGGTCTATGAGACTGTCGATGATTTTGATGTGAACGTATGTGCAACCATTTCTTGTTTCTTGTTGCTATATATATATTTTTTTTATTATACAAATTTATTTTAGCTCGATTGCGAAACAAGTTATTTCAACTTATATAAATCACTATCGAGACCTCATTCCTGATGGAATCCATCGCCACGAGGGAGAGAGAAGAGGCAATTATTACGTTACTATATATGTATGTTCCATTAATGTCAAACCCCTTTCAGGGACCTAGACATTTCCCCTGGACAGGCTTAGCCGACCTAAGCGATTAACCAGTACTAAGCAATGTGTGTGAGGTGCCTTGCTCAATGTACAAACTACATACGTGGCCTTTCGGAGTATCGAACCCGGTACCGTTCGATTTCAAATCCGACGCTCTACCACTGGACCACGGACGCCACGTTATTATACTTATGCTAATAATTACGAGTTCGACGGAGGAGTCATTTTGCAAGACACTTCTAGTTCTCTCCCTCGTGGTGACGGATTACATCAGAAATGAGGCCACGCGAGCGATTACACGGCGCCGTCTAAAATGCGGACTCTATATAAGTGCGTGTACAGGGAAAATGCGGGCTGATCTGTAGTCCAGTGGTTAAAACGCTGGACTGGTAATCCAGGGATTGCAGGTTCGATACCCCGTCTGACCCTAATAAAATTAACAGTATTTCAGATGGGACTTTAAACCGAGATATCGTGTCGGTCGCTGACTTGTATACCACTGTAACATATCATCACTGATGGTCACGAGCTCAAGCCCCGCCCAGACCGTATCTCTTTATATGAAAAAGTTGGCTTTTTCTTATGGAGGTTGGTGCACCAAGTACTGGTTAACCGCTGGAGCCTGCCCAGGAAATGTGTTTTTAGGGAAACTGGCCGTCGCTCAAATGAGCAATCGGTAGCTACGTTAAATAAACTTAAATAAAAAAGAAATGTGGGCGATTAGGAATGATGTCTCGAGAGTGATTAATATAAGTTGTAAGAACTTGTATTGCAATCGAGCTAAAATAAATTTGTATAAACTAACCAATTGATGCATAGATAACGTTCATAAATAATATGCTGACATATGCATTTTCGCTGTCACAACTTATTAATATTGTTATATTTTGTATAACTATGTCTCTTGTAATTCTATATTAATGAATGGATATATACTGTTGCATAGACCGCCTCCGTGGCCGAGTGGTTAAGGTCGCTTACTGGTAATACCACTGTAACCTATCATCACTGATGGTCACGGGTTCGAGTCCCGCCAGGTCGTGTCTCACTTATATGAAACAGTTGGCAGTTTCTTACGAAGGTTGGTGCACCAAGTACTGGTTAACTGCTGGAGCCTGCCTAGGAAATGTGTAGTTAGGTAAACTGCCAGCCGGCGATATAGCCCAACATGGTTCTGATTCCGGCGTAAAAGTCGAACAAACATACAAAACAAAACAAACTGTTGTATAATGCTTGTATATGTACATAGATGAGGCCATAATACAGTTTGACCAGGGATCCCTGAGATCACCAGATGTTTGGGGTCTGGACAAGAGGTATCGGGTTCATAGTACATGTTGATAAACGATTGCGAAGCAAGTTCTAACAACTTATATTAATCATTTTCGTTGGCGCGGATGAAAGCGTATTTGTGGTCTTTCGTGTGGGAGGAAATCGGAGTACCCGGAGAAAACCCACCTGTCCGATCTGCCGACCACCGTACCATCTCACATACGTCCGAGAATCGAACGCAGGTTGCATTGGTGAGAAGCGAGCGAACAATTGGCTTGACACTATACATCAACAATTTTAGATCATATTCAAGTATGGTCCATACGTACTCTGCTAATGATGGTATGTCATGTTTTGATCTGTTTATCAATATCTAGCACACCCTAGAAGCCATATCCCCTTAAATTGCTATGATTTATTTTCAGGAGAAATTTATATTTTTCGGACAAAAGGAGGCCAAAATGTTGACAAAAGACGAATTCATGAAAGGTATTCTGCGAGCTGATAAATGGTGAATATATTTGTTAAATCTGGTTTGCTCTGCGTGTGTTTCATTCAGGACAGGCCTCCGTGGCCGAGAGCCCAAGTCTGCTTAACGCGATGGCCGAGTGCCTTAATCTGCTTAACGCGATGGCCGAGAGCCCTATTCTGCTTAACGCGATGGCCAAGAGCCCAAATCTGCTTAACGCGATGGCCAAGAGCCCAAATCTGCTTAACGCGATGGCCGAATGCCCTACTCTGCTTAACGCGGTGGCCGAGAGCCCTGATCTGTTTATCGCGATGGCCGAGTGCCCTGATCTGTTTATCGCGATGGCCGAGTGCCCTGATCTGTTTATCGCGATGGCCGAGTGCCCAAGTCTGCTTAACGCGATGGCCGAATGCCCTAATCTGCTTAACGCGATGGCCGAGTGCCCTGATCTGTTTATCGCGATGGCCGAGTGCCCTGATCTGTTTAACGCGATGGCCGAGTGCCCTAATCTGCTGAACGCGATGGCCGAGAGCCCTGATCTGTTCATCGCGATGGCCGAATGCCCTAATCTGCTTAACGCGATGGCCGAGAGCCCACATCTGTTTAACGCGATGGCCGAGTGCCCTAATCTGCTGAACGCGATGGCCGAGAGCGCTGATCTGTTTATCGCGATGGCCGAGTGCCCTGATCTGTTTATCGCGATGGCCGAGTGCCCTAATCTGTTTATCGCGATGGCCGAATGCCAAATCTTCGTAACGCGATGGCCGAATGCCAAATCTGCATAACGCGATGGCCGAGTGCCAAATCTGCTGAACGCGATGGCCGAGTGCCAAATCTGCTGAACGCGATGGCCGAGTGCCAAATCTGCGTAACGCGATGGCCGAGTGCCAAATCTGCGAAACGCGATGGCCGAGTGACAAATCAGCGTAACGCCGATGGTCGAGTGCTCAAATCTACTTAACGCGATGGCTAAGTGCCCAAATCTGCTAAACGCGATGGCCAGGAGCCCACATCTGATTAACGCGATGGCCAAGAGCCCAATTCTGATTAACGCGATGGCCAAGAGCCCAAATCTGATTAACATGATGTGCCCAAATCTGCTTAACGCGATGGCCGATAGCCCAACTCTGCTTAACGCGATAGCTGAGTGCCCAAATCTGCTTAACGTGATGGTGAAGAGCCCAAATCGGATTAACGCGATGGCCACGAGTCCAAATCTGATTAACGCGATGGCCGAGAGCCCAAATCTGCTTCACGCGATGGCCAAGAGCCAAAGTCTGCTTAACGCGAAGTGCCCAAGTATGCTTAACGCGAAGTGTCCAAATCTGCTTAACGCGATGGCCGAGTGCCCAAATCTGCTTAACGCGATGGCCAAGAGCCCAACTCTGATTAACGCGATGGCTGAGTGCCCAACTCTGCTTAACGCGTTGTGTTTAAGGATATGGATTCAAATGAGTTACTATGTAATTCCCCCCTCCCCCAATCATAACTGTTTTATTACAATTATTTCTGTGTTATTTATTATTCTTGAAGCTAAAAGACATAGTCGCATCATTAGTAACCATCTCTGGGCTCGAATGTAGTACTCGCACACTCACATTTTGTGAAATGTATAATTTACGTTACTGTTTGTCTACTTTCGTTTTCTGATTGTAAGCACACAATTTACGTTACTGTTTGTCTACTTTCGTTTTTTGATTGTAAGCACACATACAAATATGATGCAGAACACATCTGTTTGATTGGTTTTTCGTTTTGCTCCTTTTGGGCACATTAGATTGGGTTTTTGGACGAAATGTCTAAAACAACTATTGTTTTAATGTCAGTAACAGTGATGAGAGGAGGCAACAATCGCAAGTGCATGCACCCGAGGATCCCACCCGAGTCTAGTTGGACGATTCTGCCCTTAAAAAGACAATGTGCCCATCTCCAAAAACAATAACAAAGTGATGGCCCGCACTCGATTCGCCTTATTCCAGTCGGACCCAGTAGATATAATTGCAAAATAAAATGACATTATATAAAAACAATTGCGAGAAGAATCCAACTATTGTGAGCTGACAATTTAGGTATACTCGTAAAACTTTGCCAGTGCACAAAAAAGTTAAATGATAGCCCTGCATCTGGTTTCAGTTCGAGCCTACACAAAGCATTTAAAGAGATGGATACAGATTGCAACGGAAGTCTATCAAAAGAAGAGCTGGAATCAGGCCTCACTACCCAGGGTTTCGAAGGAGAACAGGCCAAGTGTATAGTAGAAGAACTGGAATATGACTGTGACGGCAAATACAACATAAAGGAGTTTCTAGAGACTGTTGCATTTAGCGACATGTTTGCAAAAACGTACAAATTTTGATTGGATATTTTTAAGTTAAGAAATCCACACTGTTTTTACATTTTCAATGTACTGTATTACAAAAATAGATAACCTTATATTAGCAACGATAGTCATTGTTTTCGTTCAGTATCTCCTCAATTATATTTCTCCGTACTAAATAATAATAAAGTATAGGTTGATTGTTCCTAACAGGGAACTAGTAATATATATATATATCTAGTAATATATATATATATATATTACGGTGTACTCTCTAAATCCACATATTAGTCTTAAAGGAAAGTTTTAAACAGAAATCCGGCTAATTCATTTTCTTTCAGCTTGTTTTGAATAAGTTGAATTTCTGTTTAAAACGTTACCAATTGTTCACAGGCTAGCTAGCCTACATAGATTACTATATTTGGTTTAAGCATATTTTGTGTTTGTGTTTTAGGTTTATTTATCGTCGCTACCGGTTGCCAATATGAGCGACGCCTCCTGGAGAGATTAGTCATTTTAGATTTTTGGAGGATAGTGCAATGCTACAGACAGAGACCCATTCCAGAGTCTCCTCTGGTTCTTTTACGAGCACGGTGTAAAGCACCGACACGAGACCTCGGGTTAAAGTTCCACCTGAAAGACTGTTAATTTTATTAGGGTCAGAACGGAGGATCGAACCTGCGACCCATGGATTACCAGTCCAACGTGTTAACCACTGGACTACAGATTCGTCTGCTAAACTTAAAAGACATATTTTAAGTATCCAAGTTATTGAAAACAAGCTGAAAGAATGTGAATTAGTCGGATTTCTGTTTAACCCTTTCCTTCATAGAGATTTAGGTTAATATACTATTATATCTCCATACAAACGACAGCCATTTAGCTACCATTCAGTGGATAAGTAGTCGCCATATATATCCCACCTCCATAGATATTACTGGGACTACATGATAGTCTGGCCTTTATTATGAACATTGCTTTGGCTACTACATTGTCAATGTATGTCGTATTGGTAATGGCGTCATGAGGTTCTTCTATGAGGGGAAGGGTTAAATCTTTCCTTGGAAAAGGATTTTTAAGCCGAAACTTTGAATATATGGAGTACACAATGTATACGTCGTGATAGTACAGTGGACGTCGTGATAGTACAGTGGACGTCATAATAGTACAGTGGACGTCGTAATAGTACAGTGGACGTCGTGATAGTACAGTGGACGTCGTGATAGTACAGTGGACGTCGTGATAGTACAGTGGACGTCGTGATAGTACAGTGGACGTCGTGATAGTACAGTGGACGTCGTGATAGTACAGTGGACGTCGTGATAGTACAGTGGACGTCGTGATAGTACAGTGGACGTCGTGATAGTGCAGTGGACGTCGTGATAGTGCAGTGGACGTCGTGATAGTGCAGTGGACGTCGTGATAGTGCAGTGGACGTCGTGATAGTGCAGTGGACGTCGTGATAGTGCAGTGGACGTCGTGATAGTGCAGTGGACGTCGTGATAGTGCAGTGGACGTCGTGATAGTGCAGTGGACGTCGTGATAGTGCAGTGGACGTCGTGATAGTGCATGGACGTCGTGATAGTGCAGTGGACGTCGTGATAGTGCAGTGGACGTCGTGATGGTGCAGTGGACGTCGTGATGGTGCAGTGGACGTCGTGATAGTGCAGTGGACGTCGTGATAGTGCAGTGTATGTCGTGATAGTGCAGTGGACGTCGTGATAGTGCAGTGGACGTCGTGATAGTGCAGTGGACGTCGTGATAGTGCAGTGGCAGCGCGTTCGCTTCAGATTTTTATATAACCATATTTTGTTGCAAATCAATAGTACATATGTCATACACATAATGATACAATACATAGCATGAAAATACGCTTCAGATGCAAAAGGGCCGGAGTTCGAGCCCCTCTGGAGCCGTTACGACTGTGCCCTTAGGCAACGCATTTAAATTCCACATATATCTTCTCTCCCCAACGTGGATGTATTCCATCAGGAATGAGGTCTCTATAGTGATTAATATAAGTTGTAAGAACTTGTTTCGCAATCGAGCTAAAATAAATTTGTATAAACTAATGACATGAACATTGTCTACCTTGACTATTACAGGGTTTCTTAAACACTTTATTTATTTTACAACGATTGTGAAGCAAGTTCTAACAACTTATATTATATTAATAACTCTCGTTGCGCGGATGAAAACGTACATGTGGTCATTCGTGTGAGAGGAAACCGGAGTACCCGGAGAAACCCAACCTGTCCGATCTGGCGTCCACCGTACCATCTCACATACTTCCCGGTCCGAGGGTTTCTTGTATTTTATGATTTTTAATTACGCTCTGTTATGTTTATTATTCTATATATATCGTTGAAACCGTAAATCATTGCTGTCCACAAGATAAGAATGTGTGTGTTTTAAGTTTATTTACCGTCGCTACCAGTTGCCCACATGAGCGAGGCCTCCTGAAGAGATTAGTCATTTTAGATTGTTGGAGGATAGTGCAATGATACAGACAGAGACACATTCCAGAATCTTCTCTGGTTCTTTTACGTGCACGGTGTACAGCACCGACACGAGACCTCGGTTTAACGTCGCATCTGAAAGACTGCTGAGTACAAATGTTATCATTATACTGTATGTTATATAGTCGGTTCAAAAGCTCACTCAGAGTGTGTGTTGCACTGTTTATATATTGCCTATTCAAACTAAAATGGATCTTATCTTATAATGAGAATGTATATATTCCTTGGGGCCTACGTGCCCTTAAGCAGGTAACGCTATGAAACAGCCGCTTCATCAATACGGAAATCTGACTGAAATGTTTCCGTTATTTGACACAAATTGAAATGGATGCTTGCGAGACTTCGAACACTAACATTAGCGGACACCGCATTAACAGGTGACAAATGTTCGTTGTGGTTTCCAAATCAGAAAAGGTCCTATCAATACGATATTGCTTTTTGCATTTATTGTTCATGAAAATAAAACAATCAATCATTCTGTCGCTGCCGTTTTTCATAGACAGAGAAAATTGTCTTGGGAGACAGATGCTCATTGCATCACACTGATTTTTGTGTAAGAAGTTGCTGGCCGTACACTGTACAATTAGTTCTTGTTTCTCACATGGTAGTGGGTATATCTTAGAGTGTGCGATCTGGTTGAACTTGGGGCCGCCGTGGCAGAGTGATTTTGGTCGTTGATTTCAAATCAAATCATTCCACACCGCCGTAGGTATCGAAATATTTCGCGTGGAAGTCGGAATTATATCTATCTCCATCTCTCACTATCTCTCTCCTCTCTATTCTCTCTCCTCCCTCTCTCTGTCTCAAGCTTCTGATTGTTTCAGCTGAGAGTAAATCTCATTTAACGTCGCTACCGGTTGCTCATTTCAGCGATGGGCAGATTACCTTAACCACATTCTATGGGCGTGCTCGAGCGGTTAACCAGTACTTGTTGCACCAATCTCCGTAAGAAACAGACACGGTCTGATCTGTGTCCGAACCCATGGACATCAATCGATTAACAGACACGCTAGCGTGGTTGTCTAGCAACAAACTGCAATAAGGTTGAGGTTCGAATCCCACTGGGGGTGTCGAATTCTTTCATGTTGGCTTGCGGAAGGTCGGTGTTTCTACCAGGGTGCCCGTCCTGTTCAGAGGACAATATCTTACTCCACCAACCAACCAACCAACCAACCAACCAACCAACCAACCAACCAACCAACCAACCAACCAACCAACCAACCAACCAACCAACCAACCAACCAACCAACCAACCAACAAACCAAACCAACCACCAACCAACCAACAACCAACCAACCAACACCAACCAACCAACCAACCAACCAACCAACCAACCAACAACCAACCAACAACAAACCAACCAACCAACCAACCAACAACCAACCAACCAACCAACCAACCAAACCAACCAACCAACCAACCAACCAACCAACAACCAACCAACCAACCAACCAACCAAAACCAACCAACCAAACAACCAACCAACCAACCAACCACCCAACCAACCAACCAACCAACCAACCAACCAACAACCAACCAACCAACAAACCAACCAACAACCCAACAAACAACCCACCAACCAACCAACACCAACCAAACCAACCACAACCAACCAACCAAACAACCCAACCAAACAAACAACCAACCAACCAACCAACCAACCAACCAACCAACCAACCAACAACCAACCAACCAACCACAACCAACCAACCAACCAACCAACCAACCAACCAACAACCAACCAACCAACCAACCAACAAACCAACCAACCAACCAACCAACCAAACAACCAACCAACCAACAAACAAACAACCACCAACCACCCAACCAACCAACCAACAACCAACCAAACAACCAACCAACCACCAACAACCAACCAACCAACAACCAACAACCAACCAAAAACCACCAACCAACCAACCAAACAAACCAACCAACCAAACAACAACCACCAACCAACCACCCAACCAACCAACAACAAACCAACCAACCAACAACCAACCAACCAACCAACCAACAACCACCAACCAACCAACCAACCAGCAACCAACCACAAACAATCAACCAACCAACCAACAAACCAACCAACCAACCAAACAACCAACCAACCAAACCAACCAACCAACCAAACAACCAACCAACCAAACAAACAACCAACCAACCAACCAACCAACCAACAAACCAACCAACCAACCAACCAACCAAACAACCAACCAACCAACCAACCAAACAAACAAACAAACAAACAAACATACAAACACACACACAAACAAACAAACAAAGGGAGTATGGGATTGTATCAAAATACAAACATACTATTACGAACCATGGAACTCTTACTGGTGAGCACAATGTATATATGTTTGTCAACCATCAGGGGAGGGCGGGGGCGCCTTTGCCGAGTGGTTAAGGTGATCGACTCCAAATCACTTACCTTTCACTGCTGCTGGATCGAATCACACCGAGGGTGTCGAATTATTTCATGTGAGTAAACTATCCAGTTGGGTTGCAGAGGATCGTTGGTTCTACCCGGGTATCCGCCCGTGCATGAAATACCGCTCGTAAGGGCATCCGATGTCTACCTTCCACCAATCGACCTGGAGAGTCGCCATATGACATAAGCTGTTGGTGCAACTTTAATCTTTGTTTCCCAATAATTGAACGTCAATCTATCCTCATACGACAATAGCCCGCTAAACAACTATCGTATGGTTCGCCTTCGTGGTCGAGTGGTTAAGGTCGCTGACTTGTATACCACTGTAACCTATCACTACTGATGCCCATGGGTTCAATCCCCGCTCAGACCGTGTCTCTTTATATGAAAATGTTCGCAGTTTCTTACGGAGGTTGGTGCACCAAGTACTGGTTAACCGCTGGGACCTGCCCAGGAAAGGTGTTGTTAGGTAAACTTCCTCGTCGCTCAAATGGGGAACCGGTCGCGACGATAAATAAACGTAAATACAACAAATTGATATCGTGTATTATAGAAACTGTGTTCTAACATAACATGATAGTTTGTTCCTATACACAAAGAACACATATACCGCTGCTAAATCTGTAATAAACTACGGCTACGGCTGTTGAAATTTACTCCCCCTATAAACAAACTTATTTATGGACTTAAATATACACAACCTTTAATAATTTTTGCATTGGAATTGAATACAGCGACGTTAAATAAACTTAAATAAAAAATTAAATATGTCCAATCCAACTGGAAACAATACACCTGCCCTGCTTGAAACATCAACAGTCGTGGTATCAATTGGAACTCGTGTGCTACTATTCTTTGGCAATATTAAACTGAGACATTTGCATATTCCGTGAACTTACTACGTTAATACTCGGATTTCCGAAGTAAAATATGAGCTTTAGATTATGGTACACTTACTTACTGACTTGATTCAAATATTAACGGTAAAAACCTAACGTATGTCCTGGTCGTAGTTCACGGAAACGTACGAAGGCTTTGGCGGAGATTAATGAGTCTCAGTTTAATGTTGCCAAGTAATATATGAATATGTACACGTCTGATAATAAATTATTGTTCTGTTCCGTTCTGTTCTGTTCTGTATCGGAGTATTTCAATTTTACAAAGTGTACCATCCACGATTTCTCATTTGTGTGTGTGTGTTTTACGTTTATTTATCGTCGCTACCGGTTGCCCATATGAACTACGCCTCCTGAAGAGATTAGTCATTTTAGATGTTTTGGAGGATATGTCAATGATACAGAGAGAGACCCATTCCAGAGTCTCCTCTGGTTCTTGTACGTGCACTGTGTACAGCACCGACACGAGACCTTTGTTTAAAGTCCCATCTGAAAGACTGTTGATTTTATTAGGGTTAGACGGGGAATCGAACCTGCGTTCCCTGGCGAACCCTGCGAGTCCTGGATTACCAGTCCAACGTGTTATCCACTGGACTACAGATCCGTCTGTCATCATTTGCGATCATTGATAACATAGCAAAACTAATTGCGAAATACTGCTGAAGGAACCTGACTGACCTCCTCACGGTGTGCACGTCGCGGTCTGGGCACATCTCGCAGCGTAGAATTCCGGGATCTTACGGTTGTTGACATTGCAAATTCGCTTCAGGTGTGAATCGCTCCCCCCACCCGGAGTCGTAACGATTGTGCCATTAGGCAATGTATTTAAAGTTCACATACCTCTTCTCTCTCCCTCGTGGCGATGGATTCCATAAGGGCTGAGGTCTCGAGAGTGATTAATATAAGTTGTAAGAACTTGGTTCGCAATCGAGCTAACTTAATTTGTATACACTAGAGGATACATCACTGGATGTATCGAAAGAAGATGCCTCCTCCGGATGTCAACAGACCACAAAACCGACGAAGAAGCATGCTCGTCTTTGTAGATCGAGTTGCCTATACACCTCGGCTAGCCTGGGTTCCAGTCTGTCGATTGTTCACCGGTTTACTTCTGGCAAAATGATATTATCAGAAACCCAATTATCACAAACCAATTGAATACGGCCCAATTAATGATCTCGGTATTAAAATATGTTTAAATGACCTATATGACGGCAAAATATGACGGCACAATTTGACGACAAAATATGACGGCAAAATATGACGACAAAATATGACGGCAAAATATATCAATGCTTGTTCACAGGCTATACCTCGGCAGCGTCGACTTATAACAAAAACTACCGACCGGAAATGCTGAAGTGAACAGTATAGCTGTATCGGCTGGTATCCGGTATTACTCTCGGTATGCATTTCAAAATACGGTATTAATTAATGATTTATTATTATATAATATAATGATGTATTAGTCTATTACAAATAATAATGATATTATTCTATGGGACGACATTTACATATACAATTACAGAGCTAAAACCCATTTAAAACCAGTATCACACACGCTATGTATTAACTGACTAGACCGAAGAGATCATTCAAACAATATAAATCTCGTTATTATGTAAATTCCATATATCTACACTCTATCATCTATAAAGTGAATAGTGTCTTCGCCATCGGGCACTGCGTGCTCTGTTTGTTCAACATTGTTGTTCAGAATATTTTCTGTACGGACAGTGCGTCCATTTGTCAATGCTTGTATATCCAAAGAGGTGGTATATTTACTAAGTCCATCTCGTGACTTACACTCGATATTCACTACGTTTATTTTAACATTTAGTTTGTCGGAGTTGAATGGCGCATATCCATTTTCTTCTATTTGTTTGTTTTCAATTTGAGTGTCTATTGCAGATTGACGATTTACACTAGACTCTGTTTCTCCGTTATCTGTCGTTATTAGTGTGTTTGTAAATGGGACTGTTTGTTCCAAGTCTGTGATCGAAGTCTGCCGAGAGGGCTGGTGTCTTCGCTTGGCAGCGAGCTGTTTGCTGACCTCCGACGTAGTACTCATTGACCCTGTGCGTGTGTAATACATTTGACTGCCTCTGGACATTGTGCTCATACGGCGTTGATAGTGTCGAGTCCACCAAACTTTTATCTCTGTTCTTACCTACAAGAGAATGTACTTTGTATGTCTTGTTTTGACAACTTGGAATACGAAAATGACATACATTGGTCAGTTATTGCCCCTGAATACCCCCACAAGTAATATGTCTTCTTATTAAGTGATTTCCTTTGTTTTATTCGTTGTTTCCTTTGCATAACATGCTATCAATTTTCGTCCACCTTTTCATTTTAGAATTATTAAATTACTAAAACTCGACATATATCCTACAGTATATCCAATTGGAACTTATCTGTTAAGTTTTATTATCAATTAATTAACATGAATTAGATCAAATCACATTTATCATACCGCAACATCTTGTTAGGGAACAACAGTAAAACAAAGGGATTTTAACAAAAGGACCGATATACATTTCGGGATATAGCCTACAGTATCTGCCAATGGAGGTAATAGAATAGCCAGCAATGTATCTCATTAGATTGCCAGGCACGTAGCTACTATAAGGCACTGAAGGCCTGAGCCAACACATTTTCTCAGAAAATCTAAATAAAAAACCAAAACGCAATAAAGACTGTAGGGGATGGGGGTGTATGACAAAGAGTTTGGTTGTCAACTTGGAGGTCACATGCATTCTGCACAACACCAACAGATACATTCGTATATCTGCCAGTATCGATGTAAATCTAAGTGTGCCTATATGCACCATTGCCGTTCAAGGATTCAAAATGTTCCTGGGGGCTCCGCACACTTTAAACACGCCCAATGTAGTTCATACCCCGATGGAAACAATTAATCCGCGATTCAGTCCTTAAAAGAAGTTTAATTATTTCTTTATATCTTTGACATGCGAAATAGCGAACCCCATGTAGGTGACATAAAGCAAGCAATGTCGTAAAAGAATGTACAGGTCATTGATTTTTAATATTTTATACAATGGTACCTCTTGAGCTAGAAGTTATTCGCAAACCACTATTATTTAATCTGGTACTGAGTATAACCGATATTCGGCGTCTTGGAGGCTAGTTTAACATATTTTATTGCCAATATTAAAGTGCTTATACAATATAATACATCATAGCAAACTACAGCATAAATAATGGCAAGTGGGTCGGGTCACAAGTTCTCAAAACATTAGATTCGACCATTCCCAATATGCTTGGAGGTGCTATAGGCGTAAGAAAGATTATCTATGTAAGTATACAGGAGGATGTGAACATGTAGGGGTGCTTTTACGACAGTGTTAGAATTGGCTTAGTAAGCCGAACCAGGCAGTGACAGAACCCTGCATTTAGTAGCTGTCATTATCCGTTATATAGTACAACGGTTACGGCCCAACTATCAGAAAGAATCATGCAACCATGACAAAGGCATGAAAATTAGCATACAGGTAACTTAGCATGTGTAAATTCGTGTAAGGCTTTATACCCATGTTGTCATCACCTGAGCATATTGGGCATGTCCTAAATGGATTCATTGCCTCTATACCCATGTTCTCATCACCTGAGCATATTGGGCATGTCCTAAATGGATTCATTGCCTCTATACCCATGTTGTCATCACCTGAGCATATTGGGCATGTCCTAAATGAATTCATTGCCTCTATACCCATGTTGTCATCACCTGAGCATATTGGGCATGTCCTAAATGGATTGATTGTAGTTGGACCCATATTGTCATCACCTGAGCATATTGGGCATGTCCTAAATGGATTCATTGCCTCTATACCCATGTTCTCATCACCTGAGCATATTGGGCATGTCCTAAATGGATTCATTGCCTCTATACCCATGTTGTCATCACCTGAGCATATTGGGCATGTCCTAAATGAATTCATTGCCTCTATACCCATGTTGGCATCACCTGAGCATACTGGGCATGTCATAAATGGATTCATTGCCTTTATACCCATATTGGCATCACATGAGCATATTGGGCATGTCCTAAATGGATTGATTGTAGTTGGACCCATATTGTCATCACCTGAGCATATTGGGCATGTCATAAATGGATTCATTGCCTTTATACCCATGTTGCATCACCTGAGCATACTGGACATGTCATAAATGGATTCATTGCCTTTATACCCATGTTGGCATCACCTGAGCATACTGGGCATGTCATAAATGGATGCATTGCCTTTATACCCATGTTGCATCACCTGAGCATACTGGGCATGTCATAAATGGATTCATTGCCGTTAGATTCCAACATCGTGTTTCTGTGTTGCTTATAAGCCAAGATACAATGGAAACCATATTTTTTTGGCAGCCATTTTTGAAATTCAAGATGGCGACCTGATACCATGTTGATCAAATGTTATCCGAATCACACGCTAAGCTATTTGTATGACAGTTGTTATACTTTTGTGAAGTTATGCACAGACATACGGATCTGTAGTCCAGTGGTTAACACGTTGGACTGGTAATCCATGGATCGCAGGTTCGATCCCCGGTTTGACCATAATAAAATTAACCAGTCTTTCAGATGGGACGTTAAACCGAGGTCTCGTGTCGGTGCTTTACACCGTGCACGTAAAAGAACCAGAATAGACTCTGGAATGGGTATCTGTCTGTATCATTGCACTATCCTCCAAAAATCTAAAATGACTAATCTCTTCAGGAGGCGTCGCTCATATGGGCAACTGGTAGCGACGATAAATAAACGTAAACACGAAGTTATGCACACTGTTTTCCGTATGCACTGCACTAATAGGTTTATAATTAACAAGACTATCCGTAAAAGGTGTACACAAGGACATTAAATCATACCTCCGCATTCGTAAAGCACAATAGGATCGCAATGAATAAACCCTGAAACAGACAAAAAACAAGTGCATTTAAGCTACACTCACGTATAACGCTTAATATGCCATGTTTTCTCGACATATTTGAGATATCGTTTATATTTTATGATCTCTTATAACATTATTTCCTACGAAAAGTCAATGTCATGTGATATTACCTGTAAATATATTGAGGCACAAAATGTCATATCCAGGATTACACGCAATCCTCTCATTGTCGGAAATTGCACGTGCGATTAGATGTAACTAAAAGCATTTGGCAATATCTTACAGTTAGCTAGATAGATAGATAGATTGGTAGGTAGGTAGATATATATATACGGGTAGGCAGAAACATCATGTTTTTAACAGCCTTTCAGATGGGACATTAAACCGAGGTCTCGTGTCGGTGCTTTATACCGTGCACGTAAAAGAACTAGAGGAGACTCTGGAATGGGTCTCTGTCTGTATCATTGCACTATCCTCCAACAATCTAAAATGACTAATCTCTTCAGGAGGCGTCGCTCATATCGGCAACCGGTAGCGATGATAAATAAACGCAAAACACACAAACACAACATCATGTTTGCAACTCGTAGGCGGAGCAGCCAGTATCAATTAAGTTTAAACTTTATTTATTATTCAACGATTGCGAAGCATATGTGGTCTTTAGTGTGGGAGGAAACCGGAGTACACGGAGAAAACCCAACTCTCCGATCTGGCGACCACCGTACCACCTCGCATACTTCCCGGTCCGAGGATCGAACTCAGGTTGCGTTAGTGAGAAGCGAGCGCGCTAACCACTGCGCTAATCGGACAGTCATATCCAATATAGACATGGAATCAATAAGTAAAATATTGGGTTCATAAAAACAAAACATGGTACTATGGATATAATTTCGCGTTTTATAAACGAAATAGAGGTTTTTGATTTGCTTAGAAATTAAGACACACTTTAAATCAGGGATATATATTACATAGTCTTGCTGCAAAGTTTAATAGACGGGTTAGAAGTACAGTGGTTAGCACGTTAGACAGCGAATCCAGGAAAGGTCAGACCTTAATACTATTAACCGTCTTTCAGATGGGAATTTCAACCGAGATCTCCTGTCGGTGCTTTACATCGTGCACGTAAAAGAGCCAGAATACACGCTGGAACAGGTATATGTATGTTCAAATGCATGTTCCTTCAACATATAATATAACTAATCTCCTAAGGGGCTATGTCATCTTCAATGTGCTAGATATTGACCCAAAATAAATATTTCGAAAATGAACAACACAAAGCACTATCACCACGCTCATTGTTAATAAATTAAATATTTGCCCCACTGTGATGTTTATAAATTGAAACTTGAGTTTGAAAATGAATGGTTAATTAATGAATCTATGGAACAATAGATTATTTATTGGGCGTCATATCGATCAAAAGGAATGAACAGTAAATATTTACGCCGCTATGCTATGGATGTATTGTATATATTGTCACTTGTTTGCTCTCCTAAAATGTGTCCCCTAATTTCGCGACCAAAACCAACCAAGGTCAAACATGTCTTCAGTGATTGTGCTTTTTCTGCATAGCATATGTGCATGTTCAACTCTATGAACCCTAGATAGTTACCCATAGTATAACTCTGTTAAATATTGACATAAACTGTTCATTCCTTATGGACGATATGACGCAAAAATAAATAATTTATTGTTCTAGAGATTCATTAATTAACCATTCATTTTCCAACTCAAACATCATAGTTGGGCCAATATTTAATTTAATAAAAAGAAGCATATGGTGACAGTGCTTGCTTTTGTTTATTTTCAAAGTATTTGTTTTGAGTCAATATCTAGCACATTGAAGATGACATAGCCCCTTAAGAATACGTAGCTCATATGGGCAACCGCTAGCGAAGATAAATAAACGTAAAACACACACAACAAGCTTGTCGTTGACATGACTAGAGTACATGTACTTCCATAAGAAACGTTATAGTTTATACAAATTTAATTTTGCTCGAAGTTCTTACAACTTATATTAATCACTCTCGAGACCTCATTTCTGATGGAATCCATCGCCACGAGGGAGAGAGAAGAGGCAACGTGGACTTTAAATGCCTTGCATAAGGGCACACTCGTATCGGCTCCAGCGGGGTTCGAACTCCGGACCTTTCGCACCTGAAGCGAACGCGCATCCACTGCGCTATATAGCACACTTTCTAAAACAGTTGCTATCATACAATTGTATTCGTTACAAGATCCGTATTACACAAGTTTTACAGTATTGAAATCCATTCTTTTCCAAATTTTTTTAAAGTACTTGAACATGAAATATGTATAATCTTATTTTGACTACCGGCAGGTTAGCCTTTCTTCCAATCGACTATCTACGTACCGGTAACTCCACTTCTCCATAACAGCATAGATTTTATCATATGACTGTAATTGCTACAACACCACAATAACCCGCTGTGTCGGTAAAGGCATACATCCATTTCAACATTTTAATGTACTTAAGCATTATATAATCTGATTTTCTTTTTTTCATTCATCTCGTTTCGTTGCCGCTCCGTTTCTCCGTAAAAAAAATAAAAACCGTAATATCGAAGAAATTGATATGCGCAAAATTTGGAATGTTTCAATAAAATTGCTGGTATAAAAACTGAAAACTCGTATACTATTGGTAATCCAGGTCAACCTCCACCGCGTGTACCTCGTGACCAAGGCATGTCCCGCAGCAGCAGCTGATTCAAGACTTCGTTGCATCGACACACAATCGGTCTCTCGTGTATGAAGAATCCAAAGCTCCGACATGAGGGGAGCAGCCGGGGAAAGTGCTGGCATAAAAACGGGAAACTCGCATACTATTAGTAATCCAGGTCAACCTCCACCACGTGCACGTCGTGACCAAGGCATGTCCCGCAGCAGCAGCAGCAGCAGCAGCAGCAGCAGCAGCTGATTCAAGCCTCCGTCTCCTCGACACAAAATCGGTCTCATGAGTATGAAGAATCCAAAGCTCCGACATGAGGGGAGCAGCCCGGGAAAGTGTTCATGTCACGAAGACCCTTGAACAAGATTGTTGCTACCAGTTTCTGCTGCTGCGGGATGGCACATGGGGAGGATGTGGCCCTAAAAGGGACAGTTTTCGAAAGAAGCGACACTTCACAGGACTGGTCACCCTGGACGGAAAGAAGAAGCCGCACTATGTTGTCACATAGCACATGAATCGGCGTAATAATCAGTCGCCCATATACCTCGGTTGGGGTGACTTTAAATACATATACTCGCTGACATTATTGGTATCGAAATCAGAGTAACTAAACAATAACCTAGGTATGAATAGAAGCTTACGTACGTTATTCTACTCATAAATGCAGAAAGGACATGTATATGTAGCTTAGTCATATTCTATTGCAAATCAATAGTAAATATGCCATGCACAAAATGATACAATAATGAGAGTATGCATTTCAAATGGGTTGGTGCACACGTTTTAGCAACATTAGACAACGGCCAACACCAGTACACGCGTATATAGCCCTGACATTAATTCGAACATATCTGATCTGCTTAGAATAGCAACCATTGTATCTTATTATCTATTAAGTGTTGCATAAAGCGAAACACCCGTATGTGTTTATGTATCCCCAAAGTTCTGATCCCCAAAGATCTGATCCCCAAAGTCCCAAAGTTCTGATCCCCAAAGTCCCAAAGTTCTGATCCACAAAGTCCCAAAGTTCTGATCCACAAAGTCCCAAAGTTCTGATCCCCAAAGTCCCAAAGTTCTGATCCACAAAGTTCTGAATCACAAAGAGCTACTGGATAAAATATATTCTTGCAAAGCCAGATTGCGTACATATATTAGCCTTGAGTCCATACTAAAGCTGGCATGATTCTAACTCTATTACACACACGTTGCATCTTGAAATTGTTGCGCGAACAGCCACCTGCACATTGTAAGATGTCAGAATTCCGATAAAAATGACTTACTTGATACGAGTTGAAAAACATTTCTATGAGTAGCATCACAAATGAGGTTGTATCGTCCACTTGCTCATTGGGAAAAGCAACCAGTATGTAGTACACACCAAACATTGGTATCAGCACAACTATGCTTTTGGCTAAGGTTCTGCACATACAATGTATATAGAAGAAGACATTTTAATTTTCCAATTTGAACTACATTGGCGATCAGTAACGATTCCACCAAATCTAAGCCTCGCCATTTATGTTACATTTTAAGATACCGTCAATATAAACAAAGTGAAAGTAAATGCGTAGTTTTCAAAATGGAAATCAAATTTGACGGTTATATCTAAATCCCAGATGAATCCCGTTCCGAATAGAAATGAAGAAACTGGAATCTTTTTTATTTCATTTATCGTCAAATATATACATATAATTATACAATACATATCGATAGCGATTGTCTAACTATGTTTATTTCTTTTTCTAAAATGTTTTCTTGCGTTTGGTTTAAACATATATTTTCGAAATTATATAACATAATTTACTACACATAATTATGTACACAATACATACAAGTGGATTGAAATGAAAGCTAAACGCTTATTGAATTTCTCTCCACTCCAGAGACAGTACATCACAACAGAAGTGGCGGAAAATTATAATATTAATTGAATTGAATCGATCAGTAGTATAAACCCACAGACGGATATGTAGTCCAGTGGTTAACACGTTGGACTGGTAATTCAAGGGGTCGCAGGTTCAATCCCACGTCTGACCCTAATAAAATTAACAGTATTTCATATGGGATTTTAAACCGAGGTCCCGTGTCGGTGCTCTACACCGTGCAGGTAAAAGAACCAGCGGAGTCTCTGGAATGCGTCTCTGTCTGTATCCTCCAAAAATCTAAAATCTCTTCAGGAGGCATCGCTCATGTGGGAAAGCATATCTCGGTAGCGACGATAAATAAACGTAAATCACACACACGTATATATTCTATACTTGGTTTCAATTTACGTGTGAACTACCATTATGCAAATGAAAATATGGGGCAAAATAAATCATGAATATAATCGGAAAAGTGTGAATAATAATGCTATCAATATTGTGTTCGGATTATGTCTGTAACGATTACATCAATAAAAGTTGCACCGAACAATATTTCGAGTTATATTGTTAATGCTATACCGATATTAATGGTTTGCGCATTAACAGTTTATGACATAATATCATTTAAATCAAATCTTTTTGGTTTAATTCGCTATCTCCGCTACAAGAGAAACGCGGCATAGCGCCAACTTGTACTGAGATTGTTCGTTACGCTAAATGAAGAATAAGCACAGTCCCGTAGCCAGAAGCCGAAAATAACGGAACCTAAGCTTCCAGGGTGGTTCGGGGGCATGCGAAATTCTATTCAGATGTAGTTTAAATTTTATTTATTTTAAGCAAGTTTTAACACCTTATATTAATCACTCTCGTTGGCGCTGATGAAAGAGTAAAATGTAGTAATTCGTGTGGGAGGAAACTGGAGTACCCGGAGAAAACCCACCTGTCCGATTTGGCGACCACCGTACCATCTCACATACTTCCCAGTCCGAGGATCGAACCCAGGTTGCATTGATGAGAAGCGAGCGCGCTAACCACTGCGCTAATCGGACAGTCAAGTCAGATGTGTAAATTCTATTGAACAACTAAGCGGTTCTACTGTTTGCCTGTTGTTTCCTATACTTGGTTACATTACTTGCCAAATTCTAACCGAGGCGAGTGCATCATTCGCCTCAGTGTGTCTACGGGCCTGAAGCACATGTCATATTCAGATATAGTGTACATTCTACTTCTATAACCTTGTGTCTAATTCTAATATAAGATGTGGAACGGAAACACCTACGTTTCCAAGAATGAGTTACGGAGTGAATACCTAGGTTCTAAATGTTAAAATTAAATCCAGGAATGAGAACGTATGTTCTAAATCTAAAAACAAAAGTTGGGAGTGAGACCATAAGTACTAAATCGTAAGCATTAGTTTTGGAATGAAAACCTAGGACCTCAATCGTTAACCTAGGTTCTGGGATCAAGATTGTAAAACTGTTCTCCAATTTCTATCTCAGTCACAAGCTGTTTGATTGGTTCATTCGTTTGCACATCTCAGATTAAGGCATTCAAATTATTCAGCTTACATCTAAGAAAACTTTACTAGAAACCGAGTGACAACATATCGCAACATTCAAAAATCGTAGTTCTGGAATATCAACGAAGATTCTAAGAATCTCCGTTCTCAATTCAAAAGATAAGTTCTGGAACGAGCACCAAGGTTATCAATCGAAACGTAGATCGTGGAGTGAAAAACTAGGTTCGAAAACAAATATTTTGGAATGTGAACTTGGTTTATCAGTACAAACATATCATTTCAATTAGTAACTAGGTTTCCAGTTATATCTCGATTGAGAACCCAGATTTCTAACCCAGAACAAATATCTCGATTGAAAACCCAGACTTCTCACCCAGAACAAATGTCTCGATTGAGAACCCATATTTCTAACCCAGAACACATGTCTCGATTGAGAACCCATATTTCTAACCCAGAACAAATGTCTCCATTGAAAACCCAGATTTCTCCCCCAGAACAAATGTCTCGATTGAGAACCCAGATTTCTCGCCCAGAACACAGTTTTATTCTTTATTATAGTCTCATCTATGTACAATGTATCATAAAATCATATTACATACTATAAAACAGTACATAGCCATTCATATATTTGAATTACAAGAGACGTATCACAGTTATTTTCACATAATGTATATTCAATGCAACATAACAATTAATAATGTTCACTATATACATGGTAAATCTACATGCAACATAACGTTCACTATATACATGGTAAATCTACATGCAACATAACGTTCACTATATACATGGTAAATCTACATGCAACATAACGTTCACTATATACATGGTAAATCTACATGCAACATAACGTTCACTATATACATGGTCAATTTACATGCAACATAACGTTCACTATATACATGGTCAATCTACATGCAACATAACGTTCACTATATACATGGTAAATCTACATGCAACATAACGTTCACTATATACATGGTAAATCTACATGCAACATAACGTTCACTATATACATGGTAAATCTACATGCAACATAACGTTCACTATATGCATGGTAAATCTACATGCAACATAACGTTCACTATATGCATGGTCAATCTACATGCAACATAACGTTCACTATATACATGGTAAATCTAAATTGCCTCTGCTAATCCAAACTAAAAAGATCTTAAAAAGGTGATATCTAGGAATACAATACTGAAAGCTTAATATAGGCACTATAGTTTGCGACAGTAAAAAATGGTGTAAGAAATCCATTATTATATTATATTTTGATCAGATCAAAAGTGAACTGATTAGCAGCGACTATTTAGTTGTAATAAATGTATGTATACTGCATAGAGATAAACATACGTTTAGGTTAAAATACATTTCTGGTATATTAATAAGAATTATAGTGTATTATTTACAGAGGTAAAATGAACGCTTTTGCAAAATGTTAAAACAGGTTTTGGCACATGCCCTAATCATATATTTGTTGGAGAATAAAAATATCAACTGGTTATTTCTAGACAGGTTAGAGAAATTACTGTCTATACTGTTTGCTTTTAAGAACAAATCTTGTCTAGTATCCTCATAAAGCTGACATTCAAATAAAACATGACTTTCTGTTTCCATAGTATCACAGAAGTTACATGTCTCGATTGAGAACCCAGATTTCTCACCCAGAACACATGTCTCGATTGAAAACCCAATTCATTATCCAGAACAAATATCTCGATTGAAGACCGAGATTTCTCACCCAGAAAGTATGTCTCGATTGAGAACCCAGATTTCTCACCCAGAACAAATGTCTCGATTGAGTACCCAATGTTTCACCCAGAAAGTATGTCTCGATTGAAAACCCAGATTTCTCGCCCAGAACAAATGTCTCGATTTAGAACCCAGATTTCTCGCCCAGAACAAATGTCTCGATTGAGAACCCAGATTTCTCGCCCAGAACAAATGTCTCCATTGAGAACCCAGATTTCTCGCCCAGAACAAATGTCTCGATTGAGTACCCAATGTTTCACCCAGAAAGTATGTCTCGATTGAAAACCCAGATTTCTCGCCCAGAACAAATGTCTCGATTTAGAACCCAGATTTCTCGCCCAGAACAAATGTCTCGATTGAGAACCCAGATTTCTCGCCCAGAACAAATGTCTCGATTGAGAACCCAGATTTCTCGCCCAGAACAAATGTCTCGATTGAGAACCCAGATTTCTCGCCCAGAACAAATGTCTCGATTGAGAACCCATATTTCTAACCCAGAACACATGTCTCGATTGAGAACCCATATTTCTAACCCAGAACACATGTCTCGATTGAGAACACAGATTTCTCACCCAGAACACATATCTCGATTGAGAACCCAGATTTCTCACCCAGAACACATGTCTCCATTGAGAACCCAGATTTCTCACCCAGAACACATGTCTCCATTGAGAACCCAGATTTCTCACCCAGAACACATGTCTCCATGAAAACCCAGATTTCTCACCCAGAACAAATGTCTCGATTGAGAACCCAGATTTCTCACCCAGAACAAATGTCTCGATTGAGTACCCAGATTTCTCACCCAGAACAAATGTCTCGATTGAGTACCCAATGTTTCACCCAGAAAGTATGTCTCGATTGAAAACCCAGATTTCTCGCCCAGAACACATGTCTCGATTGAGAACCCAGATTTCTCGCCCAGAACAAATGTCTCCATTGAGAACCCAGATTTCTCGCCCAGAACAAATGTCTCGATTGAGTACCCAATGTTTCACCCAGAAAGTATGTCTCGATTGAAAACCCAGATTTCTCGCTCAGAACAAATGTCTCGATTTAGAACCCAGATTTCTCGCCCAGAACAAATGTCTCGATTGAGAACCCAGATTTCTCGCCCAGAACAAATGTCTCGATTGAGAACCCATATTTCTAACCCAGAACACATGTCTCGATTGAGAACCCATATTTCTAACCCAGAACACATGTCTCGATTGAGAACACAGATTTCTCACCCAGAACACATATCTCGATTGAGAACCCAGATTTCTCACCCAGAACACATGTCTCCATTGAGAACCCAGATTTCTCACCCAGAACACATGTCTCCATGAAAACCCAGATTTCTCACCCAGAACAAATGTCTCGATGAGAACCCAGATTTCTCACCCAGAACAAATGTCTCGATTGAGTACCCAGATTTCTCACCCAGAACAAATGTCTCGATTGAGTACCCAATGTTTCACCCAGAAAGTATGTCTCGATTGAAAACCCAGATTTCTCGCCCAGAACACATGTCTCGATTGAGAACCCAGATTTCTCGCCCAGAACAAATGTCTCCATTGAGAACCCAGATTTCTCGCCCAGAACAAATGTCTCGATTGAGTACCCAATGTTTCACCCAGAAAGTATGTCTCGATTGAAAACCCAGATTTCTCGCTCAGAACAAATGTCTCGATTTAGAACCCAGATTTCTCGCCCAGAACAAATGTCTCGATTGAGAACCCAGATTTCTCGCCCAGAACAAATGTCTCGATTGAGAACCCATATTTCTAACCCAGAACACATGTCTCGATTGAGAACCCATATTTCTAACCCAGAACACATGTCTCGATTGAGAACACAGATTTCTCACCCAGAACACATATCTCGATTGAGAACCCAGATTTCTCACCCAGAACACATGTCTCCATTGAGAACCCAGATTTCTCACCCAGAACACATGTCTCCATTGAGAACCCAGATTTCTCACCCAGAACACATGTCTCCATGAAAACCCAGATTTCTCACCCAGAACAAATGTCTCCATGAAAACCCAGATTTCTCACCCAGAACACATGTCTCCATGAAAACCTATAGGTTCTTATTATAAGCAGACTATACAATAATTCCGGGAATCTAGTTTCTCAGTCAAGAAGAGAGTTTCTCAAGACTGAACCCATATATTTAAGAATTGCTATTATATACAGATAGCAACAAAGAACCTAAGGTTTATACAATAATATAGTGGTAGAGTTAGAACATATATATTCTTAGAGATATTGGACAATCTGCTATCTATGCCGTTTATTGGCCGTGCCGTGTGCCGTTAACAATAGATATCATTGTCCCAAAATGTCTGGACTAAAATTTTGTCTACATACATTTCATACACAACTCACTCACTCACTCACTCACTCACTCACTCACTCACTCACCACTCACTCACTCACTCACTCACTCACTCACTCACTCACTCACTCACTCACTCACTCACTCACTCACTCACTCACTCAATCACCACTCACTCACTCACCACTCACTCACTCACTCACTCACTCACTCACTCACTCACTCACTCACTCACTCACTCACTCACTCACTCACTCACTCACTCACTCACTCACTCACTCACTCACTCACTCACTCACTCACTCACTCACTCACTCACTCACTCACTCACTCACTCACTCACTCACTCACTCACTCACTCACTCACTCACTCTCACTCACTCACTCACTCACTCACTCACTCACTCACTCACTCACTCACTCACTCACTCACTCACTCACTCACTCCTCACTCACTCACCACTCACTCACTCACTCACTCACTCACTCACTCACTCACTCACTCACTCACTCACTCACTCACTCACTCACTCACTCACTCACTCACTCACTCACTCCTCACTCACTCACTCACTCACTCACTCACTCACTCACTCTCACTCACTCACTCACTCACTCACTCACTCACTCACTCACTCACTCACTCACTCTCACTCACTCACTCACTCACTCACTCACTCACTCACTCACTCACTCACTCTCACTCACTCACTCATCACTCACTCACTCACTCACTCACTCACTCACTCACTCACTCACTCACTCACTCACTCACTCACTCACTCACTCACTCACTCACTCACTCACTCACTCACTCACTCACTCACTCACTCACTCACTCACTCACTCACTCACTCACTCACTCACTCACTCACTCACTCACTCACTCACTCACTCACTCACTCACTCACTCACTCACTCACATTCAATCTGAGATCATAGAGAGAACCTAGATTGTTCAGATGTATTAAACAATCAACTCCATACACTACCTTATGCTTCCCTCCACTCACTGGTCGTCTAAACACAGTTCCAGTCTGCAGAGCTTTCTCAATGTTTTACTTCTGGCAAAACGACATTATCATAAACTCAATGTGGCACAATTAACGTTTTGGGTGTTAAATATATATACAAGGTCAATTATATCAACGACTATTGACTGATTTGTTAAAACATTTCTTAATTGCGCATTAGTGCTTTTTTTCTATTTCAGTATTTCAAAATTGCTTGTTTTAATATTAAGTATTTCTTTTTTAATTAGCGACTGTTCCTCGGTTTTAATATGTAAATATAATAATATGTCAGTAGACTGTGATAGTTTGATTATCTGTGATTAGATTAGTCTCTTATAATTCTTTTATAATGAATGGTGTTGTACTTGGCCACGATAATTTGTTGTGTATATTTCATGTATTGTACAACGATGAGACTGAAATAAAGAATACATCTACTGTTCCCAGGCTAATTAAAATACCATAACAAATAAGAAATATTGTACAATGCCCCGTGCAATGGAATGAGATGTGTGTGTTTTACGTTTATTTATCGTCGCTACCGGTTGCCCAAATGAGCGATGTGTGTGGTGTGGTGTGGTGTGGTGTGGGTGTGGTGTGGTGTGGGTGTGGTGTGGGTGTGGTGTGGGTGTGGTGTGGGTGTGGGTGTGGTGTTGTGTGGTGTGGTGTGGTGTGGTGTGGTGTATATGAATTGTGTTTAAATATAGAGCGTTGCGCTATTTTAAAATTAGGCGACTAATTTTAAGATTTCAAAAATGTGCTGTCTCTATTTTAAAATCGAGACAATCGGTCAATCGAGTACAATATATACAAACCTGTATCTGGTGGTGTCCGAAGATGGGAACGTGTTTAATTTTGTTAGTAGCACCCTCACTATGTTGATGAAGAAGAAGAAGTTAAGCTGAAATAAACAAAATAGCAGCACAAGTTGGACTTCGAATGGCGGTAATCTTGTTTAACTCTTTTAGCGCCGAATAAATTCAGAACATGTGCACACAACATAGATTCAGATCTACCAGGTGCTTCGGCTTCACTGTCTGAAGAGCAATCAGTATACAGCCTGATCAGACGGCACGTTCTGTTCTGTCTGATCGGGTTCTCTGCTTTTTGCAAAATCGTTTTTATGCGACATTGGCGATGAAAGAGTAAAATTTGTACTTAGAAATAAAGGTCAGACATCACTATTGAAATCTCCATACGCAACCATTAAAGCATACAGCGCAATTACATGTTCTATTTACCCCAAATATAGTTTTCCGCAAAGAGTTGTATTGGGCGTTTCTCCGGGGTACTCCGGTTTCTTCCCACACCAGTGACCACATATACGCTTTCATCCGTGCCAACGAGAGTGATTAATATAAGTTGTTAGAACTTGCTTTGCAATCGTTGTAAAAAAGTTTAAACTTAGTTGTATTGTCAATACTACAGTGAAACCTGTCTATAACAACATCGACTCGGACCAAGATTTTGTGTCAGATAACATAGGTTGTCGTTATAACAAGGTTCTTCAATTTGCATCATTTTTATGCGTATACATACATTAGTTACATATATACACGGCGTTCCATTCAACTCATTAGAACAATTGCGTTTTCTTTTTGGCGTATTCATCCTTACACTTCAGTGACATTTAATAAATGGGTTTGCAACCACTGGCCAAACATGTGTACATCTTAGAAGTGTAACACTCCATTCAATTGATGACCACACATTGTATGGTGATACTTGACTTAACTCAACTTACCTGAGAAACAGCTTACCTGTAAGATATTTGGATTGTCCCAATTGTGTAAATTGGGTTAGTCAGATTACACAGGTTGAAATTACATGACAGGTGTCAGTACAACAAGGTTTTGTTTATATGAACTATATAGTACAATTGCCGGGACCGACAGATAATGCCAGTTAACACAGTTTGTCGTTGTAGTCAGGTGTCGTTATAGACAGTCTACACTGTACATGTATTGACAAATTCCAATGTTATTTTTCAAATTTCCACCTTTTAAAAGATACCCTACTCAGAACTCAAAAGGTTAATGTGTTATTTCATTACTTTCTACACTCCCATTCCCGTTTATTTAGCTATAATATTATACACTTATTATATATTTTGGTCTTACTAGATAATACGTTTACGTCTTAGTCGCCTCTAGTGCACACATTTATATATGTGATGGAGATACTCTCAATAAGCTTTACGCTTTCGATTAAATCCATTTTCATTCTGTATACAATAAATATGTACTGTACATTATGAATGAATGAATACATATGTTTAAATACTCGGCCGCGGATACACACTATATAATTATGTAATGGAACTCATTTCAGTTATCTAGAAATTTAATGCAGTTCAACCGTTTTCGGGCCGTTTCGGTTGCTTCTCTTTGTTTAACAATACGCCATTCTTGGATCGCACGGCATGCGATATTCTCAATCAAAACGTAGTCCATTTGGCCCCCACAGTGTAAGTTTCGAGAGGTTTATTATGTTTAATTAGTATTATTTCTACCCTATTTCATAATCGATGTTTGGTAATGTTATTCACCTTTACGGTGAAAGCCCCAGTTCGGTTATTTTAGTTTGGTGGATTCGTCCCCAGGTGTGTTCGAACCAGTGTATAAACGGTACCAGTCTGTTATGTTGGTAAACGGGGATACTAATTTAGGGTTTATTGCTTCTAAATACACATACCAATACATTGGTTAACTTGGTTGACCTTACTTTGATATTTAATTGAGACTTAGTGAGTGTAATCGATAACCGTAGGAATATACTATATAGAGGTGTATGTTCAGTTTTCTTATAATTCCTCATTATGTATTTTCAGTGTTTTATCGCACAACACTTTATACATTAAAGATGAACGAGGTTAGCTATCTGTTTTGTGTTGACCCGCTAACAATCCACGAATAGAATACTGTATATAAACACAATTTCTAGAAATACCGACATTTTTCTACCAGAATAATGCTATTATTGTCTCCGTATTTCCGACAATGGGCTAGCCTAAAATAACATTACTTTCGTGCCAAATTAACGTAGGGTGACTGTACAGCTGTACTATCGGAACAATCCGCCAAATAAAAACGTTGCGCAAATCACACTGATAAAAAGTGATGTTCAATGCATCACGTGCATGACAGGTTTTAGTGTGATAACAACAGCGATACGCCATTATGGTTTATTTACCCAGTTAGATTGCTAAGTGGGAAGTGGCAACACATCTCGTAAATGTCTAAAATGTCATAAACTATGTTTTATGTACTATTAAAATTGCATCTTTTTGTGTTCAGATTGCATACTATTGATCTGTGTTATTAAACATCAGGCATGTGCTTCAGAATGATCAGGTGTATGGCAATGAACGACATCGCTCGCTGTTCTATTACCTTCCCTCGGCAGGTGCTTCAGAATGATCAGGTTTATGGCAATGAACTACATCGCTCGCTGTTCTATTACCTTCCCTCGGCAGATAAATTCTGATTATCCCGAAGTGTATTTCGGAATCATTTGATTTTATGTTAGCTTAGTTTATACAAATTTATTTTTATTTCAATTGCGAAACAAGTTCTTACAGCTTATATTAATCACTCTCGAGACCTCACTCTTGAAGGAATCCATCGCCACGAGGGAGAGAGAAGAGGCAATGTGGAGTTTAAATACCTTGCCTAAGGGCACATTCGTAACGGCTCCAGCGTGGCTCGAACTCCGGGCCTTTCGCACCTGAAGCGAACGCCCTACTACAGCGCTATCACGACCTCCAATGGAATTGTGGGTTCAGTAGCACAACCCGCCCCAACACCATACCATTGCGTCTAGAATGCTACACGAGCAATAATACAATCATTTGTTGTATTTGATAAAATGTTAATATGTATGCGAAATCGAGATGTTTCATTTTGGCGAAATGAAAGCGCTACACGCCAGCATACGTTCAGCATAGTTTTGTAGACTTGTGTATTGTGTGATGAATGCCTACTTACCACTACTGTTAAAATGACGGGTCCTTGAATGAACCAACTCAATCCAGCCCAGTTTTCCGATAAATGCCAACAGCTGTAAATATAAAACGGAGAAATAATATCCATACATATGATACAGACGGATTTATAGTTCAGTTGTAACACGCTGGACTTGTAATACTAGGATCAAAGGTTCGATCCCCGTCTGACCCTAATAAAATTAACATTCTTTCAGGTAAGGTCTCATGTCGATGCTTTACACCGTGCACGTAAAAGAACCGGAGGATACTCTGGAATGGGTGTCTGTCTGTATCATTGCACTAGCCTCCAAACATCTAAAATGACTAATCTCTTCAGGAGGCGTCGCTCATATGGGCAACCGGTAGCGACGATAAATAAACGTAAAACACACACACATACATAAATATGACATTCCCAAACACCTACTGAATACCGTAACTACTGTATTTGTTCATTCCGTTCATTTATATGAACAAGTTGGCAGTTTCTTACGGAGGTTGGTGCACCAAGTACTGGTTAACCGCTGGAGCCTGCCCAGGAAAGGTGTTGTTAGGTAAACTGCCCGCCAGCGATATAGCCCAAATTGGTGCTGATGCAGGCGTAAAACCCGAAATATAACATAACTGCCCAGGAAAGGTGTTGTTAGGTAAACTGCCCGCCAGCGATATAGCCCAAATTGGTGCTGATGCAGGCGTAAAACCCGAAATATAACATAACTGCCCAGGAAAGGTGTTGTTAGGTAAACTGCCCGCCAGCGATATAGCCCAAATTGGTGCTGATGCAGGCGTAAAACCCGAAATATAACATAACTGCCCAGGAAAGGTGTTGTTAGGTAAACTGCCCGCCAGCGATATAGCCCAAATTGGTGCTGATGCAGGCGTAAAACCCGAAATATAACATAACTGCCCAGGAAAGGTGTTGTTAGGTAAACTGCCCGCCAGCGATATAGCCCAAATTAGTGCTGATGCAGGCGTAAAACCCGAAATATAACATAACTGCCCAGGAAAGGTGTTGTTAGGTAAACTGCCCGCCAGCGATATAGCCCAAATTGGTGCTGATGCAGGCGTAAAACCCGAAATATAACATAACTGCCCAGGAAAGGTGTTGTTAGGTAAACTGCCCGCCGGCGATATAGCCCAAATTGGTGCTGATGCAGGCGTAAAACCCGAAATATAACATAACTGCACAGGAAAGGTGTTGTTAGGTAAACTGCCCGCCAGCGATATAGCCCAAATTGGTGCTGATGCAGGCGTAAAACCCGAAATATAACATAACTGCCAGGAAAGGTGTTGTTAGGTAAACTGCCCGCTGGCGATATAGCCCAAATTGGTGCTGATGCAGGCGTATAACCCGAAATATAACATAACTGCCCAGGAAAGGTGTTGTTAGGTAAACTGCCCGCCAGCGATATAGCCCAAATTGGTGCTGATGCAGGCGTATAACCCGAAATATAACATAACTGCCCAGGAAAGGTGTTGTTAGGTAAACTGCCCGCCAGCGATATAGCCCAAATTGGTGCTGATGCAGGCGTAAAACCCGAAATATAACATAACTGCCCAGGAAAGGTGTTGTTAGGTAAACTGCCCGCCAGCGATATAGCCCAAATTGGTGCTGATGCAGGCGTAAAACCCGAAATATAACATAACTGCCCAGGAAAGGTGTTGTTAGGTAAACTGCCCGCCAGCGATATAGCCCAAATTGGTGCTGATGCAGGCGTAAAACCCGAAATATAACATAACTGCCCAGGAAAGGTGTTGTTAGGTAAACTGCCCGCCAGCGATATAGCCCAAATTGGTGCTGATGCAGGCGTAAAACCCGAAATATAACATAACTGCCCAGGAAAGGTGTTGTTAGGTAAACTGCCCGCCAGCGATATAGCCCAAATTGGTGCTGATGCAGGCGTAAATCCCGAAATATAACATAACTGCCCAGGAAAGGTGTTGTTAGGTAAACTGCCCGCCATAATTCCGTTCATGGAAAATGCAGACTGGTATCTCAGACTGGTACAATCCTCTAGTGCATATTGTACACACTTGATTTTTAACAAACAAAGAAGGAACACAACATTTAAGTCGAATGTGTAACAAGCAAACTGTCATGTCACGACCAATCAGAATCCGTAGTTATGTTGTAAAACGTGTGTACATACAAGACAATATGTGCTGGCTGTATAACAATGCTAATGCACCCGAGTGATACAGAAGATTTGATATTATCTCAATTATTTGTTTGACAAACTATATATGCTACATAAACTTTATATCTCACACATTGTCTGTTTGCAGTTTAGATATGATTTTCCAGAGAATTATTAACATTATCAGCACTTAGAAATGCACTAGGTGGCAGGTTAAACATCAGTTAATTTCAGTCTCACTTATGCTAACTAACTGTTTAATGTGCTTAACTGCAACATGACAACGTTAATGTTCCGATCACTGATAGTAAGGTATGATGCTAGACACGTGTCTGTACAATATTTGGATGATGTTATACACTTCAAGAGATAGCTGTCGCTGGTCTACCAGCGAGATATTATGTAGTATGATTGAGCGCAAGATAGGATGGGTACCAATTCGTGTAGCAAAAAAGTGTTTCGTTTTATCATAATAAGTGTTCCCTGATATGAAACATACAATTTTGGGCGTCTGGGGTATGAACAAATGGCCATTTTGGCGTCTGGGGTATGAACAAATGACAATTTTGGGCGTCTGGGGTATGAACAAATGGCCATTTTGGCGTCTGGTTTATGAACAAATGACCATTTTGGGCGTCTGTGGTATGAACAAATGACCATTTTGGGCGTCTGGGTCATGAAAAAATTACAATTTTGGGCGTCTGTGGTATGAACAAACAAATGACAATTTTGGACGTATGGGTATGAACAAATGACAATTTTGGGCGTCTGGGGCATGAAAAAAGTGAAATTATGTTGTGCTAAAATTAGGTCGGTGACCCCCATTATTTATCTTCCTAGTATAATGTTTATCACAATCTAAACACTGTACATAGAACGTTTAACCAATATCTCTGTTTTAGAAATCTTTTAAAAATGATAAATTATAAAGTGATATTTTTTCATAAAAATGTGTAAATTTAGCGTTTCCCAGATGTACTAAACACAGCTTATTTCACTAATTTACTGAATAATTGAAAAAGTAAAGTGTTTATTTATTATTATATTTAAAGGGCCAACCATTTCTGACTTATGAGACACCTCTTTTTATGAACATCAGTACTTCCCGAATCATATGCTTGTATACCAGGCGCCAGGCTGGTAGGCAACCAGTCACCATTAGTTAACTAGCTGGCGGCTCACCAATCGGCCATATCAGAACGAACCCATGACGAGATTCGAACCGTCGACCTCCAGCTCCGTAGGTGGACGCCTTAACCACTAGACCATGGAGACGGTATAATGCTTTGCAATACATTCATTCAAGCAGCATATGCTCACCAATCATGTGCTATATTTGATATATTTTGAGATTTTTACACCTTATTTATTATTGACACAATGTGCACGAAAGTCTGTGACATCTCATATTTATGTTTTCATCCAAATAGTTCGAACTAACACTGTACACAGTGTGAAGAATATCTGAGTTTATAAACATTGTTGAAGAATATGTGGCCTGTCCCTTTAACATGGAATTAGAACCATAGCACCAGGGCCTACTACAACCTCTGACATGTCGTTATGCTGTTCGCAAACACTCTTGTGACCTACTAACTACATCCGCCGAATCATTGCGCCGTGTGATAAATGATAAATGCACATTTTATGAGGTCACATTAAACCAAAATCCAATCTGCGGGAAGCCGCTACATCGGCCGTAATGACTGTGGTTACACCATTGTCACCCACTATCTTTGAATTAATTCTGTGATGAACGATAATGGCATAGCAAACCTGATTACTTGTACATGGCTGCGAATCTAAGAAACGTTTAAGTATGTTTATCATGTACAGTGTATAGTGTGGGCGCAAATTGTATTTGCGCATTAGGTCCTTGGTCTGTACACGACTGTACTAAATTACTACAGTATGATACTACAGTATATGCATACATTTCTGAAATATGACAAGAAATGATCAGTTGATATTTCATTTCAGGTCAGTGGTACTATTTTGTGCCAAAACCTGTTTTAATATACTCCAGATTCGATACGTTTACCTATGTATATATTTTTCTCCTTCTTCTTAATGATTGGATCTATATATCGATGACATTTACATGCTACAAGAAGCAGCTGCTATATTTTAATTAGTTCACTCGATAAGTGGTTCTTTAATATTTCTTTTAATAAAGCGTTTGAACACATTTTCATGTTAGTGTTTATATATTCATTATTTATATTGAAATTTGCAACGGTTCCTTGGCATGTAGATAAGTGAGTGCGCTAACTAATATCAGTATCTACTTATCGTACTGTGATTAACATTGTTGAGACATGTGTCTCGAAAACATTTTGGTATATTAAAATTTGTGTTTGCATTATATCAATTTATATGTATGGACATCATTTAATTAAAAATTTCAAAGTTTCAAAGTTTATTCGGCAAATCAGCATTATACAAACATGCCTTGGGCCATTAACACATAATAGTTGTAATATGGCAAAGAGATAAATATAATCATATAAACATGCATTTAACTTCGAATTTATGCCTGTAGACAATATTAAAACATTGTCCTGACGTCATACCTTTGTACTTTGCAGTCCATTATTATTAATATTGGACTTGTGTCAAAATGCCAGAGTATTATATTAAATACTACGCGTATCACGAAATTAACAATTTTAATTAGTAGGATCTTGTTATATATAAGTGTGTGTTTTAAGTAAGATATAAGCCTTAAACTGATCCAATATGTAACATATTGTTGCTGTCTTCGGTGCTACGCGACTCATACAGTCCAATATTTTACATATTGAATCGTTTTCGACTTATATCCTATACATAAAGATGAAAACTAATGCTCACATGTAAAATTCATGCATACAATATGTGGGAAGGCCATAACTAACGTTACGTTAAAAGTGTGTTCATTTGTTGTACATTGTACATTGAATATAAAGCATGCAATACAATATGAGTTTACTAATAAGCACGTGAACAGCATCACTGTAACCTATCATCACGTGTGGTCACTGGTTCGAGCCCCGCTCAGACCGTGCCTTGTTATGTTTTAAAATTCTTACGGAGGTTGGTGCACCAAGTAGTGCATAGTTAACCGCTGGAACAGGCCCAGGGAAGTTGGTTGTTAAGACTGTGCCTCGGTGGATACGAACTCCGATTACGGAGGTTGGTGCACCAAGTAGTGCATAGTTAACCGCTGGAACAGGCCCAGGGAAGGTGGTTGTTAAGACTGTGCCTCGGTGGATACGAACTCCGATTACGGAGGTTGGTGCACCAAGTAGTGCATAGTTAACCGCTGGAACAGGCCCAGGGAAGGTGGTTGTTAAGACTGTGCCTCGGTGGATACGAACTCCGATTACGGAGGTTGGTGCACCAAGTAGTGCATAGTTAACCGCTGGAACAGGCCCAGGGAAGGTGGTTGTTAAGACTGTGCCTCGGTGGATACGAACTCCGATTACGGAGGTTGGTGCACCAAGTAGTGCATAGTTAACCGCTGGAACAGGCCCAGGGAAGGTGGTTGCTAAGACTGTGCCTCGGTGGATACGAACACCGAGTACACTGTTAGCAAATGGGTTGTGATAATGCATTTTAGATATACATCCTCCACCTAGCAAATGGGTTGTCATATTGCATTTTAGATATACATCCTCCACCTAGCAAATGGGTTGTCATATTGCATTTTAGATATACATCCTCCACCTAGCAAATGGGTTGTGATAATGCATTTTAGATATACATCCTCCACCTAGCAAATGGGTTGTCATATTGCATTTTAGATATACATCCTCCACCTAGCAAATGGGTTGTGATAATGCATTTTAGATATACATCCTCCACCTAGCAAATGGGTTGTGATAATGCATTTTAGATATACATCCTCCACCTAGCAAATGGGTTGTGATAATGCATTTTAGATATACATCCTCCACCTAGCAAATGGGTTGTCATATTGCATTTTAGATATACATCCTCCACCTAGCAAATGGGTTGTGATAATGCATTTTAGATATACATCCTCCACCTAGCAAATGGGTTGTCATATTGCATTTTAGATATACATCCTCCACCTAGCAAATGGGTTGTGATAATGCATTTTAGATATACATCCTCCACCTAGCAAATGGGTTGTGATAATGCATTTTATATATACATCCTCCACCTAGCAAATGGGTTGTCATATTGCATTTTAGATATACATCCTCCACCTAGCAAATGGGTTGTGATAATGCATTTTAGATATACATCCTCCACCTAGCAAATGGGTTGTCATATTGCATTTTAGATATACATCCTCCACCTAGCAAATGGGTTGTGATATTGCATTTTAGATATACATCCTCCACCTAGCAAATGGGTTGTGATAATGCATTTTAGATATACATCCTCCACCTAGCAAATGGGTTGTGATAATGCATTTTAGATTACATCCTCCACCTAGCAAAAATACATCCTCCACCTAGCAAATGGGTTGTGATAATGCATTTTAGATATACATCCTCCACCTAGCAAATGGGTTGTGATAATGCATTTTAGATATACATCCTCCACCTAGCAAATGGGTTGTGATAATGCATTTTAGATATACATCCTCCACCTAGCAAATGGGTTGTGATAATGCATTTTAGATATACATCCTCCACCTAGCAAATGGGTTGTGATAATGCATTTTATATATACATCCTCCACCTAGCAAATGGGTTGTGATAATGCATTTTATATATACATCCTCCACCTAGCAAATGGGTTGTGATAATGCATTTTATATATACATCCTCCACCTAGCAAATGGGTTGTGATAATGCATTTTAGATATACATCCTCCACCTAGCAAATGGGTTGTGATAATGCATTTTAGATATACATCCTCCACCTAGCAAATGGGTTGTGATAATGCATTTTAGATATACATCCTCCACCTAGCAAATGGGTTGTGATAATGCATTTTAGATATACATCCTCCACCTAGCAAATGGGTTGTGATAATGCATTTTAGATATACATCCTCCACCTAGCAAATGGGAACAAAAACACCCCACCACAATTGTGATAATGCATTTTATATATACATCCTCCACCTAGCAAATGGGTTGTGATAATGCATTTTAGATATACATCCTCCACCTAGCAAATGGGTTGTGATAATGCATTTTATATATACATCCTCCACCTAGCAAATGGGTTGTGATAATGCATTTTATATATACATCCTCCACCTAGCAAATGGGTTGTATAATGCATTTTAATATACATCCTCCACCTAGCAAATGGGTTGTAAACAAACACCCCACCTAGCAAATGGGTTGTCATATTGCATTTTAGATATACATCCTCCACCTAGCAAACAAAAAACCCCACCACAAAATATGCATTTTAGATATACATCCTCCACCTAGCAAATGGGTTGTATATGCATTTTAGATATACATCCTCCACCTAGCAAATGGGTTGTGATAATGCATTTTAGATATACATCCTCCACCTAGCAAATGGGTTGTGATAATGCATTTTAGATATACATCCTCCACCTAGCAAATGGGTTGTGATAATGCATTTTAGATATACATCCTCCACCTAGCAAATGGGTTGTGATATTGCATTTTAGATATACATCCTCCACCTAGCAAATGGGTTGTGATATTGCATTTTAGATATACATCCTCCACCTAGCAAATGGGTTGGGATAATGCATTTTAGATATACATCCTCCACCTAGCAAATGGGTTGTGATAATGCATTTTAGATATACATCCTCCACCTAGCAAATGGGTTGTATATGCATATATGCATTTTAGATATACATCCTCCACCTAGCAAATGGGTTGTGATAATGCATTTTAGATATACATCCTCCACCTAGCAAATGGTTGTGATAATGCATTTTAGATATACATCCTCCACCTAGCAAATGGGTTGTGATAATGCATTTTAGATATACATCCTCCACCTAGCAAATGGGTTGTGATAATGCATTTTAGATATACATCCTCCACCTAGCAAATGGGTTGTGATAATGCATTTTAGATATACATCCTCCACCTAGCAAATGGGTTGTGATAATGCATTTTAGATATACATCCTCCACCTAGCAAATGGGTTGTGATATGCATTTTAGATATACATCCTCCACCTAGCAAATGGGTTGGGATAATGCATTTTAGATATACATCCTCCACCTAGCAAATGGGTTGTGATAATGCATTTTAGATATACATCCTCCACCTAGCAAATGGGTTGTCATATTGCATTTTAGATATACATCCTCCACCTAGCAAATGGGTTGTCATATTGCATTTTAGATATACATCCTCCACCTAGCAAATGGGTTGTCATATTGCATTTTAGATATACATCCTCCACCTAGCAAATGGGTTGTCATATTGCATTTTAGATATACATCCTCCACCTAGCAAATGGGTTGTCATATGCATTTTAGGGTTGTCATATTGCATTTTAGATATACATCCTCCACCTAGCAAATGGGATGTCATATTGCATTTTAGATATACATCCTCCACCTAGCAAATAGGTTGTGATAATGCATTTTAGATATACATCCTCCACCTAGCAAATGGGTTGTTATTGCATTTTAGATATACATCCTCCACCTAGCAAATGTGTTGTGATAATGCATTTTAGATATACATCCTCCACCTAGCAAATGGGTTGGATATTGCATTTTAGATATACATCCTCCACCTAGCAAATGGGTTGGGATAATGCATTTTAGATATACATCCTCCACCTAGCAAATGGGTTGGGATAATGCATTTTAGATATACATCCTCCACCTAGCAAATGGGTTGTGATAATGCATTTTAGATATACATCCTCCACCTAGCAAATAGGTTGTGATAATGCATTTTAGATATACATCCTCCACCTAGCAAATGGGTTGTGATATTGCATTTTAGATATACATCCTCCACCTAGCAAATGGGTTGTGATAATGCATTTTAGATATACATCCTCCACCTAGCAAATGGGTTGTGATAATGCATTTTAGATATACATCCTCCACCTAGCAAATGGGTTGTGATAATGCATTTTAGATATACATCCTCCACCTAGCAAATGGGTTGTGATAATGCATTTTAGATATACATCCTCCACCTAGCAAATGGGTTGTGATAATGCATTTTAGATATACATCCTCCACCTAGCAAATGGGTTGTGATTGCATTTTAGATATACATCCTCCACCTAGCAAATGGGTTGTGATAATGCATTTTAGATATACATCCTCCACCTAGCAAATGGGTTGTGATATTGCATTTTAGATATACATCCTCCACCTAGCAAATGGGTTGTGATAATGCATTTTAGATATACATCCTCCACCTAGCAAATGGGTTGTGATAATGCATTTTAGATATACATCCTCCACCTAGCAAATGGGTTGTGATAATGCATTTTAGATATACATCCTCCACCTAGCAAATGGGTTGTGATAATGCATTTTAGATATACATCCTCCACCTAGCAAATGGTTGATAATGCATTTTAGATATACATCCTCCACCTAGCAAATGGGTTGTGATATTGCATTTTAGATATACATCCTCCACCTAGCAAATGGGTTGGGATAATGCATTTTAGATATACATCCTCCACCTAGCAAATGGGTTGGGATAATGCATTTTAGATATACATCCTCCACCTAGCAAATGGGTTGTGATAATGCATTTTAGATATACATCCTCCACCTAGCAAATGGGTTGTGATAATGTATTTTAGATATACATCCTCCACCTAGCAAATGGGTTGGGATAATGTATTTTAGATATACATCCTCCACCTAGCAAATGGGTTGTGATAATGCATTTTAGATATACATCCTCCACCTAGCAAATGGGTTGGGATAATGTATTTTAGATATACATCCTCCACCTAGCAAATGGGTTGTGATAATGCATTTTAGATATACATCCTCCACCTAGCAAATGGGTGGTATAATGCATTTTAGATATACATCCTCCACCTAGCAAATGGGTTGTCATATTGCATTTTAGATATACATCCTCCACCTAGCAAATGGGTTGTCATAATGCATTTTAGATATACATCCTCCACCTAGCAAATGGGTTGTGATAATGCATTTTAGATATACATCCTCCACCTAGCAAATGGGTTGTGATAATGCATTTTAGATATACATCCTCCACCTAGCAAATGTGTTGGGATAATGCATTTTAGATATACATCCTCCACCTAGCAAATAGGTTGTCATATTGCATTTTAGATATACATCCTCCACCTAGCAAATGGGTTGTGATAATGCATTTTAGATATACATCCTCCACCTAGCAAATGGGTTGGGATAATGCATTTTAGATATACATCCTCCACCGGGCAATATGTACGGCACTTGACACTGGGATTCATTGGAAAGCTCTATTCGGGTAAGTTCCAGTAAAATTGCCAAATTTCAATACGCGGGAATATTGCTAAGTTTATATCATTTTCCGGGAATATTTCTAAGATTATATACTTTGTCCAGGAATAGTTCTAAGTTACTAAAATATTGTCCTGGAATAATGTTACGTTTCTATACTTTGTCAGGAATACTTGCTAAATTTTATTGCTATGTCAGAAGAGATTTCACAGCAGTTTTGCACGTGCAGAAGCGGCATATATTGCCGTGAATAGATATATTATAATAATTATCATTATTATCATTATTATCATTATATAGGTATATACTTACAATGTGTTATCCAGAACGGCTCTTGATATTGCCCATGTTATTACAAACGGCAAAGGTAATGCTGAAATATAAGTATACAGTTCCTCGTGAAACTAGTCTATCTATATATCTTCCGTTAATGTCGAACCCTTCGCGGGTCCAGTGTAATACGAATAAACTAGCTAACTAAGCTACAATGCTACTAATACTAATAGTGAAAGTGGAAGTCGTGATAGCGCAGTTGTAGCGAGTTCGGTTCAGGTGCGAAAGGCACCGCGCTCAAGCCCCATTGTAGCCGTTACGAATGTACTCTTACGCAATGCATTTAAATTCCACATTGCCTCTTCTCTCTCCCTCCTTCGTGGCGATGGATTCCAGCAAGTGATTACTATAAAGGTGTAATCGAGCTAAAATAATTGCGTATAAATGTTATCGTGACAAGATTTGGAGCCAAAATATCACGGTTATTACATTTTGTAATTGCCCCGTCACTCTGCACGTTATCTATCAATAATTGAGAACGAGTCAATGCCGATTTCACACTTCAGATATGTTTTATTGCTCTGACCTCGTCGTTTAGAATACCACTATTCCATACATATAAATATTCTATATATATCTTTATCTAAGAATAATGTATATACCATGCTTATATTCTCACTTTGTCAACAACAACAACTCTCATTAACTTATAGGAAAGTTCAATAACGGTCACTTATCATGACCCTCATTTCTTGTTATCAGACTCTAACCGGATACTGTTGATTAATTGTCCATAATGTCTTCTGGCCATCAATATACATGCTCATATCTGAGCTGTGATTAAATGCTCATGTCGTCTGCGTATCTGAATTTCTGTACTTCCGTTACACGATTTCTTCCGTGTTCATTTCAGCTTATTGCTGCGCGATCTGTCCTTGTTCATATCTATGGTTCAGGAGTTCAAATAGAAGTATGATTACTTGTACTGATATTTCTGTTCGTAGTTTAAAACAACTCATGTTTTCGCTACACTTTGTTAAAGCGACACTAGATCAGTAAAAAAAGTAAATTTTTCAAATATTTGACTCAAAAACGGAATATTTCAACAAATAAACACACGTCATTTACGCGGTTTGTTGACGTAACACAATAATGTAACTAGGGTCGACATACAAGCTTAATACAACGAGTGTAATAACACTATTTATGGTACAATTTACCGTTATATCTCACATTTGTGCCTATGCATATTTATTTGTAGACTAAGCTTTAGTCAAATTCTCTCTAAACGACAGTATCACGCGTTTAGTATTATTGACTCCAATGACAATCAAACGGCAAATCAGGAGCATGGATGAACGTTATATAGAAAGCTACTTTCACTTTTGAAAGTTTGTAAACCACAAAAACACTGTTTATTAATTCATTGTTAGTGTTCGAATGTATTCGGAAGGATTTGTAGTAGCAATGCATTTTAATTGCTTTTTACGATGTAATGTCGCTTTATGTTTGTTGTTTGGATTTAAGGTGCACCTCCAGCTTAGGGGACATTCTTGCGACTATGAAACTGTGTCTTGTGGAGGAAGACCCCGGATTTACATCCGGGCAATATTTCAGACACGGACGGGTACACGGGTAAAACCGACCCATTCCGCCAATATACCATTACAATCAAACCTGTCTTAAGCAGCCAATCAAAGGAATCACAGAAAGTGGCTACTTAGCAAAGGTGGCTACTTAATGGTGAGTCAAATACGCAACACAGTAACATATCGGAATCTGAAAACTGGCTGCCTAATGCAGGTTGGCTGTTTAATGTAATTGATCACTAACACAGGTTTGACTATATTGTCACAACACTATTTAACGTAAAGCATCCACAATTAACCAGTCGCGAAATGCCCTATCTGATATCTGATTGGATTATTGATTTGTTTGATTGACATGCGGCGACTGGTCAATTTGGCAAGCAAACTAGTTGCCAAAAATCGGTGAGTCTAATTATTTAACACTACCTCACAAGTTATGTTTGGATATATATATATTGAACTCTTTGTCTTCTTAATTACACAAAACAACTAACTAGAATGTTCATCATCTATTTTAAATTATATTACAGTAGCTATACGACAGCTTTATTGATCACTTGTTATTTATATGTAATTATATGCATATATTATGACTATGTACTTATGTATACGTCATGAATACACTTATGTTCTGTTCTGTTCTATATCTACAATATACACCTAATCCACCCATTGTCACGGTCAAGCTACCCTGTTGCCATGCACATATTTTATTTGGCACATACAGACGGATACGGAATTCGGGGATCGCAGGTTCGATCCTCCGTCTGACCCTAATAAAATTAGTAGTCTTTCAAATGGGAATTTAAACCGAGGTCTCGTGTCGGTGCGTTACACCGTGCACGTAAAAGAACCAGAGGAGACCCTGGAATGGATCTCTTTCTCTGTATCATTGTACTGTCCTCCAAAAATCTAAAATTACTAATATCTTCAGGATGCGCCGCTCATATGGGCAACCGGTAGCGACGATAAATAAACGAAAAACACACACACGTGTAGCCTGGGAACAGGCGTTGATATATTTTGCCTGGTCAGTCATATACATATATTTTTAACACCAATACCATTAATTGAGCCGTTTCGAATTTCTGATGTCAGTTTGCCAGACGTAAACAAGTCTGGAATCCAGGCTAACATACGTGCAGAAATGTCATACGTCTACGTATGGTAGTGCACTTTCAATCAGTTCACCATTGGCACGGCAATAAATCATCAGCTGACGGTAAGCATACAAATTGTACTTAAGCGTGCCCATTAATGAATGTGTATCCTGTGGTAATGGTTTCTCCTATATAGGGCTATTAAACACACTGGGCAATGCATGCAGTTGACATCAGTAATAGAGCTATAAAACGTGTACTGCCTTGAGGTTAGTTTAAACTTTATTTATTTTACAACGATTGCGAAACAAGTGTTAACAACTTATATTAATTACTCTCGTTGGCGTGGATAGAAGCGTATATGTGGTCATTCGTGTGGGAAACCGGATAAGAAAACCCACCTGTCCGATCTGGCGACCACCGGATCATCTCGTATACTTCCCGGTTCGAGTATCGCACCCGGGTTGCATTTGTGAGAAGCGAGCGCTCTAACCATTGCGCTAATCGGACAGCCTTGAGTTTATAACACGTTTCTCTAATCTCAAACGCAGACTCAGGCTTTCTCTTTGCCAAGAGCAAATCTAAGACCCATCCAATCATATCATTTGAGATTGATAGTTTATTCACATTTATGTTAGCTCGAATGCGAAATAAGTTCTTACAACTTATATTAATCACTCTCGATACATCATTCCTGATGGAATCCATCGACACGAGGGAGAGATAGTGTGTTTTTACGTTTATTTATCGTCGCTATCGGTTGCCCATATGAGCGACGCCTCCTGAAGAGATTAGTTATTTTAGATTTTGGAGGATAGTGCATGATACAGACAGAGGCCCATTCCAGAATCTCCTCTGGTTCTTTTACGTGCACGGTGTAAAGCACCGACACGAGACCTCGGTTTAACGTCCCATCTGAAAGACTGTTAATTTTAATAGGGTCAGACGAGGGGTCGAACCTGCGATTCCTGGATTACCAGTCCAGCGTGTTACCACTGGACTACATATCCGTATGTGAGGGAGAGAGAAGAGACATGCTGAATTTAAATGCCTTGCCTAAGGGCACAAACGTAACGGCTCCAATGGGGCGTGAACCCCGGACCTTTCGCACCTGAAACTTGGGAAGGGTCGAATCTAATGTTTAAGAACTTGTGACCCGACCCATTTGCCATTATCGATGTTGTTGTTTGTGGTGTATTATATTATTGTATGTGTACTTGTATTGGTAATAAAATATGTTTAAACCTGAAACGACCGGGCTACCACTAAGCTATCACGACTTCCACAGATTGAGATTTAAGAAAAAATTAACCTTAATTATGTGTTTCAAAGGGGTTCAAATTGATACTATTTGAGTGTACATACATTAAGCAGGAATGTCATTATTATATTATAATTAGCCATTTCAGTTGATAAAATACTTGCTAATAGGCTGTCCTAATAGCGCAGTTGTCAGCACGCTTGCTTCTCACCAATACAACCTAGGTTCGATACTCGGACTGCTAAGTATGTGAGATGGTACGATGGTCGCCAGATCGAACTGGTGGATTTTCTCCGGGTACTCCGGTTTCCCCCCACACGAATGACCACATTTATGCTTTCATCCGCGCCACCGAGAGTGGTTAATATAAATTGTTAAAACTTGCTTCGCAATCGTTGTAAAAGAAATAAAGTTTAAACTTTCATCCGCGCCAACGAGAGTGATTAATATGAGTTGCTAAAGCTTGATTCGTTCGCAATCGTTGTGAAATAAATAAAGTTTATAATAAAGAATTGTTACTGTCTACAGAGTAGAAATAAAAGAACGTTACAGTTCCTATTCCTGTCGATACTTACTCCATCCTGTAACCATGTAATATAAAGTTACAGTTCCTATTCCTGTCGATACTTACTCCACCCTGTAACCATGTAATATAAAGTTACAGTTCCTATTCATGTCGATACTTACTCCACCCTGTAACCATGTAATATAAAGTTACAGTTGCTATTCCTGTCGATACTTACTCCATCCCGTAACCATGTAATATAAAGTTACAGTTCCTATTCCTGTCGATACTTACTCCATCCTGTAACCATGTAATATAAAGTTACAGTTGCTATTCCTGTCGATACTTACACCATCCTGTAACCATGTAATATAAAGTTACAGTTCCTATTCCTGTCGATACTTACTCCACCCTGTAACCATGTAATATAAAGTTACAGTTCCTATTCCTGTCGATACTTACTCCACCCTGTAACCATGTAATATAAAGTTACAGTTGCTATTCCTGTCGATACTTACTCCATCCCGTAACCATGTAATATAAAGTTACAGTTCCTATTCCTGTCGATATTTACTCCACCCTGTAACCATGTAATATAAAGTTACAGTTCCTATTCCTGTCGATACTTACACCATCCTGTAACCATGTAATAGATAACTCTGGTCTTTTCAGAGAAAACAGCCACAAAGATGATCATGTGAATGTAAACAGCCTCCATAAATATCCACATATAGCTGGCCACCAATACATAGTTGTAGAGAGTGAAGAATGAGCGGCATTCCCAATGCTAAAAGAAAGATATACAATGAAGAATGAGCGGCATTCCCAATGCTAAAAGAAAGATATACAAATATAGATATAAATATATCCATACAGTTTGAAGAATGAACGACATTCCCGATGCTAAAACATAGATACACGCACGCACGCACGCACGCACGCACGCACGCACGCACGCACGCACGCACGCACGCACGCACGCACGCCACGCTACGCCACGCTACGCCACGCTACGCCACGCCACACATCCATATGAATATCCACACATACATATATGACCATAGTATATGCATAGCATAGCATAGGAATAACATACACGTATAGAGTATAACGTTAAGCATACACGGCACACTCAAAGCTGAAATAGAACTGGATATAAATGTTGTTAATATTGCAGGATACGAATATACACATTTGTCTATTGTGATGAATGAGCGATGCTGAACGCGCGGACTTGAACTTGCGTTAAGAGGGTGTATCGAATTTGGCTTCGCCTCAGTCTTTTTGCTTATATCAAACAGGTAAAATTAATGTGTTTTGGGGTTTATTGAAGTTTATATTAAAACGCATTATAAAGATAATTTTCCACGTCGGAGATAAAGTGAATCTATCACCTCCAAGAGTAGCAGATAAGAAAATCCCACGAGAGGGCTGAAAACGGGACTCTTGATTTCCTTAACGAACTCTATGGAGGTGCAATTATTTCTTCTCACCTTTCTTATGCTTTTGACTGACTGATTAAATTTATTTAAAGTCGCCACCGCATAAATGCATTTGAACGACTGAGTTTTTTAAGAAGTGTGTGTTTTACGTTTATTTATCGTCGCTACCGGTTACCCATATGAGCGACGCCTCCTGAAGAGATTAGTCATTTTAGATTTTTGGAGGAGAGTGCGATGATATAGACAGAGACCCATTCCAGAATCTCCTCTGGTTCCTTTACGTGCACGGTGCAAAGCACCGACACAAGACCTCGGTTTAACGTCCCATCTGAAAGACTGTTAATTTTATTAGGGTCAGACGGGGGATCGAACCTGCGATCCCGGGATTACCAGTCCAGCGTGCTACCATTGGACTACAGATCCGTCTGTAAGAAGATGAATTATACCAGCTTATATACACGTATGAATGGCATACGAATTTACTATAAAGTGATGTCATTCGAATGTGCCACGTTACTCACATTGATGCTGCCCGTCATACAAAAGTAACCACCACGTACCTGTTAAGCTTAACGGTTTAATTTATTATCGGGTAAAGATTAAAATAATCTATGACTTTAAACATCATACTAAAAGGAACTGCCAGTCGCACTGTGATTAGTGGTGGGATGTTTGCAAACAATGCAAGTGCATTGTGGGTCAAATGATACTAGTAGGCACATGAACAACACATGCATGCACTGAATGGTAGCGATACGGTGTTGATTGCGCCATCGATGACATGTTGCTGTTATTATAATGACGTAGCTTCATGGCAGTGTTCGAATGTTATCGTTAACCAATGAAATGATATAAATGTGAACGCGGAAGTAAACGGAAACTACCGGACTTGTTCGTGATATCTAATTAGCATAAATTAGACCTTTCATCTACCCGGTTAGACCGACTTATCTCAACCCCCCCAAATTTTTTTTTTATGTATATAGGTGAGAGAAATAGATGCCGTAGTTGTTTCGGTATAAAAACTAGCTAATGGTGTTCTCCGAGTGCAAGTCGCAAGCCAGGATGATGTACATGTTTCAGTATTTGATGACTTAGGTGATCCATAATCGAGTTTGAATCGAAGGAGCGCTCTATACAGTGAAGCTCCCCGAGCCGTATTAAGCTACTACTCTGATAAGGTACACTGCATTGTGATAGCATGCTTTAAAACATTGCATTTGAGGAATAAATGAAAGTATTTTATTTATCAAAAAATATTTCAAGAAATTTCGAATGTGGACTCCATCAAATCATTGTGTAATGTTCTTGACTGACAAAAGTGAATACAATGGGGTTTGCTTTCGATAATCGAAATCCATTATTAATAGCACATTTATGAAGTTTATTTAGGAAGCAAAGTTGAAGGTATGGCGTTCAATAGACTTTGATCGATAACATATAATACAACCATATACACATATAAAGAAAACACTCAGTGTCTTCGCCAAGACTCACGATGCAATTTATTATTATACTAAAAAGTGTTGCAGATAAAATAACGCCTTGTGGGATACCAATGCGGGATACCAATTTCTTAGTTTAATACTATTTTATTGATTGTTTTATATACAAGACATGATAACTATATGAACAAAATGATACAACTGTAATGCTATGCTTATACTTGGACACTGAGAATAAAAATATAGAAGCAAATGGGTTGGGCAACAACTTTTACCAACATTAGTTAGTGAACTCCCCACTATCTTGTTCGTGATTGAAATAAAGGGCAGAACCACATTAACCTTAAATTGACTATCTGTGAGAAAGTCGACTGTAATATATGTACAATTATTATTACTCAACAATTTTCTATACAAAAAATCAATAAAACATGCTTTAAAAAATAATAAATTTGGATACGTTTCGTATATTGTGTTTTCTAACTGGATACTAGAATGTTTTACCTACCGGACCTCCCGTGTATACTATTGTGCCATTTGGCAGTTTCTCGACGTCGGAAGGAAACCCGAGATGGTGTTTCCACGTGTTGTCTCGTATGACACTAAGGGCTGCCCGCAGCAAGAACGATACAAACAGGTTTAGGTGGATGCAATTCCTCGCACAATGGAGCCTCCTGAAAAAAGGTATAAGTGTTACATACGTTTATTCACTTATTTCCAGAAGAACTATCCCATAGTCTATCATGTGTAAAATGTTTGTTTATTATAGTTTCATACCTATTGAAACTGCCAGCCATTTTTGACTTATGAGACACCCCAAATGCACATCAATACTTCCCGAATCCTATCCTTGAAGGCCATGCATCTATTTGTTGGCAATCGGTAACCATTATTAAAATAGCCGACGGCTCACCAACCGGACACATCAGAGAGAACCCCTGACGAGGTTCGAACCTTCAACCCTCGCTCCGTTAACCACTAGGCCACTATGCACTATCAAACTATTACTCTAGCTTAGTTTATACAAATTTATTGTAGCTCTATTGCGAAGCAAATATACACACAATTACACAGTGAATCCCTCTCGAGACATCATTCCTGATCATTCCATCGCCACGCAGGAGATATACCACTCGTATATTATAGTTTTTGACTATCGGCTTCAAACCTTCAAACAAGCGTAGATGCAATCTATTTCTAAAGATTTCCTTTGAATAAAGCCCCAAATCTCACTACCGTAAATCATAATGCATTTGGTAAATTCAATTTATAAAATAACGCTAATCTATTTTGCCCCGATAGTTCTGAAATTATAGAATCTTTATTCGTCTTCAACAATCATGCAATACACGTGTAGATAGTGTAGTATGTTCCCTTGTTTTCTCTCAGTATTAACACATTTTCATTCCCTGTTTTGTGTTGGGATTTAAGGTTACACCAACGGTCACATAGCTCGCTTCTCACCAATGCAACCCGGGTTCGATCCTCGGACCGGGAAGTATGTGAGATGGTACGGTGGTCCCCAGATCGGACAGGTGGGTTTTCTCCGGGTACTCCGGTCCCCCCCCACACGAACGACCGCATTTACGATTTCATACGCGCCAACGAGAGTGATTTATGGTGCTGTCACACTAACGTATAACAGTAACGTATGCCGACGTATGTGAATTTTCACCAACACGCTGGTTTACGTTGACATAAGTTAGGGGTAGGTTTGGTATAAGCTGTATAGGTTAAACGCATGCTGGTATAAGCTGACATACGTTGTTGTACGCTGAGGCCGAAATAATTGTTTGGGCATGCCCAAACATTTTGGGCGTATGCCGACGTCCTCTTCATACGTTAGGCATAAGTTAGGCATACGCTAGACATACGCTAGACATGCGCAAAGTACGTTAGATGTAGGTTACTCATATGTCGAGATACGACGAGATACGTTGGCATGAAGGTGTACCGTACAGCTAACGTATTGCCAACTTACTTCTAACCTACATATAATCTATATCTGACGTATATGCAACGTATATTGACGTATTCCGACGTATTAGACGTATGCCTGACGATGGAGTAACTTATCGAACGTATTATTGTTGGCGGTGTGCGGTCCCTGTATATAAGGGGCATATGTGTAGCTCACCATCACTTCTCCATCGATCATCAGAGAAGATGGACGATCCTTAGATGCTTCGACACGTATACCAACTAGTCGTTCTCCAACATCAGTATGACATCATCGAATTGGCACTTCACCAGATCCGTGCCAACAGGATGCGGAAGAGAAGTGGTCAACGACGGGGGAGGGTCTGGGTCAGACCGTGGATCGGGAGGCGACGGCAGTTTGGCCTGTACGACCAGCTTCTGGTGGAACACCGTAACGAGGACCAAGCATCCTTCAAGAACTTCATGCGGATGTCCCCCGAGATGTTCGATGAGCTACTAGCCAGAGTGGGCCCCAATATCACCAAGCAACAAACCTGGTACAGGGAGCCCCTGGAGCCTGGCACGAAGCTTGCCCTGACTTTGCGTCACCTTGCATATGGGAACAAGTATGCCGCGATGAAGTTCGGTTGGAGGGTCCCTCACAACACCCAGTCACTCCTCGTCCGAGAAGTCTGTCAGACCATCATCGATGAATACATGGACGAGGTGATGAGTTGCCCTACCACTCCTGATGAATGGCGTGCCATTGCGGACAAGTTCTATGAAAACTGGAACTTCCCCCATACATGCGGGGCACTTGATGGAAAACACGTTGCCTGTCGGTGTCCTCCAAAGACTGGGTCCATGTACTACAACTATAAAGGATTTTATTCCATTGTTCTGATGGCGCTTGTAGATGCCGACTACACATTCATCTGGGCAGATGTCGGTGGTACAGGATCAGCATCCGAAGCTCAGATTTACAATGACTCTGAGCTGAGGGAATGCGCTGAAGATGGTACCCTAGGTTTCCCGGACCCCGAACCTATTCCCTATGACCGACCATGATGAAGCCATACAGCCACAGGGGTCTGACGAATGATGAACGCGACTTCAACTACAGGCTTTCATGAGCCAGGAGGGTAGTAGAAAATTCCTTCGGCATCCTGGCAAACCGATTCCAGGTTCTGCTCAGTACTATGCAGCATCACCCCTCCACCGTCAAGGCCATCGTCAAAGCATGCATGGTATTGCACAACCTGATGAGGACCCGATACCCAGGACTGTACAGATCGGCGACGTATTTATGCAGAACGTCACGTGATCGTTGGCAACACGCCGAGCGTGCTGCGCATAGGTTTCTCATAAGTTACTCATACGTTGGGCATAAGTCGAGAACGCTGGACTTACGCTGGCTATACGCTGTGATAAGCTGTCATAAGTTATATATAAGTTAGTGATAGGTTACTAATAGGTTACACATACGATACAAAAACGTTCAATACGCTATGCATACACCTAATGTATTCATACGGTAGAATTTTCGATGCTTTTTGGGGTATATGCCGACGTGTTGACATTGTTTTATGAGTTTTCATACGCTATGTATACGTTTCTCTAAAACGTTATAGTGTGACAGCACCATAATATAAGTTGTTAAAACTTGCTTCGCAATTGTTGTAAAATAAATAAAGTTTAAAAAACCTCCCCAGCTGTTATTGGTGAGTGCGGACCCAGTGTGCTTCTCTGAGCAGTATAATCCAATGTGATTCGAACATATAAGGGGTGGTAGGCCAGTGAATTCGCTAAAAAGGAGGTTCTAAAAGATACAAGTATGTGGCACAACGTAATCACATATGGTATCCTTTACAACTATCATGGAACCACAATTCTTAGGCGAACATGCGAATTGTGTCCTCTGTTGATTTATTTAATTAAACCGTGTACATCTGTTTGAAATGAAATGAATTAGGTACGAATACACGACTCAATCTAGCTGAAGGAGGTCAAACAAAATTAGGTATCCTGTATAATACAACATGTTATATATATATACGGCTGCAGAGCAGAAAATGGGTCGGCTTCTTCGATACAATAGTTTATACAAATTTATTTTAGCTCGATTGCGAAACAAGTTATTACAACCTATATTAATCACTCTCGAGACCTCATTCCCGATGGAAACCATCGCCACGAGGGAGAGAGAAGAGGCAACGTGGAATTTAAATGCATTGCCTAAGGGCACACTCATAACGGCTCCAGCTGGGCTCGAACTCCGGACCTTTCGCACAGGAAGCGAACACGCTACCACTGTGCTATCACGACTTCTTCGATACAATGTATTTGAATAAACGAGCTGGGGCACATAATAGAATACTCGTTATAGGGGACATGGCTGCCATGAATTCAGCATAGAGGTTGGACGATATACAAGCTGTGTTCTAGCAACTATCTAAGCTCCGTGGCCCGCATTATGTGAATTCAGTATAGAGGTTGGACGATATACAAGCTGTTTTCTAGCAACTATCTAAGCTCCGTGGCCCGCATTATGTGAATTCAGTATAGAGGTTGGACGATGGACAAGCTGTAGGTTTTCTAGCAACTATCTAAGCTCAATGGCCCGCATTATGTGAATTCAGTATAGAGGTTGGACGATATACACACTGTAGGTTTTCTAGCAACTATCTAAGCTCAATGGCCGGCATATAATGCTGCCATATGCAATAAGTTGATAACGGATTTCATTTGCAGAAATGAGATATGAAATTGTATACTAGAGGACATAGAAAACGCACACTTCGGATAAGTGTGTTTTTACATGAAAAACAATAACTATATAAATACATAGTTTTAAACATTTTGGAAAATGATTAGTTGTTCAGTTTGTGTTTTGTAATAAAGATGTGATATATCTTTGATGGAATCCTTCGTATTTCGTTTTCATGTAATAATAATCATATAACGTAGTTGTGCGTTTTCTATGTCATCTAGTATATAATGTAGGTGTGTGTGCGTTTTCTATGTCCTTTAGTATATAATGTAGGTGTGCGTTTTCTATGTCCTCTAGTATATAATGTAGGTGTGTGTGCGTTTTCTATGTCCTTTAGTATATAATGTAGGTGTGCGTTTTCTATGTCCTCTAGTATATAATGTAGGTGTGCGTTTTCTATGTCCTCTAGTATATAATGTAGTGTGTGTGTGCGTTTTCTATGTCCTTTAGTATATAATGTAGGTGTGCGTTTTCTATGTCCTCTAGTATATAATGTAGGTGTGCGTTTTCTATGTCCTCTAGTATATAATGTAGGTGTGTGCGTTTTCTATGTCCTCTAGTATATAATGTAGGTGTGCGTTTTCTATGTCCTCTAGTATATAATGTAGGTGTGCGTTTTCTATGTCCTCTAGTATATAATGTAGGTGTGCGTTTTCTATGTCCTCTAGTATATAATGTAGGTGTGCGTTTTCTATGTCCTCTAGTATATAATGTAGGTGTGCTTTTCTATGTCCTCTAGTATATAATGTAGGTGTGCGTTTTCTATGTCCTCTAGTATATAATGTAGGTGTGCGTTTTCTATGTCCTCTAGTATATAATGTAGGTGTGCGTTTTCTATGTCCTCTAGTATATAATGTAGGTGTGCGTTTTCTATGTCCTCTAGTATATAATGTAGGTGTGCGTTTTCTATGTCCTCTAGTATATAATGTAGGTGTGCGTTTTCTATGTCCTCTAGTATATAATGTAGGTGTGCGTTTTCTATGTCCTCTAGTATATAATGTAGGTGTGCGTTTTCTATGTCCTCTAGTATATAATGTAGGTGTGCGTTTTCTATGTCCTCTAGTATATAATGTAGGCGTTCGTTTTCTATGTCCTCTAGTATACTAGTAATGTAGGTGTGCGTTTTCTATGTCCTCTAGTATATAATGTAGGTGTGTGTTTTCTATGTCCTATGGTATATAATGTAGGTGTGCGTTTTCTATGTCCTCTAGTATGTAATGTTGGTGTGCGTTTTCTATGTCCTCTAGTATATAATGTAGGTGCGCGTTTTGTATGTCCTCACGTGTATAATGTAGGTGTGCGTTTTCTGTGTCCTCTAGTATATGATGTAGGTGCGCGTTTTCTATGTCCTCTAGTGTATAATGTAGGTGTGCGTTTTCTATGTCCTATAGTGTATAATGTAGGTGCGCGTTTTCTATGTCCGCTAGTATATAATGTAGGTGTGCGTGGTCTATGTCCTCTAGTATATGATGTAGGTGCGTGTTTTCTATGTCCGCTAGTATATAATGTAGGTGTGCGTTTTCTGTGTCCTCTAGTATATGATGTAGGTGCGCGTTTTCTATGTCCTATAGTGTATAATGTAGGTGCGCGTTTTCTATGTCCTATAGTGTATAATGTAGGTGTGCGTTTTCTATGTCCGCTAGTATATAATGTAGGTGTGCGTTTTCTATGTCACCTAGTATATAATGTAGGTGTACGTTTTCATGTCCTCTAGTATATAATGTAGGTGTGCGTTTTCTATGTCCTCTAGTATATAATGTAGGTGTGCGTGTTCTATGTCCTCTAGTATATGATGTAGGTGCGCGTTTTCTATGTCCGCTAGTATATAATGTAGGTGTGCGTTTTCTGTGTCCTCTAGTATATGATGTAGGTGCGCGTTTTCTATGTCCTATAGTGTATAATGTAGGTGCGCGTTTTCTATGTCCTATAGTGTATAATGTAGGTGTGCGTTTTCTATGTCCTCTAGTATATAATGTAGGCGCGCGTTTTCTATGTCCTCTAGTATATAATATAAGTGTGCGTTTTCTATGTCCTCTAGTATATAATGTAGGCGCGCGTTTTCTGTGTCCTCTAGTATATAATGTAGGTGCGCGTTTTCTATGTCCTCTAGTATATAATGTAGGTGTGCGTTTTCTATGTCCTCTAGTATATAATGTAGGTGTACGTTTTCTATGTCCTCTAGAATATAATGTAGTGCGCGTTTTCTATGCCCTCTAGTATATAATGTAGGTGTGAGTTTTCTATGTCCTCTAGTATATAATGTAGTGTGCGTTTTCTATGTCCTCTAGTATATAATGTAGGTGTGCGTTTTCTATGTCCTCTAGTATATAATATAGGTGTGCTTTTCTATGTCCTCTAGTATATAATGTAGGTGTGCGTTTTCTAT
>CM026394.1:19195556-19238170 GCA_014843695.1 Archivesica marissinica | reverse complement strand
ATAATGTAGGTGTGCGTTTTCTATGTCCTCTAGTATATAATGTAGGTGTGCCTTTTCTATGTCCTCTAGTATATAATGTAGATGTGTGTTTTTTAAAAGTCCTCTAGTATATAATGTAGGTGTGCCTTTTCGATTTGCTCTAGTATATAATGTAGGTGTGCGTTTTCTAATGTCCTCTAGTATATAATGTAGGTGTGCGTTTTCTATGTGCTCTGGTATATAATGTAGGTGTGCTTTTTCTATGTCCTCTAGTATATAATGTCGGTGTGCGTTTTTTATGTCCTCTAGTATATAATGTAGGTGTGCGTTTTCTATGTCCTCTAGTATATAATGTAGGTGTGCGTTTTCTATGTCCTCTAGTATATAATGTAGGTGTGCGTTTTCTATGTCCTCTAGTATATAATGTAGGTGTGCGTTTTTCTATGTCCTCTAGTATATAATGTAGGTGTGCGTTTTCTATGTCCTCTAGTATATAATGTAGGTGTGCGTTTTCTATGTCCTCTTGTATATAATGTAGGTGTGCGTTTTCTATGTCCTCTAGTATATGATGTAGGTGTGCGTTTTCTATGTCCTCTAGTATATTATGTAGGTGTGCGTTGTTCTTTTTTATGTCCTAGTTGTAATAATGTGGTGTGCGTTTTTCTATGTCCTATAGTTGTATAATGTAGGTGTGCTTTTTCTATGTTGTCTATAGTGTATATTGGTGGGTTTGTATGTCTCTAGTATTAATGTAGTGAGCGTTTCTATTTCGTCTAGTATATAATGTATTTGGTGAGTTTTCTATGTCCTTTATTATAATGTAGGGTGCGAGTTTTTGTGTCCTCTAGTTATAATGTATTGCGGTGTTTTCTATGTACTCTTGTATATAATGTAGGTGCGTTTTTTTATGTCCATCGAGTATATAATTACTGAGCGTTGTCTTTCCGCTGGCTTAATGTCCTTTTTCTATGTCCTCTAGTATATAATGTAGGTGAGCGTTTTCTATGTCCTCTAGTATATAATGTAGGTGTGCGTTTTCTATGTCCTCTAGTATATAATGTAGGTGTGTGTTTTCTATGTCCTCTAGTATATAATGTAGGTGTGCGTTTTCTATGTCCTCTAGTATATAATGTAGGTGTGCGTTTTCTATGTCCTCTAGTATATAATGTAGGTGTGCGTTTTCTATGTCCTCTAGTATATAATGTAGGTGTGCGTTTTCTATGTCCTCTAGTATATAATGTAGGTGTGCGTTTTCTATGTCCTCTAGTATATAATGTAGGTGTGCGTTTTCTATGTCCTCTAGTATATAATGTAGGTGTGCGTTTTCTATGTCCTCTAGTATATAATGTAGGTGTGCGTTTTCTATGTCCTCTAGTATATAATGTAGGTGTGCGTTTTCTATGTCCTCTAGTATATAATGTAGGTGTGCGTTTTCTATGTCCTCTAGTATATAATGTAGGTGTGCGTTTTCTATGTCCTCTAGTATATAATGTAGGTGTGCGTTTTCTATGTCCTCTAGTATATAATGTAGGTGTGCGTTTTCTATGTCCTCTAGTATATAATGTAGGTGTGCGTTTTCTATGTCCTCTAGTATATAATGTAGGTGTGCGTTTTCTATGTCCTCTAGTATATAATGTAGGTGTGCGTTTTCTATGTCCTCTAGTATATAATGTAGGTGTGCGTTTTCTATGTCCTCTAGTATATAATGTAGGTGTGCGTTTTCTATGTCCTCTAGTATATAATGTAGGTGTGCGTTTTCTATGTCCTCTAGTATATAATGTAGGTGTGCGTTTTCTATGTCCTCTAGTATATAATGTAGGTGTGCGTTTTCTATGTCCTCTAGTATATAATGTAGGTGTGCGTGTTCTATGTCCACGAGTATATAATATAGGTGTGCGTTTTCTATGTCCTCTAGTAATAATGTAGGTGTGCGTTTTCTATGTCCTCTAGTATATAATGTAGGTGTGCGTTTTCTATGTCCTCTAGTATATAATGTAGGTGTGCGTTTTCTATGTCCTCTAGTATATAATGTAGGTGTGCGTTTTCTATGTCCTCTAGTATATAATGTAGGTGTGCGTTTTCTATGTCCTCTAGTATATAATGTAGGTGTGCGTTTTCTATGTCCTCTAGTATATAATGTAGGTGTGCGTTTTCTATGTCCTCTAGTATATAATGTAGGTGTGCGTTTTCTATGTCCTCTAGTATATAATGTAGGTGTACGTTTTCTATGTCCTCTAGTATATAATGTAGGTGTACGTTTTCTATGTCCTCTAGTATATAATGTAGGTGTACGTTTTCTATGTCCTCTAGTATACTTCCTTGTTATCCTAATAACGGACATAATATAATACCTCAGTATGGTTCCAGTTTGGTTAATGATTTATATTTTGCCGACCGGTATCCGAGGACTCATATATCTACTCAGTATTCACTGCTAATCGTGAATGAAAGTCACGGCGATTATTTGGCAATACGCGATCTTAGACAGGATCGACAATGTGACAGCTGTCTATAATAAGGCGATGTATCTGTGTTCTATAAGAAGCCACCGCTGCGGAGTATGTCCTACATGCGGATTCCTTTCGGATTAATCGTTGCACCATATATGTCACGTGTTCAACTTATAGCTGATTTATTTTAGACACTGCTTCTTTTTGGCTGGAATGAACAGTTTTGAGCCACGCGTTGGCAATGGCCCGGGAGGGATTATGTCCTTCATGCGGATTACTTTCGGATTAATCGTTGCACCATAATTGTCACGTGTTCCACTTATAGCTGATTTATTTTAGACAATATTTCTTTTTGGCTGGAATGAACAGGTTTGAGCCACGCGTTGGCATTGGCCCGGGAGGGAGTATGTCCTTCATGCGGATTACTTTCGGATTAATCGTTGCACCATATCTGTCACGTGTTCAACTTATAGCTGATTTATTTTATACACTGCTTCTTTTTGGCTGGAATGAACAGGTTTGAGCCACGCGTTGGCAATGGCCCGGGAGGGATTATGTCCTTCATGCGGATTACTTTCGGATTAATCGTTGCACCATATCTGTCACGTGTTCCACTTATAGCTGATTTATTTTAGACAATATTTCTTTTTGGCTGGAATGAACAGTTTTGAGCTACGCGTTGGCATTGGCCCGGGAGGGAGTATGTCCTTCATGCGGATTACTTTCGGATTAATCGTTGCACCATATATGTCACGTTTTCAACTTGTAGCTGATTTATTTTAGACAATACTTCTTTTAGGCTGGAATGAACAGTTTTGAGCCACGCGTTCGAATTCGCCTGGGAGGGGGAGAGGGGCACATTCTTAAAATATAGGCCAACTAGTCATTTGAATATATGTGTGATGTTCAGTTGATAACAGTGACTTGTTCATGCTTTAGCTCTGGATGCTGAAAATGAATGTTTCCAAATGATTCTGCGAACTAATGATTTGACCCCGATGATACTGCACGCACGCATGCATGCTTCTGCTGGAAATGCGAAGCTATGCAGATGTCCTACAGTATATCGAATGTATACACGAATTTGATAACAATCACATTTAGAGTACCGCAACATAGGGCGAGGAAGCAACAGATACACAAAGGATTCCAACTAAAAAAAGAACCAATATACATTTCGGCATAAATCGAATTTTATCTGCCGATGGATGTACTAGTCTAAGAAACCAATTATTATTAGTACTTAGTACATTCTCTCATTGTCATTCCTATTGATTTGTGTGTGTGTTTTACGTTTATTTATCGTCGCTACCGGTTGTCCATATGAGCGACGCCCCCTGAAGAGATTAGTCATTTTAGATGTTTGAAGGATAGTGCAATGATACAATTCAATTCAACAATTCAACTTGTTTATTGCATAAAGCATATACATGCTAAGAGCAAAGCATAATTATGCATAATTACATACATAGTAAATACATGCAATTTTACAGAAGAGTTATTCAAGTGTAAATGGAAAAAGAAACTAAATGTCTGACTGTTTATTACGTTTGTTGTGTTCGCATTCTGTCTGCTGAATAAATAAATGTTGCTAAGTTGACTAATGACGTTTCCGATGTTTGATTCATTAATGTTATGTATTTATTAGATGTTGGCACATTCCAGAGTCTCCGCTGTTTCTTTTACGTGCACGGTGTAAAGCACAGACATGATACCTCGGGTTTTTTCCCCATCTGAAGGACTGCTAATTTTATTAGGATCAGAACCTTCTACCCCTGGATTACAGTACAGAGTGTTATCACTGGTTTATAGACCCGTCTGTCTATTGATTTGATAATATGTATTGCACATTTATATCTAAGAGTAGGTCTTGTTTTGGACCGAGAATCTCACTGATAGCGGTTACACATGGTGACGTTTTGCGGCTGTGGTGTAATGGTGGCAATGTGCCCGTCACCATTTTGACGATTGTCTTCAGTTTGTGAGAGTATCGGTCTGGATCAACCTATATAAACTCTAGTTTTAAGAAACTTATATGTTGAATCGTGTTCTATTGTGAATTGTTACTGTTACTGTCTCTTATAATTCATTATTGAGTGGCAATGTACATCGATATGTTTTTATTATATTGAATGTTGTTTGTTGTACATTGATTGAGTGCAGTTCCCCAGTTTACTAGTCAATACAATAATAGCTATGACAAGTTTGATGTATCTAATGTTCCTGAAACTTTTCTATTAGACCAAGATGTCCTTAATAGTGTTAACGTAACTATTGATAAACTTGAGCATTGCCATCAAACGCAAACTGATATTGATTATATTTATGAGGACTGGTGTAGTATTTTTAAATATAATATGTACAAGTCAGTGCCTTATAAAACAATTACCTCTGGTTGGTGCAATAGAAAATGCAGACCGGGAAAGCCGTGGTGGAGTAGCGATCTAACTGATAGTTGGAATAATGTTTGTACAGCAGAACGAAATTGGTTGAATTGTGTTGCATGTAATAAAAACCGAAATGTATATCTCAAGTCCGAGTATATTCAGGTCCGTAAACATTTTGACCGTGAAGTACAGAAGGCAAAACGTTTATATTGGTATTCTTTACAAAATGAATTGCTGAAGGAATGTAATGTAGACCAGTCAAACTTTTGGAAATCTGTAGGTAAAATCGGCGTTGGTCAGAGTAAGAAAAAATGTATACCTCTAGAAGTTACATTAAATGATGGTTCTCTCTCTACAGATTTGTCACAGGTATTAAACAAATGGAAACATGATTTTAGCTCGTTATATAAAAATGATAATTATGTATATTCATCACAGAACTCTAATGTATTGAATGATGTAACTGATTATGCAGATCTGTCTTTTAAACATTACTATTTTTGAAGTAAAGAAGGCAATTGATGGTGCCAAGAAGGGAAAAGCCTGTGGCATAGACGGTATCCCTAGTGAAGTTTTACAGAACGATACGTCCGTGCTATTTTTGCATACTCTGTTTAATGTATGCTTCTCCAATGGGACTGTCCCGTCTATCTGGGGCAAATGTATTATAAACCCGATACCAAAACCCTCAATGACGGATTCAAGAGATCCCCTGTCTTATAGGGGCATAGCACTGGCCTCAGCCATGTACAAGATTTATTGTAATATTTTAAACGCCAGGCTAAGTTGTTGGGCTGAACATAACGATAATATCTCAGATGAGCAAAACGGTTTCAGAAAGAAGCGTAGTACCATAGATCATTTATCCACTTTGACCTCTATTATTGATACAAGAAAACAAGTTAAAAAAGCCACATTCTGTGCCTTTATTGATTTTAGTAAGGCGTACGATTTTATTAACAGAGATAAATTGTGGAAAAGACTCAATGAAATTGGAGTTGCCGGTAATATGTGGCGAGCTGTAATGTATTAGAAGACGAAAGTCATGTATTATTAGAATGTTCACTGTATGATGATTTGAGAGCTGTTCTCTTAGAGAAAGCCTCATTATATGAAAATGACTTTCGGAACAAACCTGTATCATACCAGCTTAGAATTATTTTTACTACTATACCTCTGATTAGAATTGTTGCCAAAACCTGTTTTTATATTCTTCAAAGACGATCCTTTTATTTATGTAAATAATGTATCCATTTGATTTATTGATTGTGTGTCACTTATCCATTCCGAGAAACAGCTGCTAATTAGTTCAACCGCGATCTGATCGAGGTTGATAACTGATATTTTAAAACATTTCTTAATTGCGCATTAGTGCTTTTTTTCCATTTCAGTATTTCAAAATTTCTGGTTTTAGTAAGTATTTAATTTTCAATTAGCGACTGTTTCCCGGTTTTAATATGTAAATATAATAATATGTCGTTAGACTGTGATAGTTTGATTATCTGTGATTACATTAATCTCTTATAATTCTTTTATAATGAATGGTGTTGTACTATGCCACGATAATTTGTTGTGTATATGTTGTGATAAATACTGCTATATGTTATGTATTGTACAACGATGAGACTGAAATAAAGAATAAATCTTGATGAGACGTAAATAAAGAATAAAATCTATATGTAATAATTACAAACAAATTACAAATACATAATTAGCAAATGGGTTGGGCCACAAGTTCTAACAACATTAGTAATTGGCCCTGCCATTAGACGTGATTTGAACGCTACATAATTTAAATGGCTTAATTAAATGAAACATGAATATAACGCAGATTACAAGATATAATATACATGTATGTAGTATTAATCTTTGACTTTTTCAAAGAAATGTAAAATCAATGTCATCCATATTATACCCGTATCAACAAAGTGCGCTTTCTAGATAGGCTATGTACATTTATTTTAGATCGATGCGAAACAAGATCACCAAATATAGGTCAAAACATAGATCACTATGGAGTCATCATTCCTGGCGGAATCCATCGCCATGGGGGAGCGAGAAGAGGCAATGTGGATGTAAGAGGCTTAGACCTTTTCAGGTGGACACAACCACCGGCCCTGTTGGGGCCTGTACTCACAAGTACTGATGTGGACACCTTATCTATTTAACAACGTAGGCTCCATTTCTAGAATTGGATAGCTAACACAGTCCATCGAATCTGCACCAACACTATGCGAGTTACCCATATCTGTTGATGCTAATGGAATTAACATGAGGAGAAGAATTATATAAGACTCTGTCTTTCATTCTAATCCTTTTTCTGTATTTTGTGACGTATGCATTGTTCAATATGTATTATATTGGGAAATACAATATGTTTAAACTAATTAACATGACACGAGCTGTCACTCAACCCAGCCAGCGATAATCCGATAAGCCAATCAGCGACCAATAAAGCGACACACCTTCAGAAACCGTTAGCGTTATCAAACAGCCGCCATTTTCCTCCGGACAACTTGTCGCGATTATCGATGTCTAGAAAATTCTGATCACGTGACTAGTGGGAGGAGCTATATTCTCATATGCGTCATGATAAGTTCTATTATTTAGGTACAATTCAACTGTCAACATATCTTATGGAACCAGTAGAATATTAGTCAATACATTGTGAAAATACGTAGGCGGATGCATAAGTAACTCAGCGTGATTTTAATGAAATGTTAACCAATTACTGAAAAGAACGACATTTACAATGCTGCGTTGCATGCGGCGAAGGAATAACAGGCACATCCCTTGTTAAGTGTGATATAAATCGGAACACGAAACCTTTCACATAATGTGAAATGGAATTGACTATCAGATCTGTTTTTAAAAGTAAAAAAAAGCAACGGTTACTAGAACACATGATGTAAATCATTAGGTATGATTGGCAGCCTTCCAATGTTTTTGTATCCATCTTGAAATTAACCCTTTCAACCCCACAGGCCTCTAAATAGGCTTATGAAAAGTGTAGATCCAGATGAGCCGGCTCGTGACGAGCCGTCTCATCAGGATCTGCACTTTTTTGCCAGTAATAATTATTACTATTTTTAGATAAAATTACCCATTTTGATAAATGAACTGGTCCAAAGGTAATTTTTTTATTAATTTATTGGTCTGAAAATATCACGCACCAGTCCATGTCAGTTACTTGGGGTTGAATGGGTTAAAGGACATAATTGGTGAAACTTCACATCGTGGGCTGTGTTCCCATTCGAAATGATGCTAATTGCTGGTATTACCCGTACATAATACAGCTGTCATCTGAATTCCGTTGAGTGTTTTGCATTTATTTATCGTCGCTTCCTGTTGCCCATTTGAACGACGCATCCTAAATCTAAAATGACTAATCTCTTCAGGAGGGGTCGATCATATTGTCATCCTTGAGAGGTTTCGTTAAACTTTATGTATTTTTCAACGATTGCGAAGTAAGTGTTAACAATTTATATTAATCACTCACGTTGGCGCGGATGAAAGTGTATATGTGGTCATTCGTGTGGGAGGAAACCGGAGTACTCGGAGAAAACCCACCTGTCCGATCTGGCGACCACCGTACCATCTTACATACTTCCCGGTCCGAGGATCGAACCCGGGTTGCAAGCGCGCTAACCACTGCGCTAATCTGATTTTAATCTGAGGTTTCTTCCTTCGTATAGCTGGTTACATAACATCCATAATTGTGTCGCCGTCTACATGGCATTATAGATAATATTTACATATTTGAGTAGGTAGCGTCCCTTGTTTATTTAGTAATGATCCCATTCTGGAGTTGTCTACTTTGAGCGTGGATTATTTGTGTTTAATTGTGTGTTTATCTGGGGTTTTTTAAATACTATTTTATTGCATTTTTTCATACCATACATGTTTATCTGTTAACGGGAGTATGCACACTGACGGGTTGTTCATGCCATTTGGGGATTATTTGTGTTTACTTGTGTGTTTATCAGTTAACAGGAGTATGTACACAATTACTGACGGATTTTCATGACATTTGGTGGAAGTGTGGAATTCGGGTATAGGACAAAACTCATTAGATTTTGGAGGTGATCAACTATTTGTTTAAAAAGGATTCTTCACCGTTGTGATATCTGGCACACATGGACACATATCAACCATAGCAAAGTGGCTGATGTGTGCTATCTCAGATTGCTCTTGTAATTTGTATGTTATATCACGACGAATGCAATAAAAACAACATTAAACTGAATCAGCAACGTTATAATCTCACCCCACCCACTTGTCCAGATGGATCCTTTTCCAAAATAGATTACGCAATTATAGGGTCTGGCATGGGTAATTTAATAAGAACATGTGATGGTTCAGAAACTGGAACGTAAGAAAATTCTCAGAAATAATAAAAGTTTAAATACGCTGAGGTCTGATCGTACAACTATCGCATGCCTTAATACGCTACGATATATAGACGGGCCAGCTGTTCAGTGGACTGCGTATCCAGGCATCACAGGTTCGATACACCGTCTGACAATAATAATATTAACTATCTTTCAGATGTGACTATGCTGTATCATGTACTGGCGGCTATACACCGGGCACGTAAAAGAACAAGGGATGCTTCTGTATCTTACATTATCCTCCAGAAAAAAGAAGACTAATATATTTCTGGAGGATTCGCCCCGATTAACCTGGGGGACCAGGGGGGGGGGGACGATTAATAAACGTACCAAAAAGAGGCATTCCCGTACATATACTGGCACCATAAAAAACTGCACTTCTATATTGAGCGTTACGTTTTCGTTAAGCATTTAGAATTATGGATATTACAATCATATCACGAGTGAAAAAAATAAACCTTCACACATTGCACTAATTTACTCAATATTTCTCACATTTTGATACCAAGTTTGCTTATATTTATTTTCTAAAAGGATGTACAGTTTGTCTTTAAGTTAAGTGCGCAGTTTCTGTTTGGTGTCACTATATACTTATCGTATACTTATCGTATACTTATCGTATACTTATCGTATACTTATCATATACTTATCATATACTTATCGTATACTTATCGTATACTTATCGTATACTTATCGTATACTTATCATATACTTATCGTATACTTATCGTATACTTATCGTATACTTATCGTATACTTATCATATACTTATCATATACTTATCATATACTTATCATATACTTATCATATACTTATCGTATACTTATCATATACTTATCATATACTTATCGTATACTTATCATATACTTATCATATACTTATCATATACTTATCGTATACTTATCATATACTTATCATATACTTATCATATACTTATCATATACTTATCGTATACTTATCGTATACTTATCATATACTTATCATATACTTATCATATACTTATCATATACTTATCGTATACTTATCATATACTTATCATATACTTATCGTATACTTATCGTATACTTATCGTATACTTATCATATACTTATCATATACTTATCGTATACTTATCGTATACTTATCGTATACTTATCATATACTTATCGTTATACTATAAAGCTCGTGTGCATATGTAAGATACATGTTTTATTTTTTTATCATATACCGTCTCCGTGGGCTAGTGGTAAAGGCGTCCATCTACGGAGTGAGAGGTCGAATGTTTGAATCTCGCAAGTGATCCGTTCTGATATGGCCGGTTGGTGAGCCGCCAGCTAGTTAAATAATGGTTACCGATTGCCTACCAGCCTGGCGTCTGGCATACAAGCATAGGATTCGGGAAGTAATGATGTTCATAAAAAAGAGGTGTCTCATAAGTCAGAAATGGCTGGCCCTTTAAATAGGGGTGACACTATAATAAACAAACACTTTTATACAATAGTATGATTTCATATGATTTCATTAGTATATACATGATATGGCAGGTGACATGTAAACATGGATACTCGGACATTTTCCAGAAAAATTGGAAGGAAGTGTTTAAATTAGACTAAACACACATTTCCCCACCTCTTTGCATTACTCTATTATTTCAAGGGATTGTTAGTTAAAGCTATGCCGTTTAAATTCCCATATCAAATTAGTGCATACATTTCTAATCTGTTAGTAGTTTAAACATATTTTATTTCCCAATGATATACATATTGAACAATGCATACATCACACATAATCAAAATACAGAACAAGGATTAGAATGGAAGAGAGTCTTATATAATTCTTCTCCTCTTTTAACCTGTTGCCGTGTGCACAATAATTCCACGTTGTCAGAAAAAGATAATGGCATGCTATTTGGTCAACTTATGATATAAACTAAAGTTGTGGACTATAAATGTGAATGATAATGTGAAAAGTAGGAATTATTTATCTTATAAAAAATATATCAACGGTCCATTTCTTAATTTTCCAAAATTACAGATTATAGAACATCATCAATGTTGGCGCGAAGTTTGAAATGATCTGTCAATCTGTGTCACTAAACAGTCGCACACTTTCTCAAGTGGTAATTATTAATAATATTATTATTATTATACCATTCTTATTGAGCGCCCGTATCATATTAAGAGTACACGTCCAAAAGCGCTTTACATAAACATGTAACATAACACACACATAAGCATGTAACATAACACACACATAAGCATGTAACATAACACACACATAAGCATGTAACATAACACACACATAAACATGTAACATAACACACACATAAGCATGTAACATAACACACATATAAACATGTAACATAACACACACATAAGCATGTAACATAACACACATATAAGCATGTAACATAACACACACATAAACATGTAACATAACACACACATAAACATGTAACATAACACACATATAAACATGTAACATAACACACATATAAACATGTAACATAACACACATATAAACATGTAACATAACACACATATAAACATGTAACATAACACACATATAAACATGTAACATAACACACATATAAACATGTAACATAACACACACATAAACATGTAACATAACACACATATACACATGTAACATAACACACATATAAACATGTAACATAACACACATATAAACATGTAACGTAACACACATATAAAACAATACAAATGAAAAGATTATTTTTTTGTTTATACAGTTTTGTTTAGCAAGTTTTAACAACTTATATTAATCACGCTCGTTGGCTCGGATGAAAGCGTATATGTGGTCATTCATGTGGGAGGAAACCGGAGTACCCGGAGAAAACCCACCTGTCCGATCTGGCGACCATCGTACCATCTCACATACTTCCCTGTTCGAGGATGTAGAATGCAGGGTTAAAAGCATGTGATCAAAGTATGTGATAAAAGTACGGAAAAAATTATATAATTTCGAATTATACATGTTTTAAATAGTACACTTAAACTGATGAGGAACCTACTTAAAATATGGATTGTACATTAGATACACAAAATAAGAAATTATAGATTAAAACTACAACATATAAACCATATGATACAAACTTTAAGAAATGGAAGGATACTTGAAATTAAAGACATCACCCTATTGGTAACATATTGAGTTGAAATGTTCATGATATGTATTTGAGACATTGTGGTATAGACCTGGGCCCCGTTTTATCAACGGTCGTAAGTCAGTCTTAGCTAAGAGTATTGCTTAAGACCGAGTTACGCCGTCGTAACGTCTTAGTTAAGACCACGGTCCGTGTTATCAACAAAGTCGCAGCTAAGTTATCGTAAATAAAGTCTTAACTTTACGACTGGTTCGCTGCAGTCGCAACTTCGGAAAAAGTCTTAAAAATGGCGGCCGAATCAGCGGAATCCGTGCAGCAGAGACGTCATGCAAGAATATTCAGGGCCGGTAGAGACATTGGAGACGTGTGACACCAATATCCTGTCCCGATATCGCAGGACGAGGCTATGGATTGTCTTGCTTGATGATATGGTGGGGGAATGACTTGGACAAGGGGACCAACCACTCTCATTCGATACCCGGTTTGACCTAGGTAAAGTGAAATTGATATATTTCTACATCTTGCATTATTAAGGTGCATATCAATGTTATTTGCGTACACATTTCTGTACAGTAGGCCCTTATTTCTATTTTAAGATTACAAGGGACGCTACTTCCATAAGAATATATCGCTATTTATACTACACACAAGTCATGACTTATTATGTTTTTGGAACTGAATGACGATACGTATTATGTTTCTGCAACGCATTAACTAAGTAAATTGATACAGTGTGCAGGTAGGGAATTAAATGCTTGTGTTTATAATGGCGTATGTTTGTTTTTAAATGCTCGTGTATTGCTACAGTATTCGTACACATAATTAAACGTCCCCACGTGTCCAAGATAAGACCGACTTGCGATTGACATTGTTGATAAAACGGGGCCCAGGTATATCAACTTCATTTTTGTTAATTATGTGTCACCGGTATATTGTAGTATATACGTATTGCTGTAGTTCACTGCTGTAAATTCATGTCAGTTTATGTATGATTATGCTTAAATGAGAAGAAATATATTGTATTTAAAGCGACATTACATCGCAAAAAGCAAATAAAATGCATTTTTTTCACGTATAAATAAATGCATTGTTTCTACAAAAGATTCCGAATACTTTCCAACACTAGCATTGAATCAATTTAACAGTGTTTTTGTGGAATCAATACACAGTGTTTTTGTGGTCTATAAACTGGAAACTGAAACTGAAAGTAGGATTTCATATAACGATAAATCTGTACGATATATCATGTTATTCAGGATACACGCGTTATATTATGCATGGATGTCGACCCTATTTACATTAGTTTGTTATGTAAACAAACCGCGTATACGACGTTTGTTTATTAGTTGAAATACTCAGTTTTTTAGGCAATTATTTGGAAAAATATTATACCATATAATAGGAAATTACATTCCGCTGACATTTGTTTTTTCATTGATGTAGTGTCGCTTTAAATGAATTGAGAATAGGGCAAAGAAAGTAATCAGTTGTTGTTGGATACATTTATCTCTCATCGCCCCCACCTGAACAATTGGAGCGACTCCTTCATAGTTATATTAGTCAGTTTAACCTTCAATTCCAGAAACATCATACTATTCGGATGCCCTCCGTTGTCGAGTGGCTAAGGTCCCCTCAAATCACTTACCCCTCGCAGTAGTAGATTCGAATCCCACTGAGGTGTCGAAATATTTCATACGAGGAAGCTATCAAGCTACCAAGTAGGTCGGTGGTTCTACCAGGGTATCCGGGATCCTCCGTGTCCGTGCACGGTATACTGCTCTGCGGGACATCAGGGGTCTTCTTCCATCAAGAATAGCCGGAAAGTCGCCGTATGACCTAAGCTATTGGTGCGATTTTAACACATAAACACACAAACATAATATTCGTGATGTATGTTCCAAGTTCTCTTTACGAGATAAGAGTGTCGAATTCCCTAGAACATTCACAAGCAGCCAGCATTACATACATAGCTTATCCGCTAGGTTTATGTAATAAATCCTGGTTATACGGGAAACATGATACATACTATCTCTGGTTTTGGCTTGTAATGTAGTACACACATTGAGTGTTTTGTTTGCTAATTATCAAAATGTTTGTCTACTCATGGTATGTGCGATAAATATCATTGATGGTATGTACGATCTGCATACTGATAGGGGGCACCTCTCCAGTAATATTCATAGGTATGCTTATGACCTAGATATAAATGTTAGCCCATTTGTGTCGTTATTTGCCTACCACAATACCCAGTGTGATATTACGCTTGCTGGTTTGATACGGTCACGATCACGTATCAAACCACAAAAGCAGTATCATAACTAGTTCCGGAGAAATAATGCATGCGCACTCGGTGCTAGTTTGCTTTCTTCCATAGCGTTCCAGTGTGCCAAATTTGCCAATATTTCAATCGTTTTCGTGTATTCAGTAATTGTGATTTATTCCTGATAAATGGATAACGGAGAGTACGATTATTAAATGTTCAAATTCAACAGAAAGTAATAAAGACGTTATTACGTGGCTAGCTTAAATATCAGCCTAGCTATCGACCATCGGTAACTTGATATAAGCCGTCGACTTGCGGTCTCATGTTGATATCAATTTACCTCGTGTTGCTAACTATGCTGATATGAAACTAGCCACGTAATGATCTCTAATTATTATCGGCTCGTATGACATATACATACACCATAAAAATATAAGAAACTGTGCACTTTTATATTGAGCGTTACTTGTGTGTTACACATTTTAGAATTATGAATTTTACTATCATGAGTGAAGAAAATAATCCTTCACACATTGCACTAATTTATCTAATATTTATTACCGCATATTTTGATCCCAACTGTGCCTATAATTTGGCGAATATCCAGTTATTATTGGTTACCCATCAGAGCCGTATTTCAGGCACATTCGGGCACCCGTGTAGAACCACATAAATTCCCAAACAGCTTTATAATAATTCGACACCCCCAGTGGGATTTAAGCCTACATCGACGAGGGGCTAGTGGTTTGAAGTCAACGAGCTTAGCCACACGGCAACGGAGGTCGCTTACATGTAACTGTACCACATGAGGAAGAATACTGTTGTAAATCGGCGGACGAATACCCTGCTAGAGTCAAACATATGCTACATGGTAATGTACTCGGTGTAATACCCTGTTAGAGTTAAACATATGGTGGATGGTAATGGGCTCGGTGTAATACCCTGCTAGAGTTAAGCATATGCTGCATGGTAATATACTCGGTGTAATACCCTGCTAGAGTCAAACATATGTTGCATGGTAATGCACTCGACGGTGTAATCTGTGAAAGTCGTGATAGCGGGTTCGCTTCAGGTGTGAGAGGCCACGAGTTTGCGCCCAACTGTAGCAGTTACGACTGTGTCCTTATAATAGGCAAGGCACTTAAATTCCACATTGCATCTTCTCTCTCCCTCAAGTAATCCAGAGATCGCGGGTTCCATCCCCCGTCTGACCATAATAGAATTAACAGTCTTTCAGATGGGACTTATAACCGAGGTCTCGTGTTGGTGCTGTACACCGTGCACGTAAAAGAACCAGAGGAGACTCTGGAATGGGTCTCTGTCTGTATCATTGCACTATCCTCCAAAAATCTAAAATGACTAATCTCTTCAGGAGGCGTCGCTCATATGGACAACCGATAGCGACGATAAATAAACGTAACACACACTCTCTCCCTCATGGCTATGGACTCCATCAGATTAGATTGATCTAATGTTGTAATACAAATTGTCTCGAAATCGAGCTAATATAAATTAATAATCGGAGCTATAAACTGAAAGTGAAACTGCCTGTAATAATGTTACCTGAAATATAGCATGACACCGACGGCGAAGAAGAGGGAGAACAGGGAAAGAAAATATCCAATGTTGTACATTAACCGGAATGCTTCCTCGTGCCGCTGAAACAGGCAAACGCAAACAAGATTAGCAAACATATTTAGTGGGGTCTTTGAAAATAAACAACTATGCATTGTCACCATGTTAAATTTTATTAAATTAATTATTGACACAATTAAGATGCTTAGAAACAGAATATTGAGTTTTTTTAATACATGTATAATTATATAACTTTTCTTGATTTCTTGTTATTACAATATAGACAATAACACATACATACCAATACGCATACATTCACACACATATATATATATACATACGCGCACGCACGCATACCCTATCATGAAAGGTCACTCAGAAAAAGATGGGGTTTTCATAGTTATAACTGAGAATAGATTTAGTTAAGAGTTAAACTGTTTAATCATATTGTATTTGCTATTTGACATTAACATCACATACATAATCATGACAAAACTAAGACAAAGCAAAATGGGTTAGGCAACACGTTCTAACAACTTATATTAATCACTCTCGTTGGCTCGGATGAAAGCTTAAATGTGGTCATTCGTGTGGGAGGAAACCGGAGTACCCGGAGAAAACCCACCTGCGCGATAACCACTGCGCTAATCTGATTTTAATCTGAGATTTCTTCCTTCGTATAGCTGGTTACATAACATCCATAATTGTGTCGCCGTCTACATGGCATTATAGATAATATTTACAGATTTGAGTAGGTAGCCGAGGATCGAATCAGGGTAGCATTGGTGAGAAGCGAGCGCGCTAACCACTGCTCTAATCGGATAGCAACAACATTAGTAAACTGCCCTCCCCAAGAAATACACTTTAAGGACACACTTCTTTTCTAAGAAACTGTTCAACATGTGTGTTTGGTCCCAGTGTTTTAATTATGTTTTTATAGCAATTGAATTGTGGCCTTTATTATTACAATATTATGTTTTTCTACCTAATTTCGTTCCTTTTGATTACAAACGAACACTTCAAATATAAGAATTGTGAGGTTGAGTGTATTTTTAAAGAAAGATAAAGAATTTTGCTACGATAAAATGAAATTCACTATCGACATTATTTGGCCATTGGAAATATATTTACATCCTAAGCTTATAATAATTATGCTGTTTCACCAACTATTTTGCAAACATTCTAAAATATTCAAAATTTCAGCTGATATACCATGTATTGTAAGTTAACTTTTTTCAAGTCACTTTCACTACTGTGGACAAAAGATACCTGCTCAGCCAATCAGCTAATATATTCATACACTCATAATGGCTTCCATCCAATCCGAAGCCACTATTTCAAAAGCAACATCTGACCTTTATTAAATATTATTTTCTTATGAAAAAGTAAGAATAGTAAAATATTAATAAATACAGCTAAATATATTAAGAATGCCTTTAAACTAAGAACAAATCATATGAAAACATAACGTGACTAACATTAATGAATATATATGTATGCTGTCATATTAATATGTATTATCACAAAAAGACAAATTGGTTTCGCTCTTTGCCAATACAGCTTCTTAGCTGGTTTATCGTTGCTTTAAATAACATGATGTCAACCTATTATTAATGTAATGAATTTATATTGCATTTTGTTTCTCGTGCCATGTATACTATTATGTATGTATATTGTATTGCCAATGGCAAGGTTATTGCCGATTTTGCAATAAAACATATTCTCTCTGTAAAATTTAAAATTAGTGACTACATTTGGAGCTATTACATCATTCAAACCATTAACAATGTCGTCCTGACATTTCGACGAGTAGCATCATTGATATGTAAACATATTAAAGCAGCAAAACATCCTAATAAAGGATGTTTTGGGTAAAATATAAATACTAATATGTGTGTGTTAACAAAAATCGAAATAGTCGCTCAGAAACGATAACATTCCAATACATTTAAACTGTCGTATACGTGAATTTGTTTATCAACACATGAAATTTAAACATGCACAGCGCGCATGCGTGAAACAACAGAGGATGTAGAAAACAACGTATATATTTTGAACATGAAATACTATCTATCTTCCTCTAATGTCGAACCTCTCGCGGGGATGTATACATGTCCCTAAAAGACTTAGCTAACAGAGGTATGAATCAACATATCAAGTAATTTAATTAAAAAAGACAACGTGGGACAAATGGGGACGATGCATTCCGAATGTAAACAAGTCCGGACGATGCGTTCCGGTTGTAAACAAGTGCGTGACCGATCGACTCGGAAAGTCCTACTTTCGGTTTCGAGTTTGTTTTATCGCAAAAAACACTGTTTACCAAATGAACATACAAAGTATAATGTTAGAATGTGTAGCAGCATTGCTTCACATACGTAAAATTTGAATATTTCAAATATCTTTTATTTCATACGATGTAATGCTGCTTTAAATGAATTGCATGTACCCACCGTGACTAGAGAGATAACACCCTTGCTCTCTGGAAGTTTGTCAGTGCCGGTGCCATTGTCTGTGCTCACACATTGTGAGAAGTTCGTCCAGCCGGCCGACAAGTTGCGATCAGGTCTAGGATCAAGCCATGTTCCGTTTGGAAGACACTCTCTAAATGCATATTCTGTTAAAAATAAGTTCTTAGAAAAGTTGAAATGTACATGCTTGTTAATGTTAAATATACGATAAGTTTACCCCGACACAGACGGATATATAGTACAGTGGTAACACGCTGGACTGGTAATCCAGGGATCGCAGGTTCGATCCCCCGTCTGACCCAAATAAAATTAACAGTCTTTCAGATGGACGTTAAACCTAGGTCTCGTGTCGGTGCTGTACATCGTGCACGTAAAAGAACCAGAGGAGACTCTGGAATGGGTCTATGTCTGTATCATTGCACTATCCTCCAACAATCTAAAATGACTAATCTCTTCAGGAGGCGTCGCTCATATGGGCAACCGGTAGCGACGATAAATAAACGTAAAACACACACCCGACACTGTTTAATTGCTTCACATTACGGAGGGTTCTCATTCAATTTCGTAATACAGGGTATAATTTGTATCCAAACATTATCCAGAGAAGGAGGGAAAATAAAGATATTATTATTATTAACTAATAAACAAACATCGTATTTGTGTTTTGCGTTTATTTATCGTCGCTACTAGCGTAGTTATTAGTCCAAATTGTTTTAGTTGGAAACTGCTTCGACAGATTGTGAAGTCTGCAGTAAAGCGTCAATGTGTTTGTGACTGCTCAAATGACGTCAGCCTTGGCCCATTGTGTTATTAGCTTATACACATTTATTTTAGCTCGATTGCGAAACAAGTTCGTACAACTTATATTAATCACTTTCGAGACCTCATTCCTGACGGAATCCATCGTCACGAGGGAGAGAGAAGAGGCAATGCGGAGTTTAAATGCCTTGCCTAAGGGCACAATCGTAACGGCTCCAGTGGGGGCTCGAACTCCGGACATTTCGCACCTGGAGCGAACGCGCATCCACTGCGCTATCACGACTTCCACCAATGTGTTATTACGTTAATTTATCGTCGCTAACGGGTTTCCATACTGAGCGACAATTGAAGTATTTTAGATTTGGAAGGATACAGACATTTAGTTTGGCATTTATTGTGTGTCTTACGTTTAAGTATCGTCGCTACCGGTTGCCCATATGAGCGACGCCTCCTGAAGAGATTAGTCATTTTAGAATTTGGAGGATAGTACACTGATACTAACATAGACCCATTCCAGAGTCTCCTCTGGTTCTTTTACGTGCACGGTGTAAAGCACCGACATGAGATCTCGGATTTAAGTCCCATCTGAAAGACTTAATATTATTAGAGTCAGACGGGGAATCGAACCTGCGGTCCCTGGATTCGCAGTCCGACATGTTATCCACTGGACTATTGATCTGTCTAAAACATAGTATGCGATTGTACGTCACTTTAAATATGTAATATTATACATTTATGTTTTGATATTTTAGCGAATTGTATGCTATGAATCTGTAAAACTAGTAGAATAGTTATAGGTTCGAGCCCCGCTCAGACCGTGTTTCATTTATATGAAAAAGTTGGCAGATTCTTACGGAGGTTGGTGCACTCAAGTACTGGTTAACCGCTGGAGCCTGCCAAAGAAAGGTGTTGTTAGGTAAACGATATAGCCCACAAATGGTGCTGATGCTGGCGTACAACCCGAAATATATATATATAAATAGACTAGTTATAATTATACAAAAGAAACTTACCTTTAATTTTAAATTTATTGATATATGGAGGACAGGGCAGGCTTGCCATGGAGCCGGCGTCTGTTTCCGGCCAGCACATGATGGCATCCCAGATCGCCGGGCAGGAGAGACCATCTGTTGAATAGAAGTTAATAAAGTCTTTATTATTATTATTATTATAATAGTAACATTAAACCACCAATTACACAACGTTCACGTAATGCCAGAAATCAATCTGTCAATAATGGTTGTATATACGCAAATAGGCGGACATGCACCCGAGATATAGTTCATGTTTCCTTTTGGTAAAAAATGCATTTTCATGACAGGCAGTGTATCGTTTTGTGGGGTTTTTTTGGAGAAATTATGTGACTTGAGAATACTTCAGTTGATGTGTAGAAAAGATGTGATATAAGAAGTCAGGCAATTGCAAACTGAATGTGGTGTATACTGTACTCTTTGGCGGAGCAATACAGTGTGTAAACACAGTGACGTCATTCACAGGTGACTGGTGTCAATGCTCACCATTACAATTGTGATATGTTTGCTGTTTTTCAGTTTGATATTGATTCGAATACCTCTTCACGGTGGATGTGGTATCAGAAGAAATGAAAGATTGGAAATATAAATGAACAGAATGTAAGTTTTTACTGTTTACTATGTATTTAATAGGCAATTTATTTGTTGCTTTACAACCTTCAAAAGGTAAATCGGTTGAAAAGTACAGTTGTTTTGCGGCAAACTATTTTTGGGGACTATATAATTGAACTGTATGTTATACTGGAGACAAATGGATATTTCAATAGCGGTGTCTAACCTAAGCAATAACAATAGCGGTGTCTGACCTAAGCAATAACAATAGCGGTGTTTGACCTAAGCAATAATAATGACGGTGTCTGACCTAAGCAATAACAATAGCAGTGTCTGACCTAAGCAATAACAATAGCGGTGTTTGACCTAAGCAATAATAATGACGTTGTCTGACCTAAGCAATAACAATAGCGGTGTCTGACCTAAGCAATAACAATAGCGGTGTCTGACCTAAGCAATAACAATAGCGGTGTCTGACCTAAGCAATAGCAATAGCGGTGTTTGACCTAAGCAATAACAATAGCAGTGTCTGGCCGAAGCAATAGCAATAGCGGTGTCTGACCTAAGCAATAACAATAGCGGTGTCTGACCTAAGCATAACAATAGCGGTGTCTGACTATACAATAGCGGTGTTTGACCTAAGCAATAACATAGCGGTGTTGACCTAAGCATAATAGCGGTTTTGGTGTCTGACCTAAGCATAACAATAGCGGTGTTTGACCTAAGCGTAACAATAGCGGTGTCTGACCTAAGCAATAACAATAGCGGTGTCTGACCTAAGCAATAACAATAGCGGTGTTTGACCTAAGCAATAACAATAGCGGTGTTTGACCTAAGCAATAATAATGCCGGTGTCTGACCTAAGCAATAACAATAGCGGTGTTTGACCTAAGCAATAATAATGACGGTGGCTGACCTAAGCAATAACAATAGCAGTGTCTGACCTAAGCAATAACAATAGCGGTGTTTGACCTAAGCAATAATAATGACGGTGTCTGACCTAAGCAATAACAATAGCGGTGTCTGACCTAAGCAATAACAATAGCGGTGTCTGACCTAAGCAATAACAATAGCGGTGTCTGACCTAAGCAATAACAATGGCGGTGTTTGACCTAAGCAATAACAATAGCAGTGTCTGGCCTAAGCAATAGCGGTGTCTGACCTAAGCAATAACAATAGCAGTGTCTGACCTAAGCAATAACAATAGCGGTGTCTGACCTAAGCAACAACAATAGCGGTGTCTGACCTAACAACCTAAAATGTGCCAATAAGATCGGATAGTTTCTGAAATACTAACAATGTTACCGCAATATCGATGCCACTTAATATACGACTAAATATGATTCAATCATAATTATAAATATATTTTTCAAATTGGGATAAAACATTCCAAAAACAATATGTTTAAATATACATATATGCAATATGTACCTTAAGTTTTGCAATAGTCAACCTAATATATCATTGTTTGATTATTTGATTATGCCGTATATGTAAACACAGAAAAAGAATAAGCTGGGCCACCAGATAGTGGCCTCAAAATCGAATACAAGGAAATGGAAAATTGAGTGATGGGTATACAACATAACCTGCGATTAGTGACTACCTGGAAGATTGTCTACTTTGATGAGTGTCTATTTATATTGTGGTATAACAACAGCAGAGCTATGGCATAGCTATGAGGAATGCGCCAAACATCAATTAGATTTTGACACATTGAATCTCATCCGCGGGTGGACAGCTGCACATAACATGCGAACATAACCAGTGCTTCAGAAGAAACAAGAGAAGTTTGGCAGATGTCTTGAAAAATCGTTCTAATCACACAAATTGAAGATTCAATGACATATTATATGATGATGGACGAGACTGTAGATATATCTTTATATCACACTATAATCATATAGATCACAATACATGAAAGAGATAGCTTTGGCACCGAGTCTGTACACACATACACGTTGGAAATCAATCAACTTGAAAACTTGAAACGGCAAATGTTGAATTAATCTATTCGAAGTCGTCTGGAAGTCGTGATAGCGCGTTAGCTTCAGGTGTGAGAGGCTTGGAGTTCGAGCCCCACTGCAGCCGTTACGTTTGTGCCATTAGGCAAGGCATTTAAATTCCACATTGCATCTTCTCTCTCTCTCTGTATTCCATCAGGAATGAGGTATCAGTGATTAATATAAGTTGTATGAACTTGCTACGCAATACATTTGTATAAACATATATATACTAGAGCACATAGAAAACGCACACCTACATTATATACTAGAGAACATAGAAAACGCACACCTACATTATATACTAGAGAACATAGAAAACGCACACCTACATTATATACTACAGGACATAGAAAACGCACACCTACATTATATACTACAGGTCATAGAAAACGCACACCTACATTATATACTACAGGACATAGAAAACGCACACCTACATTATATACTACAGGACATAGAAAACGCACACCTACATTATATACTACAGGACATAGAAAACGCACACCTACATTATATACTACAGGACATAGAAAACGCACACCTACATTATATACTAGAGGACATAGAAAACGCACACATACATTATATACTAGAGGACATAGAAAACGCACACCTACATTATATACTAGAGGACATAGAAAACGCACACATACATTATATACTAGAGGACATAGAAAACGCACACCTACATTATATACTAGAGGACATAGAAAACGCACACCTACATTATATACTAGAGGACATTGAAAACGCACACCTACATTATATACTAGAGGACATGAAAACGCACACCTACATTATATACTAGAGGACATAGAAAACCACACCTACATTATATACTAGAGGACATAGAAAACGCACACCTACATTATATACTAGAGGACATAGAAAACGCACACCTACATTATATACTAGAGGACATAGAAAACGCACACCTACATTATATACTAGAGGACATAGAAAACGCACACCTACATTATATACTAGAGGACATAGAAACGCACACCTACATTATATACTAGAGGACATAGAAAACGCACACCTACATTATATACTAGAGGACATAGAAAACGCACACCTACATTATATACTAGAGGACATAGAAAACGCACACCTACATTATATACTAGAGGACATAGAAAACGCACACCTACATTATATACTAGAGGACATAGAAAACGCACACCTACATTATATACTAGAGGACATAGAAAACGCACACCTACATTATATACTAGAGGACATAGAAAACGCACACCTACATTATATACTAGAGGACATAGAAAACGCACACCTACATTAATATAGGACATAGAAACGCACACACTATATACTAGGACATAGAACGCACACTACTTATACTAAGGACATGAAACCACACCTACATTATATACTAGAGGACATAGAAACGCACACTACATTATATACTAGAGACATAGAAACGCACACTACATATATACTAGAGGACATAGAAACGCACACCTACATTATATATAGAGACATGAAACGCACACCTACATTATATACTAGAGGACATGAAAACGCACACCTACATTATATACTAGAGGACATAGAAACACACACACCTACATTATATACTAGAGGACATAGAAAACGCACACATACATTATATACTAGAGGACATAGAAAACGCACACCTACATTATATACTAGAGGACATAGAAAACGCACACATACATTATATACTAGAGGACATAGAAAACGCACACATACATTATATACTAGAGGACATAGAAAACGCACACCTACATTATATACTAGAGGACATAGAAAACGCACACATACATTATATACTAGAGGACATAGAAAACGCACACATACAGTATATTATTATTTACATGAAAACGAAATACGAAGGATTCCATCAAAGATATATCACATCTTTATTACAAAACACAAACTGAACAACTAAAACTATTCCAAAATGTTTAAAACTATGTATTTATATAGTAATTGTTTTTCATGTAAAACACACTTATCCGAAGCGTGCGTCTTCTATGTCCTCTAGTATATTCGAATACCATTGAGTTTATGAGCAAATGAGTGGACCAAAGGTCATCACTTGTGTGACACCAGGACTGATGGGGTCTCGGTCATGACCAGACAATAATAACTGTCGCTTTATTTCGACAGTGATATATCTACTTGGTTTTGAAAAATGAGTCTTTATAATTGTAGTCTCGTCGGTCTCTATCTCTTAGTTTATACAAATTGATCTTAGCTCGATTGCGAAACAAGTTCTTTCATCTTATATTAATCACTCTCGAGACCTCATTCCTGATGGAATCCATCGCCACGAGGGAGAGAGAAGAGGCAACGTGGAATTTAAATGCCTTGCCTAAGGGCACAATCGTAACGGCTTTTACATATGTCACCGACAATTTCACATTTGTCGCACGTGTTCACAGATGTCACCGACAGTTTCACATTTGTCTCACGTGTTCACATATATCATCGACAGTTTTACATTTGTCTCACGTGTTCACAGATGTCATCGACAGTTTCACATTTATCTCACGTGTTCGCAGATGTCATCGACAGTTTTACATTTGTCTCACGTGTTCACATATGTCACCGACAGTTTTACATTTGTCTCACGTTTTTACATATGTCACCATTATTTTTCACATATTTTTCACATATTTTTCACATTTTTCACCATTTTCATATTTGTGACTGTTTTCACATTTTGAGGGTCCTATAAGTGTCTACTAAATGGTCATCATAATAAATAACGTACTAAAACAGGTCCTATAACTTTATAGACCCGGAAGGATGATAGTGAATTGGATTGTGTTATACATCCAGATATACATATATTGGATATCTCGCCCAGTGCTTCCCTGATGCCAGTCAAACAAGGAGTGGAGAGAAATTCAATAAGCTTTTAGCTTTCATTTCAATCCACTTGTATTTGTGTACATACTTATTTGTATTAAATTATGTTATATAATGTCGCATACATATGTTTAAGCCAAACCAGGACAACAATCAAGTATGGATAACATACATAGCTCACTAAATAACACCTACCTACCTACCTACCTACCTACCTACCTACCTACTACCTACTACCTACTACCTACCCTGCCCTGCCCTGCCCTGCCCTGCCCTGCCCTGCCCTGCCCTGCCCTGCCCTGCCCTGCCCTGCCCTGCCCTGCCCTGCCCTGCCCTGCCCTGCCCTGCCCTGCCCTGCCCTGCCCTGCCTGCCTGCCCTGCCCTGCCCTGCCCTGCCCTGCCTGCCCTGCCCTGCCCTGCCCTGCCCTGCCCTGCCCTGCCCTGCCCTGCCCTGCCCTGCCCTGCCCTGCCCGCCCTGCCCTGCCCGCCCCCCGCGCCGCCCCGCCCCGCCCCGCCCGCCCCGCCTGCCTGCCTGTCGTTGCCCATATGAGCCACGCCTCCTGAAGAGATTGGTCATATTAGAGTGTTGGAGGATAGTACAATGATACAGACAGAGACCCATTCCAGAGTCTTCTCTGGTTCTTTTACGTGCACAGACACGAGATCTCGGTTTAACGTCCCATCTGAACGACTGTTAATTTTATTAGGGTCAGACGAGGGATCGAAATTAAGATGCAAGTCTGACATTTATATACTGTTTTTTTGTACTTTTATTTTTTATACTAAATGGAGAATTTCTTAGAATCGTCAGAACCATTTTCTTATATGAATTACTACATTTTGCAAAACATCTTTACGGGTCCAATTATAGCGGAAAAAACACCCAGAAAAAAGTATCTGCGTTTCATAAAGACCAAAATAATTCAAGGAGATGAAATTGAACACCGGATTTTCGTGTAATATAATTTTAATTGGCTTGTAAATTGCACAACACTGTTAAACAGGTACTTTTATCCGAATTACGAATGAACCTGTCCATGGTTGCACGATCTAATACATTTATCATGCTAGATAACGCTCTGAAATTAGAAAGATGTATCTCCCAGAACCTTCATGTTGCCTATTTAAATGCTTTTCGTTGAGGAAGTACCGTTTAACATTGAACAGTTAGACAGTCGTCGACATGGTTATCAGGACTTCAGTGAAAATGTGCTTATATATATTTGGAAACAGCTACGTCATGTGTTTACTAGTGCTAATCAATGTCTTTATTCACTAGTTACAGCTGGATCGTCGCCATGGGACCATGTGAATTTGAACTCAAATATAAAAAAACAACCAAATATAAAATAGCCCGTGTTTGCATTGAATTGCTTAGAATTATCAGAGAAAGAGATAGAGAGATAGAGAGAGAAGAGACAGGAGAGAGAGGAGAGAGAGGATAGAGCAGATATAGAGCAGATAGAGAGGAGAGAGATGATAGATAGAAGATAGATAGGAGAGAGCAGATAGAGAGGAGAGAGAGACGAGAGAGGGAAAGAGAGGAGAGAGAGAGGAGATAGGGCAGATAGAGAGGAGAGAGAGAGGGCAGAGAGAGGAGATATAGAGGAGAGAGTAGAGGGAGAAGAGAGAGACGAGAGAGAGAGGGCAGAGAGGGCAGAGAAAGAGAGGGAGAGAGAAGAGTAGGGAGAGGGAGAGAGAGAGAGAGAGAGAGAGAGAGAGGCAGAGAGGGCAGAGAAAGAGAGGGAGAGAGAAGAGTAGGGAGAGAGGAGAGAGAGAAGAGAGAGAGAGAGAGAGAGAGAGGAGAGAGCAGAGAGTTAGAGCAGAGATAGAGAGAGAGAGATGATAGAAAGGAGAGCAGAGAGAGCAGAGAGAGAGAGAGAGAGAGAGAGAGAGAAGAGAGAAAGAGAGACGAGAGAGACGAGAGACGAGAGAGAGAGATTAAAATGTACCTAAATTTCGAAAATTGTGCTAATGCGGTAAGCAGTCAGCTTGGCGGACGGTTTGGATACATTGTACATACGGCTCTATATATATATTGTAGAACATATACCACACAATAAAACAATATTATATGAATTAGACAATTCCCAGGTGTCAAGATTATTTCGAGTAATATCTTTCCGTTTTATGTGGTGTTTGGTATCATAAACGTGTAACTCTGGACTGGCTTATCTGTTTGTATATCAGAAAGTATTTAGCTCACGAGATAAATGCTGTCTGTTTTTATATATTCCTTCTGCAATGTGTCTTACGTCTTGAAAGCCGTATTATTCTTCATCAATGGTATATGAACACGAAGCCGTATATTAGTTCGAGAGGCAGACCTTCCACCATGATCCTACCACGGACTGGTGCGGAAATTAAACGGCGCATGCGCAACCGGAAGAATTGTATACGAGTCTAGCTTAGGGTTGATCAAATTCAGAGTTTTTAAATTTCTCACCAATGCATTCCCCTACTCCGAAAGTAAACTGGCGGTGACTGTTTAACTTACACCTACGTTTATAATATGCTGTTTCTTTCTCACCAAATATTTGGCAAATCATAGTATATTCAAACATGATAAGGCGTCAGCCAAGGGAATCGTAGAAAGTAGCTGCTTAATAGAGGGGAAATGTATAATAAAACATCATATTGGGAATCTGGAAACTGGCTGCTTAATACAGATTGGCTGCTTTGATCGAGGTGACCACTAACGCAGGTTTGACTGTACACATTAGTTCCCATCTGGCAACCAGACTAGTGTTTTAAAACGGAACCTCTCCCTGTGATCATTGCGGTTATTACCCCACATGAGCCCCAAGAGTATCAGATATGTGACCCATAGATTAGGACTCCCGTCAACCACTCCCTATGATAATTGTGGTTATTACCCCACATGAACCCCAAGAGTATCAGATCCGTGACCCATAGATTAGGACACCCGTCAACCACTCCCTGTGATAATTGTGGTTATTACACCACATGAGCCCCAAGAGTATCAGATCCGTGACCCATAGATTAGGACTCCCGTCAACCAACCTCTGTGGTAATGTAGCCCCAATCCTTTTACACTTAGAAAATGCTATATAATTATGTACCTGAATATTGTCATGATTAATGTACGTTCAAACCTGATAAGTCGCCAGCCAAGATAATCGCAGAAAGTGGCTGATTAACAACAGGCTGCTTAATAAATGTATAATAAAAGATGATATTGGGAATCTGGTTAATACAGGTTGGTTTCTGCTTTAATAGAGGTGTCCACTAACGCAGGTTTGATTTTATTCTGAAATGTGTTAATATATTGAAGACACGTTCACTATTGTGGACACTGCCTGCTCAGCCAATCAGGTAATGCCTCATTCACTCATTAGGGCTTCCGAACACGTTTTCAACCAATCAGAGGCCACTATTCCAATGGCAACTTCTGATCATAAAGCAACCAATTGATTAAGTCCATTAAGTGATTTCTTTAACCTCGGCATAAAAATAAATATTGCACCAGAAACTGAAGGTTTGCAATTCGCAACAATTTAGATGTATATGTTGGTCAATACATATACACAGCGAACACACTTCCAGACCACCATGTGTGTGTGTGGGGGGGGGGGGGGGGTTCAGTGCGTGACCGTAATTAATTGGTAGTTTACTGCTATCTATGCACACACAGTCATATACAATCACTATTATATTGATGCATATCACTATATGGTGCTTTTGTTCTTCAGGAATCGGAGGTTTGAAATGCATATTATGGTCAAACATTAACACAGCGAACAAACTTCCAGACCACCATGTGTGTGTGTGGGGGGGGGGGGGGTTTCAGTGCGTGACCGTAATTAAATCGTAGTTTACTGCTATCTATGCACACACAGTCATATAAAATCACTATTATATTGATGCATATCACTATATGGTGCTTTTGTTCTTCAGGAATCGGAGGTTTGACATTATGTTAACAAACTGTAATGGGCACTTCAGAATATGGCGGTATGAATACAGTATCCATAAATGTGCAGTTATGGTGTAAAACAAATCCACATGTAAACATATAGAGACAGATGTCCCTTCACAATAAGACAATCAGATACACTCACTAGATTGTACTGCCAACCAGTAGAGTCACCATATGACTAAAGCTGTTTCTGCGATTAGCACAGTGGTTAGCGCGCTCGATTCTAACCAATGCTACCCGGGTTCGATCCTCGGACCAGGACGTATGTGAGATGGTACGGTGGTCGCCAGATCGGATAGGTAGGTTTTCTCCGGGTACTTCGGTTTCCTCGCACACGAATGATCACATATATGCTTTCATCCGCGCCAACGAAAGTGATTAATATAAATTGTTACAGCTTATTTCGCAATCGTTGTAAAAAATAAAGAAAGTTTATACGTTACTTTTTTGTTTGTTTCTGCGACTTTTAAACCCAGAATCAAACAACAACAAACACCTGTGAGTAATAGTTCGTAAACAAAGCGAGTAGTAGTACTCGTCGATTGCAACACGTGGGTGCGGGTGTGGGGGAGCGGGGGTAGGGGAGATTTACGTCAACAGTATACCATATAACTGTTCATACATATCGCTTTTCCGATTGACCACTCCTCGTGATTGTATCACGTTTCATATACGCCAGTTAATCTGTTGTCTGAGCAACTCTCTCTGCTATATTAATTTGTCATACAGCGGAAGACGATGTCACAGTATGTCGCATCATTGTGTGGCTTCTGATATAATTATATGGCAATGACATTTGTCTTAAGCACAATGAAGCGTCAGATTTCCCGTCTCCCAGTCGTTAATAACACTTTTCCATCTCACTGAGGAAAACAATCATTATATAGAAAAGACGTACAACTGTGTTTACTTCTGAATCCTGCGAGATAAACTAATTTTAAAGTTTGAAGTCACATTGTCGTGGGGAAAAAAAGCGAAATTGCACTATGTGAGAGTAAACCGTGATGTATGCGAGTGTCGCGTGCTGTATGCGAGTGTCGCGTGCTGTATGCGAGTAGTCCGTGCTGTATGCGAGTGCCGCGTGCTGTATACGAGTGCCGCGTGCTGTATGCGAGTGTCGCGTGCTGTATGCGAGTAGTCCGTGCTGTATGAGAGTGTCGCGTGCTGTATGCGAGTGCCGCGTGCTGTATGCGAGTAGTCCGTGCTGTATGCGAGTGCCGCGTGCTGTATGCGAGTGCCGCGTGCTGTATACGAGTGCCGCGTGCTGTATGCGAGTGTCGCGTGCTGTATGCGAGTGTCGCGTGCTGTATGCGAGTGTCGCGTGCTGTATGCGAGTGTCGCGTGCTGTATGCGAGTGTCGCGTGCTGTATTGGTGTGGTGTGTTATGAGTGCCCTTTTTTATCCCAGCAATTTTAGTAAAACATTCTAAAGTGTTTTATATGTACGCTAATTAACTTATATGACCTCCGTGGCCGAGTCGATAAGATCGCTGATTCACATGCCGTTCACAGCTGTATGTTCGAATCCCACTGGGGTGTCTAAATCTGACTTGCGGAAGGTTGCTGGTCCTACAACGGTGCCCGCTCGATCCTGAGTGGAACTCTGGATCTTCCTTCACCAAATATAGCTGGAGAGTGGACGTCTGACCTTAGTTGTTGGTGCGACTTTAAACAACAACAAAACAACAACAATATAATCCAATTCAGTTATCAATCACAATCTACATATATTCGATAATAGGGTAGATAATGTACCATTGTAGTTCACATGTGGCATAGGAGTTTGAACCCATGTTATTATTATGTTTATTAGAAAGCATTAAGCTGAATAGATAAGCGGACGACATTAACATGCATGTAAGTTGTTCCGGCATGAGTTTGCTATGTACCTGTACGTTTTGTTTATAGTCACCGCCGCCGAATGTGGGCGACTGGAAAGCGAAGTAAAGTGTTTTGTTTATTATAGTGTCACCCAAATTGAAAGGGCCAGCCATTTACTTGCAGCTCTCTAACACTTTTAAAAGTTCTTTTATGGTGTCAGTACAGACGGATCTGTAGTCTAATGGTAACACGCTGGACTGGTAATCCAGGGATCGCAGGTTCGATCCCCCGTCTGACCCTAATAAAATTAGCAGTCTTTCAGAGGGGACTTTAAACTGAGGTCTCGTGCTGGTGCTGTGCACCGTGCATGTAAAAGAACCAGAGGAGACTCTGGAATGGGTATTTGTCTGTATCATTGCACTATCCTCCAACACTCTAAATACTAATCTCTTCAGGAGGCGTCGCTCATATGGGCAACCGGTAACGACGATAAATAAACATAAAACACACATGGTGTCAGTATATGTTGCCAATTTTAATTGGGACGTGTTGTTAAAAGTTCGATAACACCGTAATTATTCCAATGAACTCAAATTGACTCGGCTAATCCTGTTTGCAGTATTTTAAATGATCAAATTTACATGTACATTAGCATTTTAATGCAATAAATATAAAATGTACTTTTGCCAATGTTTGGCCATGTGTTCTCAGCCAGAGATAAAGTAAAGCTAAATATTTGATCGCTGTCTGCGTCTCGTAACCGGATACGGATACGGTTTTGTAAACAAGTAGGATCTTGATTTCGAAAATAAATTAAGTGTTTTTTCCCGGGCCCGACACCACATCTGTGAAAACGAAAATTTCTACAGAATGTAATTAACTATTATATGGTATAATCCCCCCCCCAATATTTGCCTAAAATTGAGTATGTCAACTAATAAACAAACGTCGTATACGACAAAAACAAAATGCAAATGTTAATAAGCTCAGCATACATGTGTAGTAAAACGCGTGTGTCCTGAAATAACACGATTTATGGTACAGATTTATCGTTATATCTCACATTTGTGCCTATGCATATTTAGTTCTAGACTAATATGATTTAAGTTATCTCTAAGCGACAGTATCACGCGCTTGCCATAGACTCCACTAGTAGACACACGTCAATTCAGGAGCGTGGCTGACCGTTATATGAAATCTAACTTTCACTTGTGAGAGTTTGTAGGCAGCAATAACACTGTTTGTAGGCAGCAATAACACTGTTTGTAGGCAGCAATAACACTGTTTATAGTGATTGAAAGTTAGTGTTCGAATTATTTCGGAAGAATTTGTAGAATCAATGCTATTTATACGTAACATATATATTTTGCTTTTCGCGATGTAATGTCGCTTTAACCCTTTCAACACCACATACCTCTAAATAGGCTTACAAAAAGTGTAGATCCTGATGAGACGGCTCGTTAGTAGATCCAGATGAGCCGGCTCGTAACGAGCCGTCTCATCAGGATCTGCACTTTTTGCCAGTGATTTGACTATTTTTAGACATAATTACCCATTTTGATAAATGAACTTGTCCAAATGTGATTTTCTGATTCATTTATTGGTTTATGAATATCATGGACCAGTCCATGTGAGTTACTTGGTGTTGAATGGGTTAAACTCTCCTCATATGTGAATTTCTTCAAATGGATTATCTAAATCTGTAATTCATACCCAAATTACTTTGAGCAACGTGAGAATTGTGGAGGAGAGTGCAATGATACAGACAGAGACCCATTCCAGAATCTCCTCTGGTTCGTTTACGTGCACGGTGTAAAGCAACTACACGTGACCTCGGTTTAACGTCCCATCTGAAATACTGTTTAATTTAATCATATTTTATTGCTCGATTCGTTTTACATATACATGTGAATACAAAACATGACACATTAAATAAAGGCCGGTCCAGGCCACACGTTCTAGCAACATTAGTTACGGCCCTGCCCGAAATAAGTTAATTTAAGCCTGCGATCCCTGGATTACCACGAGTCCAACGTGTTAACCACTGAACTACAGGTCCCGTCTGTACACGCTGCATACGTGTGTTTTTACGTTTATTTATCGTCGCTACCGGTTGCCCATATGAACGACGCCTCCTGAAGAGATTAGTTATTTTAGATTTTGGAGGATAGTGCATGATATAGACAGAGACCAATTCCAGAATCTCCTCTGGTTCTTTTACGTGCACGGTGTAAAGCATCGACACGAGTCCTCGGTTTAACGTTCCATCTGAAAGACTGTTAATTTTATTATAGTCAGACGGGGGATGGAACCTGCGATCCCTGGATTACGAGTCCAACGTGTTAACCACTGGACTACAGATCCCGTCTGTCCACGCTGCATACATGCAAGTAATGTGTTTATATATCCCGAGTTGCAAGGCATTGACAGTGAATACAATTTGCACCTTTGTGTGAGGATTCATAGAAGCTACACTGCGACAGACAATCAACTTGTTTCGTTTTGATTTAGGATACAATAAGTGGCTATGCAATCGCATAGAAATATTTCGATACACGTTGCAAACGAACAAATGACATCAACTTTATATTTCGCAGACTAATCAGCCTATTCGTCGAGTATAACAAAATTGGTTTTGAAGACACTGTTAGATAACATCGGCAGACGAGATTAAAGAAAGTAAATCGCGATCGCAGAATACATTATATGCATAGGCTATGAGCTGAAAACGATCCAATATGTAAAATATTGGACTGTGTGAGGCGCGTATCGCCGAAGTACCAATATTTTAAATATTGGATCCGTTTGAGGCTTATATCTTACTTAAAACACACGCTTATATAACAAGATCCTATTAATTAAAATTGTTAATTTCTTACATGTACGCGTAGAATTTAATATAACACTGGCTTTTTCACACTAGTCCAATATTAATAATAATGGACTGCAAGGTATGACGTCACGACATTGTTTTAATAGTAGCTCTAGTATGTGTCCATTTTACTATCATTGAAAGATAATAGATCTATACGATGGGAGGATATACAGTTGTGTTCCTTGTCGTCTTTTGGAACCTCGTGCAAGTGTATGTGTCATATTGAATGCGCTTATTTATTGCCATCCTCTGGTTAGTGGAGGCGATGCCCCCAGAAGTATGCTAGTCAATTTGGAGGACAGCGCAATATACCGAAGGCGTTCCAATTCCACAAGCATGCTAGTTATTTTTGACGATAGTGTAAGATATAGAAGGCGTTCCAATTTCACAAGCTTGCTAGTAATTTTGAGGATAGTGCAATATACAGAAGACGCTCCAGCTCCAGATGTATGCTAGTTATTTTGGAGGATAGTGCATGCTACAGAAGGCGTTCCAATTCCAGAAGCTTGCTAGTTATTTTGGAGGATAGTGCATGATACAGAAGGCGTTCCAATTCCAGAAGCTTGGTAGTTACTTTGGAGGATAGTGCATGATACAGAAGGCGCACGCTCCGATTCCAGAAGCTTGCTAGTTATTTTGGAGGATAGTGCAATATACAGAAGGCGCTCCAATTTATCTTCTACGTTATTTGCGGGGCAACTTACCATTATAACCTGGTACGTTGTACAGTGTACGTATGGTCTATATGTACATGTATGCGTTTTTATTTCATATAACATTCAATGTGACTACATATGAAATGTCGCAATCAAACGTGTTCTATAATTTTACAATAATATTAACATTTTAATGTTCACACTTAATATAACAGATATCTAATCAATAACACATAAATACATTTCCGGTTTCTGCCAAACGCAGAAATTAAAAGTATCATCTTTACAACAAGTTCACCTCATAGCAGCGAAGAATAGATTGCATGCAGACGAAACAAGCCATAAAATAGACAATGTCACAGACAAACACACATTATATGTCTCCTCTGGTTCTTGTACGTGCATAGTGTAAAGTATTGATGTGCATCGGTTTCGAAATCCATAATCGATTAATCGGAATAATCAGACGGGTAAACCGATTAGATAATTGATTATTGATATAGTTGATAAACAGCAGTTGATAAATCAAAATTATTCCATCTAATTTGAGAGTTTAACAATCTATTTAGTACTAATAAATTACTTACAAGTTACTAGTTTCGACAAATTAGTTACTCAGTTACATCTGAGTACTAGACTTTAAGTTAGTAGAATGTCACCTGATATAAAATTAGTTTTTAAGTTAATAGAGGACAGAACGCTTAGTGACATACTAGTGAAAAGTCTAGTACTAGATACAGTTAGAATTGTTGTTGCAAACGTGCAATGCTAATATTATACAGCCAATAGTAAATCTTGGTATTATTTGAAATATAAACAAACATAAAAGTAAGAGACAAAAATAAAGACTCGTCGATTATAATCGATTACACATTTTCACAATCGATTATCGCCGATGTTAATGCCGGCGAACGATTGTCGGCGACTTAGCGATACTCGGTTTATCACTGGTATAAAGCACCTAGGTTTAAAGTCCGATCCGAAATACTGTTACTTGTATTAAGGTAAGACGAGGGATCGAACCTGCGATCCCTGGATTACAAGTCCAACGTGGGCTGTAGGCTGTCCGATTAACGCAGTGGTTAGCGCGCTCGCGTCTCACCAATGCGACCCCGGTTCGATCCTCGGACCGGGAAGTATGTGAGATGGTACGGTGGTCGCCAGATCGGACAGGTGGGTTTTCTCCTGGTACTCCGGTTTCCTCCCACGCGAATGACGACATTTACGCTTTCATCCGAGTCAAAGAGAGTGATTAATATAAGTTGTTAAAACTTGCTTCGCAATCATTGTAAAATAAATCAAGCTAAATAAAAAAGTCCAACGTGTTAACAACTGTACTATATATCCGTCTGTGTATATTTGTAGCCATACATATAATAACAATGAATAGATAGACAATAGACAATTGTTTTCTTCAGTGTATGGTGGAATTATACTTCACCGAATGAACAGGGAAAACACTATTATCGCGAGTGACTAGCGGATGATAATGATAGTTTGCTATGGTCATAAATGGGATCTAATGCAATCATTCACTTAAATGAGCATATGTTCTGCTTAGTTTAGACTGTAATGTGTTTCTGTGATAGAACATGAAGTAACCATGCACTAAATGAGACTAGAGCGTCGAGTTTAGACGACGTCATTAATGATTACGTTGCTAGCCAGGGTTGGACATCGTTCACGTGTCAATATTTCAAGATGCAGTAGTAACCATAGGCGTAAAAATGTGACAATAAAAAATGTATTACTCCGCTGCATTTTGCCAATGGAATTAGACATATTTCACTGATACATTTCATTATACACATCATAAGTCCACCATACATACATGTTGTGTACACGCTATTAAGTTATTGTATCACATAGGGCGCTTTTAGAATACGTATCATAGCTGGACTACTTTTCTCGCTTTTACACACACTGACAAGTCTACCTGATCCCAGCTTTCTAGGCTTAATTAATTACTATAAAGACACCAAAGCATATGTAAATGACGGATCTGTAGTCCAGTGGTAACACGCTGGACTGGTAATCCAGCGATCGCAGGTTCAACCACCCGTCTGACCCTAATAAAATTAACATTCTTTCAGATGGGACGTTAAACTGAGGTATCGTGTCGGTGCTTTACACCATGCACGTTAACACGTTCAAAACAAACGTAGAGAGGACGTGGTCGAAGCAGGGCGTAGTAAGAACTTAATAAGAACGTAGAAACTGCGACATGGACGTAGTAACAGCGGCATGGATGTAGTAACAGCGGCATGGACGTAGTAACAGCGGCATGGATGTAGTAACAGCGGCATGGATGTAGTAACAGCGGCATGGACGTAGTAACAGCGGCATGGATGTAGTAACAGCGGCATGGATGTAGTAACAGCGACATGGACGTAGTAACAGCGGCATGGACGTAGTAACAGGGCATGGACGTAGTAACAGCGGCATGGACGTAGTAACAGCGGCATGGATGTAGTAACAGCGGCATGGATGTAGTAACAGCGGCATGGATGTAGTAACAGCGGCATGGACGTAGTAACAGCGGCATGGATGTAGTAACAGCGCATGGACGTAGTAACAGCGGCATGGATGTAGTAACAGCGGCATGGACGTAGTAACAGCGGCATGGATGTAGTAACAGCGGCATGGATGTAGTAACAGCGGCATGGATGTAGTAACAGCGGCATGGACGTAGTAACAGCGGCATGGACGTAGTAACAGCGGCATGGATGTAGTAACAGCGGCATGGATGTAGTAACAGCGGCATGGACGTAGTAACAGCGGCATGGACGTAGTAACAGCGGCATGGACGTAGTAACAGCGGCATGGACGTAGTAACAGCGGCATGGATGTAGTAACAGCGGCATGGACGTAGTAACAGCGGCATGGACGTAGTAACAGCGGCATGGACGTAGTAACAGCGGCATGGACGTAGTAACAGCGGCATGGACGTAGTAACAGCGGCATGGACGTAGTAACAGCGGCATGGACGTAGTAACAGCGGCATGGACGTAGTAACAGCGGCATGGACGTAGTAACAGCGGCATGGACGTAGTAACAGCGGCATGGACGTAGTAACAGCGGCATGGACGTAGTCACGACGGCATTGACGTAGTAACAGCGGCATGGACGTAGTAATAGCGGCATGGACGTAGTAACAGCGGCATGGATGTAGTAATAGCGGCGTGGACGTAGTAACAGCGGCATGGACGTAGTAACTGCGGCATGGACGTAGTAACAGCGGCATGGACGTAGTAATAGCGGCATGGACGTAGTAACAGCGGCATGGACGTAGTAACAGCGGCATGGATGTAGTAACGACGTAACTCAAGCCTAGTAAGGACTTTATTGGCGTAGTACAAACGTGGGGCATACGGGAAAGATTGCATTAAATTCTCACTGCGTTGTTGCTAGGTTGTCACTGTGTTCTTGCTACGCCAATAGAGTTCTCACTACGACCTTTCCACACTTGCACTCTGACCTTGGTACGTCTATGTCACGTTGTAGAAGATCGCATTACGTTGTTAGTACGTTCTTACGGTGCGTACCACGTTTGCCGCAGGTTCTCACTGCGTCTATGTCACGTGCTGATAATTGAGCATAAATACCGGATCCATTTCCTCCATGATTATCACTAATTTACCAGCCTTGGACATGCCCACACACAATCAGGAACTTCTACTACAGCTTGTGCTGTTTGAAGGCCAATAGGCTTTACTAGATGCACACACTGCACTTGTGTTGGTGAGAAGGAGAAGACGGAGAAGGAATATAAGACACCTGCTGGGTGCGCCCCTGGCAAGGAATATAATATAACATAGATCCTGCTGGGTGCGCCCCTGGCAAGGAATATAATATAACATAGATCCTGCTGGGTGCCCCCTGGCAAGGCATATCATATAACATAGATCCTGCTGGGTGCCCCCTGGCAAGGAATATCATATAACATAGATCCTGCTGGGTGCGCCCCTGGCACGGAATATAATATAGCATAGATCCTGCTGGGTGCGCCCTGGCACGGAATATAATATAACATAGATCCTGCTGGGTGGCCCCTGGCAAGGAATATAATATAACATAGATCATGCTGGGTGCGCCCCTGGCAAGTAATATAATATAACATAGATCCTGCTGGGTGCGCCCCTGGCAAGTAATATAATATAACATAGATCCTGCTGGGTGCGCCCCTGGCAAGTAATATAATATAACATAGATCCTGCTGGGTGCGCCCCTGGCAAGTAATATAATATAACATAGATCCTGCTGGGTGCGCCCCTGGCAAGGAATATCATATTACATAGATCCTGCTTGGTGCCCCCTGGCAAGGCATATCATATAACATAGATCCTGCTGGATGCGCCCCTGGCAAGAAATATAATATACCATAGATCATGCTGGGTGAGCCCTTGGCTTTCTGTTGAAAGAAGACTTCATTATGACCGACTGATGGAAGAGCTACGAATGGAAGATCAACAGTCATTCTTCAATTTCCTGACGATGCCTCCTGATATGTTTGATGAATTGCTGAATAGAGTGTGTCCTAGATGTCAGAAGATGGACACCCACTACAGGAAAGCACTGGAACCAGGCTTGCAACTTGCTATCACTGTACTGTATCTGGTGACAAGTATCCAACCTTGCAGTACGACTTCAGCGTTGCCCACAACACCGTTTCTACATTTAATCCTGAAGTGTGCCAGGGAAATTGTTGAAGTATGTAAAGATGAACAGATATGATGTCCAACCACACAAGAAGAATGGCGTGTCATTGCTGATGAATTCCAGAGGAAATGGAATGTCCCACATGCATGCAGTGCCCTCGATGGAAAGCATGTTGCTATCAGAAGTCCACCTAACACTGGCTCCTTGTTACATAATTACAAGGGTTTCTTAGTGGTGGTGTTCTTGCTTTGGTTGATGCAGACTATAAGCTTCTGTGGATTGATATTGGTGGACATGGGTCCATGTCTGATGCACAGATCTACGAGTCAGAATTAAAGGAATGTTTGGAAGATGGAACAATTGGGTTCCCAGATCCAGAGCCAAACGAAGATCAGACATGCCCTACTTCCTCTTTCCTCTTGGGTGATGACCGTTATTATGGATCTCGATCCCCACTGCACTGGTCTCTACAAGCGGTGCCTCTATCGGGTCTCTAAGTATCTCTTTTGTCTCCGAGTCAGCACCACTGTGAGCTGGAGATGGACTCTTGGATCTTCCCTTCCTCCGGCCCTTGCCGTTTGCACCCCTGCCTCGCCTAGATGTCTTTGGTGGCATACTGTATGACTGCAGCTTTATAAAACTTATTTAAAGATCTTCACAAAAGAACACTTGCAGAACGAATGAAACAGCGCCGCGCGCGGAAATGCTTTTTGACTGGATGCACGAAGTACAAACGTGGTAAACGCGTAGTGCGATCCGATTGGTCGTAGTAAGTATGTAGCAATGACGTAGTAAGAACGTATTGGACGTGGTGCGGGCATGATCATGCGCGTGATAAGAACGTGTTGCACGCAGTGAGAACCTGACAGGGACGCAGTAAGAACACACTGGACGTGGTGCGGGCGTGATCATGCGCGTGATAAGAACGTGTTGCACGCAGTGAACACCTGGCAGGGACGCAGTAAGAACACACTGGACGTGGTGCGGGCATTATCATGCGCGTGATAAGAACGTTTTGCACGCAGTGAGCACGTGGCAGTGACGCAGTAAGAACACACTGGACGTGGTGCGGGCGTAATCATGCGCGTGATAAGAACGTGTTGCACGCAGTGAGCACGTGGCAGTGACGCAGTAAGAACACACTGGACGTGGTGCGGGCGTGATCATGCGCGTGATAAGAACGTGTTGCACGCAGTGAGCACGTGGCAGTGACGCAGTAAAGACGTAGTATGAGCTTGAAAACCGAAATTGTTTCATATTTGACAACGTCCCCGCTGCGTCTATCGAAATCTTTTCAGGACGTAGTGGGGTCGCCATGGTCTTCATCTGGTGTGATACTTATAGAGCAGTTTAAATACTGACTAAACCAAAGACACTATGAGTCGTACAAATCACAACAACCACAACAAGCATGACATCAATGTTTCGCTTAACCTTGAATTAAATAAATGTTCTTCATTACAAACACATTCACATAGTTACACTTGCACGCACAATTAGGGCAAATTAACTGTATGCTGAGAGTTTTTAAGTTTCTGCAATATGCCATTGAATTCTATACCATCTTATCATTTTATCAATACCGGTTCAAATGTTATATGTTATCTAGTCAAATGTGTTGGTTCTCCCACCTAGCGACTCATTTGAAACATGGGAGTAGTCTGATAATGACGGGAACACAATTCCGTGTAATTCAACATTGCATGATGATAAGAAGTATTATTTTACTGCATTTCTGTGATTCATTGATAGATAACATAATGAAATTGGCCTCGAGAAATGTCATAACATTAGTGGTCTTAACCTTCGGGTGTTAGTGGTTTGGTGTGTGTGTTTTACGTTTATTTATCGTCGCTACCGGTTGCCCATATGAACGACGACTCTTGAAGAGATTAGTCATTTTAGATTTTTGGAGGATAGTGCAATGATACAGATAGAGACCCATTAGTTTAAACATATTTATTTTCTGTCAATACATGATTATTTACAACAACTGATATAAGGAATTGGACAGAAAGCTGTATAGCCATTCCAGAGTCTCATGTGGTTCTTTTACGTACACGGTGTAAAGCACCGACACGAGACATCTGCTTAACGTCCCATTTGAAAGACTATTCATTATATTATGAACAAAGCACTAAACTACTGAACACATGGACCAAATCCCGTGGGTTGCTATAATGCAATGAAATGATCACATGCGCTTAAATGGATACCCGCGTTTGAATGTAGCGCCCTGACATTGTTTGGAAGACACACTCATATTGAAATTAATTAAAGAAAATGTACATTATGTGAAAGAAATGACATTGAAGATGTATATCATTTTATATTAATCTGTCCAGTATATGATATTTTAAGAAAACATTACATTACAAGGTATTATACTGATACCAAAAAGAAACTGTGCATTAGAACACATATATTGGCAAAGTTGGTATCACAATGTGCGAACTATTGGGTAAATTAGTGCAATGTATGATGGATTATATTCTTCATTTCTTCATTGATGATACTAAGATCCATAATTCTATCATAATTTGTAACGAAAATGTAACGCTCAATATAAAAGTGCACAGTTTTTTTATGGTGTCAGTATACATTATATAAAGGTACAATTAGATAGGATTCGAACATGTATCGCAAGGACATTACCTAGTAATAGCTAGTGTGACCACACTTCATTTAACGACAACGCCACAACAACAACGCCACAACAACAACGCCACAGCAACAACGCCACAACAACAACGCCACAACAACAACGCCACAACAACAACGCCACAACAACAACGCCACAACAACAACGCCACAACAACAACGCCACAACAACAAC
>CM026394.1:19102805-19190305 GCA_014843695.1 Archivesica marissinica | reverse complement strand
AACAATGCTCGCCGCTGCCTCTCGTAGGATAAAGTAAACACTGCTCGCAGCTGCCTCTCCCTTGTACTGTGTACAACATCCTGAAATGAGGGAATGACGTATGATGTAGGATAAAGTAAACAATGCTCGCCGCTGCCTCTCGTAGGATAAAGTAAACACTGTTCGCCGCTACCTCTCCCTTGTACTGTGTACGACATCCGGAAATAAGGGAATGACGTATGATGTAGGATAAAGTAAACACTGTTCGCCGCTACCTCTCCCTTGTACTGTGTACGACATCCGGAAATAAGGGAATGACGAATGCTATACGATAAAGTAAACACTGTTCACCGCTACCTCTCCCCTGTACTGTGTACGACATCCGGAAATAAGGGAATGACGAATGCTATACGATAAAGTAAACACTGTTCACCGCTGCCTCTCCCCTGTACTGTGTACGACATCCGGAAATAAGGGAATGACGAATGCTATACGATAAAGTAAACACTGTTCACCGCTGCCTCTCCCCTGTACTGTGTACGACATCCGGAAATGAGGGAATGACGAATGCTATACGATAAAGTAAACACTGTTCGCCGCTGCCTCTCCCCTGTACTGTGTACGACATCCGGAAATGACAGGACTATGTATAATGGTTCGAGTAAACATTGCTCGATACTGCCTAGTTTGTCATTTACGACATCCAGTTTATATTTAATGTCATATAATATTGATGGTAAACATTGGTCGCACTGAACATAGTGTACTGTGTGTGATATTCTGAAATGATAAAACAATGCATAATTGGTGAGGTAAACGATGCATAATTGGTAAGGTAAACGATGCATAATTGGTAAGGTAAACGATGCATAATTTGTAAGGTAAACACACCTTGCTCGGCCCTGAGCCTCTCTTGTATTGTTGTACTACATCCTGTAATGACGACATGATGCGTAATGGTTATGAACAGTCGACATTGCTCGGCTTTGAACAGCCTTTGTATCGTGCATGACGCCATGAAATGATTGAAACTCATTAAAGGGACACTACATCGGTAAAAACGCAACTGTCTGCAGAATGTAATTTGCTATTACATGTATATGGTATAATTTTGTCTCTCCAAATATTTGCCTCAGTAACTGAGTATTCAACACATAAACAAACGTGGTATACGCGGTTTGTTGACATAATAAAATAATGTAAATAGGGTCGACATTCACGCGTAATACAACGCGTTTATCCTGAATAACACGCGGTATGGTACATATTTACCGTGATATCTCACATGTGTGCTATGCATATTTATGTGTAGACTAATCCTAGTTAAATTATCTCTAATTGAAAGTATCTCGCGTTTACTATCGACTGTTATATGAAATCCTACTGTCAATTTTTGAAAGTTTGTAGATCACAAAAACATTTTATTGATTCAATGTTAGTGTTCGAATGTATTCAGAAGAATTTGTACTAGCATTGCATGTATACGTGAAAACATACATTGTATTTGCTTTTTGCGATGTAATGTAGCTTTAAGATAAGCATTGCTCTGCGCTCACCGCCTCTGAACACCGATTTCCGGAAACAATGTAAACACGATACTATGCATGCGGCTTAGTATCATTGTTCGGCGATGGTCATCTTCCATATTGCACGCACCATACTATATCACACAGATTTAGCAAATTGAATGCATGCCAGTTGCTCCTCCTCTGTTCGTCCTGAATATACGTATGTATTGCCTGACATATAGCCTCTATGTAGCCTGGGAACAGGCGTTGATATATTATGCCTGGTCAGTCATATAAATAGATTTTTAACACCGAGACCATTAATTGAGCTGTATTGAGTTTCTGATAATGTCATTTTGCCAGAGGTAAAAAAGAGAAACATCTACAGACTGGAACACATGCTAGCTCCTATGCACTGATGGATGCTGTTAACATGATTCGGCATTTCGGTCTGTATGCGCAAATCAGGAATTTACCGTTTTTAAATCTGCAATAAACCAATACACCCTGGATTAGCGTGTGATGTCAGTCATGGCGTCATTTTACTAGCATTTTTGTAGTTTTATGACGTCATTTACCCTTTCTAAAAATAACACCATCTATATTTGCGCTTTTTATATTTTTGGACATGTTACAATCGAAATAATAGTTTGTATTTGCGTTATTTATAATCGAATAAAACGTGCTTTGTCGTTCTGTGCGCTGTAATTAAAAACTTAGGCCTCGCGGCCTGCGTGGTTAATTCCTACACGTCAGAACTCCAAACAATGTTTTATACGCCAATAAATAACTGAAAGACAACTATTATTTCTTAATTATGATTCTACTAGAGAGTGGTAATGTACATTTATATTGACCGTGTCTGCACCATATGTAGATTTAGTATATATTTAGTTGTGTTCTTTTTATTTCGTGTTCTATCTAGTATAATTTTGTAAACTCTACACAATAACAAACAGATGGTAAAATGTTATAAATGTTGAAAATAGACAATATGTTCTCGATTGAAATTTTTTCAGATTTAAATATTATTTAGCTGTCTGCTTATGTTTTTAGCCAAACGAATACTATTATTTATTCCCACGAGAACCTATCAGTATTAGAAACAGTTCTAACAACTTATATTAATCACTCTCGTTGGCTCGGATGAAAGCGTAAATGTGGTCATTCGCATGGGAGGAAACCGGAATACCCGGAGAAAGCCCACCTGTCCGATCTGGCGACCACCGTGCCATCTCACGTACTTCCCGGTTCGAGGATTGAACCCGGGTTGCATTGGTGAGAAGCGAGCGCGCTAACCACTGCGCTAATCGGAAAGCCACGTGGCGATAAAGATAAGGAAATTCCACATGGGCGGAACTAGCTGTGTGCGAGAAACATGTATCCTGGCCAGGTGAGAAGGATATGAACTCTGCAAGTTCCTGCAACGTTAGAGTTGCCAAGCAAAGAACTGGATTCCACGTTCGCTATCTTCTACTATTACAACATAGTTTTACTATTTCTAGTCGGGAAATGCCAACGGCCACTTGCATAGATTTACATATTGTACACATGTACCTATTAACTTTGATCGAAACCATTTCATCAATATGCATTCATACAACATTGGGTATAGTAAATAAGTAAGTAAGTAAGTTTTTATTAAAGTGACATGTGCACATTTCAACAAATATCAATTATATAGCAAATATTAAACAACACGAATATGCACCCGGCCCCATGGGCCTATACGTCACCTAATAATATGCATTCAATAATAATTATATAGTGTGAACAGAAGCGATCTGATCATTAGATTAATAAATTGAAAAATATGACACTATTCGTGTGTATTCTAGATTTGGTCGAAACATATTTTTAATTATCATGATACATGTAATATACATTGAGAAATAGGCAGAAACATACATTCATATCGTGATATGTAGATTGAACTGAATGCTAAAAGCTTAAAGCGACATTGCATCGCACAAAGCCAAAAAAATGCAATTTTCACGTATAAATGCAGTTAATAATGAATCAATAAACAGTGTTTTTGTCGTCTGCAAAGTTTTAAAAGTGAAAGTAGGATTTCATTTCAAACGGTCATCCACCGCTCCTATAAGTTGACGTTTGTTTGTCATTGGAGTCAATACTAAACGCGTGATACGGTCGCGTAGTAGAGATAATTTAAATAAGATTAGTCTACAAATAAATATGCATAGGCACAAATGTGAGATAGAACGGTAAATCTGTATCATAATTCATGCTATTCAGGATGCACGCGTAGTATTACGCATGGATGTAGTCCATATTTACATTATTTTGTTATGTTAACAAACCGCGTATACGACGTTTGCTTATTAGTTTTTGAGACAAATATTTGGAAACAAATTATACCATATAATAGGAAATTACATTCTGTAGAAATGTACGTTTTCACTGATGTAGTGTCGCTTTAAGTTATTTCTTTCCTCTGCGTACTAGATGTTGGTACTAGGTATATATGACAACTTTAATAACTTGGCGTAGTATCGAAAATGACCATAACGTAAGTATGCTTAATTCAAATTGTAAACGCTTCGAAACGCTTATAAATATCCGAAAATTGGTAGCTAAGTGCTTAGAAATAGTTCATATAGAAAGAAGAAATAAGAATGAAAATAGAATTGAATATGTAGAAATGAGATTTAGAGGGATTAAACGAGTATTATTGAATGAGAGTAAGAAATAGGGGTGGAGCGGATTGCTAAATTGATATTCTAGTGAACGTCTTGAACTAGACAACTCAGTTAAATCGTTTTGATTTTTCTATGAACTCATGTACGGCAAGAAAGGCAGATCTGTTCGTTGGCGTCATCTGGTATGGAAGTATTCCCAGAAGGAATGGTTTTTTTTTTATGGAAACATTACAGTGTGCATTGATGTTGTTTGTCAGTGGTGCTTCGATTGTCATACAATCTGCTTTGGTGGATGAAGTGATAAGTAGTTTCTAATGGCATACGTATATATACTAGAGGACATAGTAAACGCACACTTCGGATAAGTGTGTTTTACATGAAAACAAAAAAAACTATATAAATACATAGTTTTAAACATTTTGGAATATTTTTAGTTGTTCAGTTTGTGTTTTGTAATAAAGATGTGATATATCTTTGATATAATTCTTCGTATTTCATTTTCATGTAATACTAATCATATAATGTAGGTGTGCGTTTTCTATGTCCTCTAGTATATAATGTAGGTGTGCGTTTTCTATGTCGTCTAGTATATAATGTAGGTGTGCGTTTTCTATGTCCTCTAGTATATCAGTAATGTAGGTGTGCGTTTTCTATGTCCTCTAGTATATAATGTAGGTGTGCGTTTTCTATGTCGTCTAGTATATAATGTAGGTGTGCGTTTTCTATGTCCTGTAGTATATAATGTAGGTGTGCCTTTTCTATGTCGTCTAGTATATAATGTATGTGTGCGTTTTCTATGTCCTCTAGTATATAATGTGGGTGTGCGTTTTCTATGTCCTCTAGTATATAATGTAAGTGTGCGTTTTCTATGTCATCTAGTATATAATGTAGGTGTGCGTTTTCTATGCCATTTAGTATATGTTTTCATAAGCTCTGCTAAATACAAATAACATGGGGTAGAAAATCCAGTAGCACTGACAATCATTATCCACCAATAAACACTATAAGTCCTTCATGGTGGGCTATAAACACTAAACAACAGCCATGACCAGCTACAGTAGCAATTCCAATGTAAATATTGCTAAATATATACGTACGTATTGTGACGTCATAGTAAAGTACTTGTTGTGACGTCATAGTATCACCTGCTCCATGCACACGGTTGACATTATAGTATACATATAGAACGCAGACGTGTTGTCTAGAATACATTTACTATTTTGTAGCTATAGTAGTTTCGCTAACTTAAAAGCTGATTACAACGTAAGCAAAATAATTTATACGAGTAAGTTACAAATAAAATGTGAACTACATTATGTTGCGTTTACTATTCATTAACAACCGACCACAGAACACACGTCATTCATTGTATCTTAAGCACAGGTACATTACAGGAACGAACCTTTTACAGTTATTCAGTGAATGTATAGCTTGTTGGACGATAATGGTATAAATAGGATAATGTATTATATTCGTGTTCATTTGTTATTGAATTTACTTAACGAGTCCTCTAAAAACTCGTTAAATAAATTCAATAACAAATGACCACTCATTCGATATCCTATATTTATATGTCGGTGTACTAGTCAATTACATGCATTAAAATAATTAGTTCTGCAGACTCATGTATTGATGCTTTCCGTTTACGATCTCTACGACAACAACAATATACGCTAGACGACGTCGATTTTCTTCTGAAATAATTGGCGACAGTTTTATGACGCCCTTATCGATACATACGTCAGACGGTGTCAATTTTCACATGTTACATTTTGTGTATTCCCGCGAAACTAATTTTTTTGACGTCCTTATCGACACTACGCCAGACCACGTACCGTTTTGTATATACTTACGACATTAATTAGCTGCGGTTTTATGACGTCCTTATCGACAATTACGCCAAACTACTTCAATTTTGACATACCACTACTTATGTTTTGCAAAGGCACCGTTTCCAGATACAAAACTATATAACCAATATGATCTGGCGTGATATATTAGCATAGAGAGACGCATACAGCGTGCTATGTCAGAAACCTATTATTACAGATCTCCGGTTGAGCTCATTGAAATTGCTACGAAGAAGAATAAATATATGATAGTGACAGCAAATCTCCATCATGTTAGTACTGCCTAATTAAATTGCTACATTAAGCCTAGTGTCCTACCGTAATTAGCGAGTCCATTTTCTATTTTATTGAATTACGTAAGCATATTTAGTCGTATATGCTCGTTTACGTAAGCTGCCTTCTTACTTAATGGTCAACGTAACGTCCGGTACTAATCCCAGGTCTCTCCTCCACAACGTGCACGTCGTGACCTAGGCACAGCTCACAGCAGGAATGTGGTTCACTCTACACATTTACATATAGAGAACCTTACGACTAACTTCCCTACTTGGCGAGACAGCAACACTTAGTGCTGGCGGCGGCGGATAGCTGGTTTTCTTTCAGCCGGCTTCTTCAAGGGGACGGATCTCCTTCAAGGAAGACGGTGGGACGCAGACTTCTTCATGGCGTGAGGACCCTAGCAAAGAAACCGGAACCATTATTGCTGCTGTGATCTGACAAATCATGAAGGATGTGGCCCTACAAGGGACCCCTTCGGAAGATGATGCAGGACTTGTCACCCTGAGAAGAACGAAGATGCCTTTTCAGTTGTCTACATAAACAACTTAGATGACAACGTAAACTTCTTAGAGAAACCAGTGGTCGGCGGAGGCGACTACAAAGAAAAATTATTTCGTTCGGTACTAATCGTTGTTTATATATATATATATATTTGATATGCATGCATCTAAACCGTATCAGCTGACCGCTGGCCGGGTTGTGATTCCTCTAATGGGGGGAATGTGCAGCATAATGGCATGATAAAGAGTTCGAATATGCAAAACTATTCTATATTCCAGATTGGCATGATTGTAGATGTTTCACGAGTAGTGGCAGCCGCGAGGGAAATACTTATTTTCATACCGATATATGAAAACAAATCCAGTATGCATATAATGACACCATATTGTGTGTTTTACGTTTATTTATCGTCGCTACCGGTTGCCCATATGAGCGACGCCTCCTGAAGAGATTAATCATTTTAGATTTTGGAGGATAGTGCAATGATACAGACAGAGACCCATTCCAGAGTCTCCTCTGGTTCTTTTACGTGCACGGTGTAAAGCACCGACACGAGACCTCGGTTTAACGTCCCATCTGAAAGACTGTTAATTTTATTAGGGTCAGACGGGGGATCGAACCTGCGATCCCTGGATTACCAGTCCAGTGTTTTACCACTGGGCTACAGATCCGTCTGTATAATGACACCATATACGAAACTGGGCACTGGTATATCGAGCGTTACTTTTTCGTTACAAATTTTAGAATTATGGATTTTACTATTATGAGTAAAGACTATTATCCTTCACACATTGCGCTAATTTACCCAATAGTTTGATACCAACTTTGGTTATATGTTTTGCTAAAAGTGGATGCGCGTTCGCTTCAGGTGCGAACGGTCCGGAGTTCGAGCCCCGCTGGAGCCGTTACGATTGTGCCCTTAGGCAAGGCATTTAAATTCCACATTGCCTCTTCTCTTTCCCTCGTGGTGATGGATTCCATCAGGAATGAGGTCTCGAGAGTGATTAATATAAGTTGTAAGAACTTGTTTCGCAATCGAGCTAAAATAAATTTGTATAAAAAATAAAAGGATATGCAATTTACCTCTAAGGCAAGTGCACAGTTTCTTTTTGGTGTCAGTATAGAAGGATTTGAATTTTCTGTATAGTCAAACTTCAAAATAGATCGGCAATAGACGTAATAGTTCCATCCAAGCTAGCCTGGGGTTCAAGTCTGTCGATTTTTCACCTTTTTATCTTTTGGCAAAATGACATATTATCAGAAACTCGATACGGCCCAATTGGTGTTAAAATATATTTATTTAACTGACAAGGCAACGTCTATCGATGCCTGTTCCCAGGCTACATCCAAACAAACGTTGTTAACTTAGTGAACTTGAATCAGAAAAAGTTAAACTGTTTTACCTCATATCAACTAACGGCCCAATTAATTGTCTTGGTGTTAAAATATATTTATTTAACTGACAAGGCAAAGTATATCGACGCCTGTTTCCAGGCTACACCCAAACAAACGTTGTTAACTTAGTGAACTTGAATCAGAAAAAGTTAAACTGTTTTACCTCACATCAACTATGTTAAGGAATGCCAATTATTGACTTGTGGTTTGAATCTATGAAACTATACTGTGTACACCATGTAGTTTGCTGTAGTGGTTCGTGGTAGTACACCTATTTTACTTAGTGGTGTTATGCATTGTCGATCACACAATGTGCTATTATTACGAACACACACATGTTATGATACTTCCGGTTTGAGAATTAAACAGATCAAATTGTTGGTTTCAAGCATACTATATTGTTTACGGCAGGAACTGAACATGAACAGTAGAAGTAGGTGGCAAATAATGACTTACCGTAGATTAAATACAGTTCATTAATTATACAAGGCAATTGATGAGAACTTAATTGCAGTTGAGTCTAAAGATAATGATTTCACTAAGCTGGCTTTATGTTAGTAACGTCATTCTGTCACAGCAAAATCACACACACATCATCATCATCATCATCATCATCATCATCATCATCATCATCATCAGTATTGTGGTTTTGAATATCTTATAGTTCTAATATTGACTGAGTACATATTGTTTTATGATACATAAATGAGACGATACTAAAGATTTAAGTACAATGTATGTACAATTGAGTATTGGCGACCGAAACCTGAGATACAATAGTATACTGCCGATGAGTGTATTTATGATGACATTGCAAATCGACAATATTGATATTAATTTAAAGCAGCATTACATCGTAATAAAGGATGTTTTGGGTAAAATATAAATAATATCGAAATAGTCGTTCAGAAACGATAAAATTCCAATAAATTTAAACCGTCGTATACGCGAATGTGTTTATCAACACACGAAATGTGAACACGCACAGCGCGCATGCGTGAAACAACAGAGGATGTAGAAAACAACGTATTAATGTTGAACATGAAAGACTATCTATCTATCTTCCTCTTCCTCGCGGGGATGTAGAAATGTCCCTAAAAGACTTAGCTAACAGAGGTATGAATCAACATATCAAGTAATTTAATTAAAAAAGACAACGTGGGACAAATGCGGACGATGCATTCCGAATGTAAACAAGTGCGGACGACGCGTTCCAGTTGTAAACAAGTGCATGACCGATCGACTCGGAAAGTCCTACTTTCGGTTTCGAGTTTGTTTTATCGCAAAGAAACACTGTTTACCAAATGAACATAAGCATACAAAGTATAATGTTAGAATGTGTAGCAGCATTGCTACCCATACGTAAAAATTGAATTTTTCAAATATCTTTTATTTCATACGATGTAATGCTGCAATCGTGACATGAAAGACAATGTGAAGAGTGCCGTCACTAAAATAATATGTACAGTCAAACCTGTGTAATTAGCCACCTCTATTAAGCAGCCAACCTGTATTAAACCAGTTTCCAGAGTCCCAATGTGTTTTATTAGTATACATTTACCCTCTATTAAACAGCCACCTGTGGTAAGCAGCGATTGTCTATGATTCTTCATGGATGGCTGCTTAAGACTGTATTTAGATACAAAGTATATAACTGCATTTGCCCACTTTTCACAATAGTCATGTTACAGCACTTGTAATTTATAGAACATGCGTTATTTACGTTACGTTAACAATTCCACGACGGTGATATTGATGAACATAGCGTATGGACTTCACGTACACATGCCGGTAAAGGGTTGACCTTTCAACTCGAACTGTAGGTGTCAGGAACAATAAGCGTTACACATTGACAAAATACTGCTTCCGGTCAATGGAATAACACATACCATTTTATTTCAGTGATACATTGCTTTGTTATACCTCACGTAAAATTTGCCATACCCGAGGGAACGACATTGTTCAATGTCTCATGGAAATGTCTCACCTCTGAATAGCCTCATTCGGAACAAATTCACGCTACACGGACTTTACCGTTTACTTTCAATGTGATTTTATTTGTTATGCCGCCATCTTGTTTTCTTGTAGTCTCGAAGAATGTTTTGTTGAAAAATTGTTCGATAAAACAGAAAAATGTAAATAGATTATCGATAATTATTTTATCACCCGATTGTTCGGTATAGCAAAATAAATATTTCTTATCGGTGTGACAGTATATTGTCAAACTATTGTATAATGTCTATTCGGGAGAGAAATATGTCAAGTGTAACAGTGTTATGTCCTGTCATTGTGACCCAATATGCTGCAATCACACAATGATGTCATTCAGGGACTAGGTTTATCTGCACTTAGGATGTTTAGACGTACGAACTAATTCCATATTTGATACAATATTCCCGATTTACTATTCTTATCCTAAATTTACGCCATAAACACAGTTTCAATGTCTCATGGCAATAGCCCCATTCGGAACAACATTACGCTACTCGGACTTTATCGTTTACTTTCAATGTGATTTTATTTGTTATGCCGCCATCTTGTTTCCAAGTTGTCTCGAAGAATGTTTTGTTGAAAAATGTCAGGATTGCCAAACAACATAAAGCCAGAACAGCCGATTGTTCGGTATAGCATACTCACTGTTTCATCTCGGTGAGTGTGACAGTGGATATTTTCCTCGGGTTGACTCACCGAAATGAAATATTTATATATACTATTTCATTGAAATGAATAAATTATACTAGAGAACATAGAAAACGCACACCTACATTATATACTAGAGGACATATAAAACGCACACCTACATTATATACTAGAGGACATAGAAAACGCACACCTACATTATATATTGGAGGACATAGAAAACGCACACCTACATTATATACTAGAGGACATATAAAACGCACACCTACATTATATACTAGAGGACATAGAAAACGCACACCTACATTATATATTGGAGGACATAGAACACGCACACCTACATTATATACTAGAGGACATAGAAAGCACACCTACTTATATACTAGAGGACATAGAAAACGCACACCTACATTATATATGAGGACATAGAACACGCACACCTACATTATATACTAGAGGACATAGAAAACGCACACCTACATTATATACTAGAGGACATAGAAAACGCACACCTACATTATATACTAGAGGACATAGAAAACGCACACCTACATTATATACTAGAGGACATAGAAAACGCACACTACATTATATATAGAGGACATAGAAAACGCACACCTACATTATATACTAGAGGACATAGAAAACGCACACCTACATTATATATTGGAGGACATAGAAAACGCACACCTACATTATATACTAGAGGACATAGAAAACGCACACCTACATTATATACTAGAGGACATAGAAAACGCACACCTACATTATATACTAGAGGACATAGAAAACGCACACCTACATTATATACTAGAGGACATAGAAAACGCACACCTACATTATATATTGGAGGACATAGAAAACGCACACCTACATTATATACTAGAGGACATAGAAAACGCACACCTACATTATATAATAGAGGACATAGAAAACGCACACCTACATTATATACTAGAGGACGTAGAAAACGCACACCTACATTATATACTAGAGGACATAGAAAACGCACACCTACATTATATACTAGAGGACATAGAAAACGCACACCTACATTATATACTAGAGGACATAGAAAACGCACACCTACATTATATACTAGAGGACATAGAAAACGCACACCTACATTATATACTAGAGGACATAGAAAACGCACACCTACATTATATACTAGAGGACATAGAAAACGCACACCTACATTATATACTAGAGGACATAGAAAACGCACACCTACATTATATACTAGAGGACATAGAAAACGCACACCTACATTATATACTAGAGGACATAGTAAACGCACACCTACATTATATACTAGAGGACACTTAGAAAACGCACAACTACATTATATACTAGAGGACATAGAAAACGCACACCTACATTATATACTAGAGGACATAGAAAACGCACACATACATTATATACTAGAGGACATAGAAAACGCACAACTACATTATATACTAGAGGACATAGAAAACGCACACATACATTATATACTAGAGGACATAGAAAACGCACAACTACATTATATACTAGAGGACATAGAAAACGCACACATACATTATATGATTAGTATTACATGAAAACGAAATACGAAGGATTCCATCAACGATACATCACATCTCTTTATTACAAAACTGAACAACTAAAAATATTCCAAATTTTTTAAAACTATGTTTTTATATAGTTATTGATTTTCATGTAAAAACACACTTGTCCGAAGTGTGCGTTTTCTATGTTATCCAGTATAAATTGAGGATATTTGATTGTTGCCGTTTATGATTGAAGCAAATAGCAAAAGCAATATCATCACCCATCCATCTATATTAAAGTCACGTTATGCTTTTTTTCTTCAGTAGAAAAAAGGATACTATAATTCATATGTTACCTTTAGTAAACCACCCTGGTGATTTTGTTAAGCAATATACATAAAGGGAGCTAATTTACAAATGGTAATTTGAGAAAAGCAGGTTCATTTGTGGCCATATTTTCCAAATGTTACCTTTGACCGCAACATCACAGATATAATAAGCCACTGTCCATAAGTCAGCTAGATAATTTCCTCACATTGCGACACCCCAGTGGGATTTCAACATACGTGGGTGAGGGACAAGTTTTTTATGTAAACTACCGTAACCACCCAGCCACGGAGACCCTCCAAACCACTCAGCCACGGAGGATCTCCAAACCACTCAGCCACAGAGGCCCTCCAACCACTAAGCCACGGAGGACCGCCAAACCACTCAGCCACAGAGGCCCTCCAACCACTAAGCCACGGAGGACCTCCAAATCACTCAGCCACGAAGGCCCTCCAACCTCTCAGCCACAGAGGCCCTCCGACCACTAAGCCACGGAGGACCTCCAAACCACTCAGCCACGAAGGCCCTCCAACCTCTCAGCCACGGAGGCCCTCCGACCACTAAGCCACGGAGGACCTCCAAACCACTCAGCCTCGATGGCCCTCCGACCACTCAGCCACGGAGGACCTCCAAACCACTCAGCCACGGAGGCCCTCCGACCAATAAGCCACGGAGGACCTCCAAACCACTCAGCCACGAAGGCCCTCCGACCACCAAGCCACGGAGGACCTCCAAACCACTCAGCCACGGAGGCCCTCCGACCACTCAGCCACGGAGGCCTCCGACCACTCAGCCACCGAGGCCCTCCAACCACTCAGCCATCGAGGACCTCCAACCACTCAGCCACCGAGGCCCTACAACCACTCAGCCATCGAGGCCCTCCAACCACTCAGCCACGGAAACCCTCCATCCACTCAGCCACCGAGGCCCTCCAACCACTCAGCCACCGAGGCCCTCCAATTACTCAGCCACCGAGGCCTTCCAATCACTCAGCCACGGACGGAGGCCCTCCAATCACTCAGCCACCGAGGCCCTCCAACCACTCAGCCACCGAGGCCCTCCACCCGACTCCACCTGAAATATGTCAAACATAGGTTTAATGCAGGCAGTGGAGAGAAATTTAATAAGCTTTTAGTTTTCATTTCAATCCACTTGTATTAATTGTATGCATACTTATTTGTTGTACATTATGTTCTATAATGTCGAATAAATATACTTTAACCAATGCAGGCTATGATTCGCTAGTAGAGTGTATATTTTGATACACGTTGGCAAAATCGCTCGCTCGTATTGCTCGCTAGTTCATTACACTGAAAATACACTAATTGTTATCTGTGTAGTATAATAATAATAATAAATAATAATTATAATAATAAAGTCTTTATTTATCGAGGAAACGCCATAAGGCCCTCAAAACGAAAACAATTATATACAGCATAATTACATACACACAATTAAACACACTGCATGATACCATTGGACTCTTAGTCCTACACGAGTTAGAGAGCTACAAGACCATATAACTATACTAAATTATAATTGTGACCTGCTCCAAACACATGAAATAACACCATCGCAATCGAGTACTCGTATTGCACGACACATAAAAAACCCATAACATACGCTAACACATCTCATATAGTTCCAAAACCGGAAATGGCTGGAAACCATACGCGGAATGCAGTGTAGAATAGATTACCGAGTATGATATAGCATCGCAAAAAATTAGCCTGTGTTCCAGTCTGTCGATTTTTCACTTTTTAACTTCTGTCAATACGGCCCAATTAATAATATCTGTGTTAAAATATATTTATTTGACTGACCAGGCAAACTATATCGACGCCTGTTCCCAGACTAAGCAAACATCAGAAATAAAGCCAATGCAATCGAGCACTAGTATTGTACGACACATAAACAACATACAATGCGCTAACACATCTCATATAGTTCCAAAACCGGAAGTGGCTGGAAACCATACGCGGAATGCAGTGTAAAATGAAATGAAATATGCTAGTCTATCGAGTATGATATAGCATTACAAACATCAGAAATAAAGCCAACGCAATCGAGCACTAGTATTGCATGACACATAAAACAGCATACAATACGCTAACACATCTCATATAGTTCCAAAACCGGAAGTAAATGTTATTTTAATATCAGCCACTAAATTGGTATTGCATATGGAATTTGCGTGCACACATTGACGTAACGATTTTCCCTCAAAGTAGGAATATTAACTAAACACTGACAAGATTTCCCCATTAACCGGTCTTATTTTCCGGGACAATAATACCACCAATAGTGCAATCGTGTTTGAGCACTGATGATCGACATGGGAACATTGCATCAGACATGTCTGGCAGTCTTACAGTTTATTTCATTATGTAAGCAGACCAATGTTTTATGTTACACAGCCTGCCTTAGGCAATGCATTGACAGGGCTATTATATTCCGGGCGACAATTTTAATTTCTTGAAATTCAAGCGTGTCTTTTATATCCTTAAAGCGATATTACATCGCAAAGGGCACAACAAGATCATTTATTTTCACGTATGAATGCATTGCTACTACAAATGATTCCGAATACAGTCGAACACTAACAATCTATAAACAGATTAATAAATGGAATTGGCTAGGATTGGCTCTCTGATCAAATGCATAATAAAAGGGCAATATCAATGTACAGCGGCAAATAATGGACTTATGTCACAACACAGCATCTTAATACAATAATCACAGACTATGTTTCCGACAGATCACAATACGACCGTAGAAATTGACAATCCTTATACCATAGTAGTGAATGCAGTGACTGAGATAGAAAGTAGATGTATTAAATAATTGATGTCAATTTTACTCTGTAGATACTTAAAGAGCATCAGTTAGTCTTTAAAATACTGTTTTATGTTCTTAGTCATGAATGTAATGTTTTAATATATATTATTATACCTAGTTTTGTATTGAGTTTAGGATATTGTACATGTATTTCATTCTAATTATCTCACAGTTTAATTGAACTGTTAAGTAGTATGATTTAAATGTCCTTTATTAATTCGCTTTGATATTTATTTTATTTATTTGTTATATATTATATTTCGGGTTTTACGCCTGCATCAGCACCATTTCGGGCTATATCGCCGGCGGGCAGTTTACTTAACAACACCTTTCCTGGGCAGGCTCCAGTGTTTAACCAGTACTTGGGTGCACCAACCTCCGTATGAAACTGCCAACTTGTTCATATAAATGAGAGACGGATCCCTGCTGTATAGCATCATTATGCAGCTGATACAAGGGCAGTATCCACTCAAATGCTGTGAACGTGTCCGACACTGCCTTAACCCCCCCACATAAACCAGCCACCACCCTCCAATGTCAAAGCTATCAATAGAAATTCTTGGAATTCCCTCTTCGATACAACGTCGGCATTATCGGATTGCTCTCCATACTGGCGACCCAGCAGTTGTTACGCTAATTATCAACAGGTCAATAATCATGTACTTTGTTACACGACCAACCCTCTATATATACACACAGAATTATCGAAATCCATCCACAACGTTTTTAGTTATCCTGTCGACTGACAAACATACATATAATGATATATGGAGAGCCAATAACAATATTCCCCGTTGCTAATGTCGGGGTTAATGACGACGTTCTAGACAACACGGCTTTTCACAGTATGTATCGGTCAATATATCACCGGTTAAGCATTGTTAAAGAATATAAGTCGTTATGACCATACTGTGTCCGGTATAAATTGGTCATTAGGGCGTCTGTATCCAGTGTATTGGAATAGTATTTATCCAACAATGGGTGCTACATATGGGAATGTTTGCTCACTGACTCATTATTTGCAACATCGTACAATACCGGGCTACGTTATTAGAATAAGACTCTTGTCATTTGAATAGTATTTGCATCTAATTATAATATTAACTAATCGTAATAGGCAAAGCGACGGTCCGACATTTTAAACAGAAGAATATAATTTATTCTTAGGACTTCTTATCGTGAGTCTTGCTTCGCAGTTACAGACTCAAATGACCTACTATGTGTGTTTTACGTTTATTTATCGTCGCTACCGGTTGCCCATATGAGCGACGCCTCCTGAAGAGATTAGTCATTTTAGATGTTTGGAGGATAGTGTTATGATACAAAGAGAGACCCATTCCAGAGTCTCCTCTGGTTCTTTTACGTGTACGGTGTAAAGCACTGACACGAGACGTCGGTTTAAAGTCCCATAGTAAAGATTGTTAATTTTATTAGGGTCAGACGGGGGGTGACCTAGTAAACTGAAGTGTCCTAAATATATATGTTTACACCACGTGACCGAGTGGTTGAGGTCGTAGGCTTAAATCACTTGCCCATCACGGTTGTATGTTCGAATCCAGCTTGCGGAATGTTGGTGGTTCTACCCGCATGCATGTCTGCTCAGAAATCACATGGTGTCGTACACCACTAATTAGAAGCTTAGAGGTGTCATATGACCTATGGTGCGACGTTAAATGCCCATAGCAAAAACAAAAACAGCAAACAATCGGACGGATCTGTAGTCCAGTGGTAACACGCTGGACTGGTAATCCAGGGATCGCAGGTTCGATCCCTCGTCTGACCATAATAAAATTAACAGTCTTTCAGATGGGACGTTAAACCGAGGTCTCGTGTCGGTGCTTTACACCGTGCACGTAAAAGAACCAGAGGTGACTCTGGAATGGGTCTCTCTCTCTGTAGCATTGCACTCTAGCCTTATAGTATGCTATACAATGTAAAGGTAAAAGCGTTTGTTTGCTATAATGTCAAGGGCCCGCTATCTTGGACGTATGAGACACATCTTATGAACATCAGTACTTCCCGAATCCTACCCTTGTATGCCGGGCACCAGGCTGATCACCAATCTAGCTGGCTTGTGGAAGGTCGGTGGTTATATCCGTGTTCCAGCCCGTGTCTGAAATACGGCTTGAGGGTCACCCGGGGTCTTCCTGTGGTAATAATAGCTGGTGAGCCGCCATGTGACCTAAGCTGTGGGTGCGACGTTAAACTGTAGTTTATGTTGTAGTAGTTGAGTAAATACTGCTTTATATTTATTTTATATAATTATACTACATGACATAGAAAACGGACACCTACATTATATACTACATGACATAGAAAACGGACACCTACATTATATACTACATGACATAGAAAACGGACACCTACATTATATACTACATGACATAGAAAACGGACACCTACATTATATACTAGAGGACATAGAAAACGCACACATACACTATATACTAGAGGACATAGAAAACGCACACATACACTATACACTAGAGGACATAGAAAACGCACACATACACTATATACTAGAGGACATAGAAAACGCACACCCACATTATATACTACATGACATAGAAAACGGACACCTACATTATATACTACATGACATAGAAAACGCACACCCACATTATATACTAGAGGACATAGAAAACGGACACCTACATTATATACTACATGACATAGAAAACGCACACCTACATTATATACTACATGACATAGAAAACGCACACCTACATTATATACTAGAGGACATAGAAAACGGACACCTACATTATATACTACATGACATAGAAAACGCACACCTACATTATATACTACATGACATAGAAAACGGACACCTACATTATATACTACATGACATAGAAAACGCACACCTACATTATATACTACATGACATAGAAAACGCACACCTACATTATATACTACATGACATAGAAAACGCACACCTACATTATATACTACATGACATAGAAAACGCACACCTACATTATATACTACATGACATAGAAAACGCACACCTACATTATATACTACATGACATAGAAAACGCACACCTACATTATATACTACATGACATAGAAAACGCACACCTACATTATATACTACATGACATAGAAAACGCACACCTACATTATATACTACATGACATAGAAAACGCACACCTACATTTAACTACATGACATAGAAAAACGCACACTACATTATATACTACATGACATAGAAAACGCACACCTACATTATACTACATGACATAGAAAACGCACACCTACATATACTACATGACATAGAAAACGCACACCTACATTATATACTACATGACATAGAAAACGCACACCTACATTATATACTACATGACATAGAAAACGCACACCCACATTATATACTAGAGGACATAGAAAACGCACACCTACATTATATACTACATGACATAGAAAACGCACACCTACATTATATACTACATGACATAGAAAACGCACACCTACATTATATACTACATGACATAGAAAACGCACACCTACATTATATACTACAGGACATAGAAAACGCACACCTACATTATATACTAGAGGACATAGAAAACGCACACCTACATTATATACTACATGACATAGAAAACGCACACCTACATTATATACTACATGACATAGAAAACGCACACCTACATTATATACTACATGACATAGAAAACGCACACCTACATTATATACTACATGACATAGAAAACGCACACCTACATTATATACTACATGACATAGAAAACGCACACCTACATTATATACTACATGACATAGAAAACGCACACCTACATTATATACTACATGACATAGAAAACGCACACCTACATTATATACTACATGACATAGAAAACGCACACCTACATTATATACTACATGACATAGAAAACGCACACCTACATTATATACTACAGACATAGAAAACGCACACCTACATTATATACTACATGACATAGAAAACGCACACCTACATTATATACTAATGACATAGAAAACGCACACCTACATTATATACTACATGACATAGAAAACGCACACCTACATTATATACTACATGACATAGAAAACGCACACCTACATTATATACTACATGACATAGAAAACGCACACCTACATTATATACTACATTACATAGAAAACGCACACCTACATTATATGATTATTATTACATGAACACGAAATACGAAGGATTCCTAAAATATATATCACATCTTTATTATAAAACACAAACTGAATAACTAAAAATATTCCAAAATGTTAAAACTATGTATTTATATAGTTATTGTTTTTCATTTAAGAACATACTTATACGAAGTTTGAGTTTTCTATATCCTCTAGTATATATACGTATGTACATTAGAAACTACTTATCACTTCGTCCACCGATGCAGATTGTATGACAATCGGAGCACCACTGACAAACAACATTAATACACACTGTAATGTTTCCATAAAAAACCATTCGTTCTGGGAATACTTCCATACCAGATGACGCCAGTATAAGTCAGGAATTTAATAACTATTCAGGGGTACATGCACTAAAATATCTTAAGTTTGATGCGTGGCTATGTCAAGAACTAAAATGAAATAAAATTCGAAATATGTGTCACTTAGCCTTCATAAAATTGAAAGAGGCAATGGTGTCTGTTTACATTTCTTTTTCTTCTGCGGCAAGTTTCATTTAGCTGTGCAATGTAAATAGACTAAGGACGTTATTAGTTTCGTAGAGTACTCTGATATTCCTGTATGTGCAACGTCACTGCAGACTTGGAGCGTTCGAACACATGCTTAACACTTTCAGCGCCGAATAAATTCAGAGCATGTACATGTGCAAACCACATAGATCCTGATCAGACGCGGAACACATGTTTAACACTTTCAGCGCCGAATAAATTCAGAGCATGCGCATGTGCAAACCACATAGATCCTGATCAGACGCGGAACACATGTTTAACGCTTTCAGCGCCGAATAAATTCAGAGCATGTGCATGTGCAAACAACATAGATCCTGATCAGACGCGGAACATATGTTTAACACTTTCAGCGCCGAATAAATTCAGAGCATGTGCATGTGCAAACAACATATTCATCAATATAGATGTAAATTAGAAGATGATCGCAAACGACGGGTTTGGATATCTTGCATGAACGTGAATGTGTTTCTGTGTAATATTGTATGCTTTCGATAATGAACGATAGTGTAATATATATTTCACTATGGTACAAACAAAGCACCCTGCTAATACATCAGAATGCACCAAGCGCAATGCTCGCTCAATACGTTTTCTGTTACATTAATCTAAACGGTAAAATGTAAATGTAAATTAGATATTCCGAAGATGGATGGATGGATGGATGGATGGATGGATGGATGGATGGATGGATGGATGGATGGATGGATGGATGGATGGATGGATGGATGGATGGATGGATGGATGGATGGATGGATGGATGGATGGATGGATGGATGGATGGATGGATGGATGGAGGATGGAGGATGGATGGATGGATGGATGGATGGATGATGGATGGATGGATGGATGGATGGATGGTGGATGGAGGATGGATGGATGGATGGATGGAGGATGGATGGGGATGGATGGAGGAGGATGGATGGATGGATGGAGATGGATGGAGGATTGGATGGATGGATGGATGGATGGATGGATGGATGGATGGATGGAGGATGGATGGATGGATGGATGGATGATGGAGGATGGATGGAGGATGGATGGATGGATGGATGGAGGATGGATGGATGGATGGATGGATGGATGGATGGAGGATGGATGGATGGATGGATGGATGGATGGATGGATGGATGGATGGATGGATGGATGGATGGATGGATGGATGGATGGACAGATTGATGGACAGATTGATGGACAGATTGATGGATGGACGGGCGGACCGTCGGAAGGATCGATGGATCGATAAATCGATCGATAGATATATTTCTTTATTTATAGAGGGTGACCTAATTAGTTCTGACCTAATCTTCCTTATTGCCATCTTAAATTTCTTAACACTATAGCATTAATGCACATACACAATAACCAAAGTACACAGCTACGCCATGCAATATACATGTATAATGTTGTACAATGTAACTTAAACAAATCAGGTAATGTTATAGAAATGCAAAACGACATAAGCATATTGAATGACAATCATATATATAACTTTCTAGTGTCTACCGATTAAAAAGTTATTGTATCCATAATTTACATTTTGTCTTGAACATATTTAAAGATCTGGACGTCTTAATTTCCAATGGTAGACACTTCTATATCTTTGGACCAGAGTATTCTAAAGATATCTTGTACATTTCACATCTAGGTCTTGAAATATAGAGATCAATATTTGAAGCATATCTCAATGCCATATCTGAAGTAACTGTATTGTTCGTCAAATGGCATTCATGTAACAATACCGCCTTGTATGTGACAACACTATATCACACCTAGGATGTCTGCGAGATTCTTTGAACGCTTAGTGGATAAAAACGATGTTACGTCGCGATTAGGTACCGTAAACATGATATCAATGACGGTTTGTGCCAGAAAGATATAACGCGAGTTCTGTATACGCTAACACATCTAATATAGTTCCAAAACCGGAAGTGGCTGGAAACCATACGCGGAATGCAGTGTAGAATAAAATGAAACATGCTAGTCTACCGAGTATGATATAGCATAGCAATCATTAGCCTGGGTTCCAGTCTGTCGACTTTTCACTTTTTAACTTCTGTCAAAAATGACACATTGCGATCAGAATCTCAATACGGCCCAATTAATAATCTCTGTATTAAAATATATTTATATGACTGACCAGGCAAAATATAATGACGCCTGTTCCCAGGCTAAGCAAACATCAGAAATAACGCCAACGCAATCGAGCACTAGTATTGCACGACACATAAACAACATACAATACGCTAACACATCTCATATAGTTCCAAAACCGGAAGTGGCTGGAAACCATACGCGGAATGCAATGTAGATTAAAATGAAATATGCTAGTCTATCGAGTATTATATAACATAACAAACATCAGAAATAAAGTCAACGCAATCGAGCACTAGTATTGCACGACACATAACAGAGCATAAAATACGCTAACACATCTCATATAGTTCCAAAACCGGAAGTAAATGTTATTTTAATATCAGCCACTAAATTGGTATTGCATATGGAATTTGCGTGCACACATTGACGTAACGATTTTCCTCAAAGTAGGAATATTAACTAAACACTGACAACATTTCCCCATTAACCGGTCTTATTTTCCGGGACAATAATACCACCAATAGTGCAATCGTGTTTGAGCACTGATGATCGACATGGGAACACTGCATCAGACATGTCTGGCAGTCTTACAGTTTATTTCATTATGTAAGCAGACCAATGTTTTATGTTACACAGACTGCCTTAGGCAATGCATTGACAGGGCTATTATATTCGGGGCGACAATTTTATTTTCTTGAAATTCAAGCGTGTCTTTTATATCCTTAAATCGATATTGCATCGCAAAGGGCACAACAAGATCATTTATTTTCACGTATGAATGCATTGCTACTACAAATGATTCCGAATACAGTCGAACACTAACAATCTATAAACAGATTAATAAATGGAATTGGCTAGGATTGGCTCTCTGATCAAATGCATAATAAAAGGGCAATATCAATGTACAGCGGCAAATAATGGACTTATGTCACAACACAGCATCTTAATACAATAATCACAGACTATGTTTCCGACAGATCACAATACGACCGTAGAAATTGACAATCCTTATACCATAGTAGTGAATGCAGTGACTGAGATAGAAAGTAGATGTATTAAATAATTGATGTCAATTTTACTCTGTAGATACTTAAAGAGCATCAGTTAGTCTTTAAAATACTGTTTTATGTTCTTAGTCATGAATGTAATGTTTTAATATATATTATTATACCTAGTTTTGTATTGAGTTTAGGATATTGTACATGTATTTCATTCTAATTATCTCACAGTTTAATTGAACTGTTAAGTAGTATGATTTAAATGTCCTTTATTAATTCGCTTTGATATTTATTTTATTTATTTGTTATATATTATATTTCGGGTTTTACGCCTGCATCAGCACCATTTCGGGCTATATCGCCGGCGGGCAGTTTACTTAACAACACCTTTCCTGGGCAGGCTCCAGTGTTTAACCAGTACTTGGGTGCACCAACCTCCGTATGAAACTGCCAACTTTTTCATATAAATGAGAGACGGATCCCTGCTGTATAGCATCATTATGCAGCTGGTACAAGGGCATTATCCACTCAAATGCTGCGAACGTGTCCCACACTGCCGTAACCCCCCCCATAAACCAGCCACCACCCTCCAATGTCAAAGCTATCAATAGAAATTCTTGGAATTCCCTCTTCGATACAACGTCGGCATTATCGGATTGCTCTCCATACTGGCGACCCAGCAGTTGTTACGCTAATTATCAATAGGTCAATAATCATGTACTTTGTTACACGACCAACCCTCTATATATACACACAGAATTATCGAAATCCATCCACAACGTTTTTAGTTATCCTGTCGACAGACAAACATACATATATGGAGAACCAAGAACACTATTCCCCGTTGCTAATGTCGGGGTTAATGACGACGTTCTAGACAACACGGCTTTTCACAGTATGTATCGGTCAATATATCACCGGTTAAGCATTGTTAAAGAATATAAGTCGTTATGACCATACTGTGTCCGGTATAAATTGGTCATTAGGGCGTCTGTATCCAGTGTATTGGAATAGTATTTATCCAACAATGGGTGCTACATATGGGAATGTTTGCTCACTGACCCATTATTTGCAACATCGTACAATACCGGGCTACATTATTCATAAAATTGAAAGAGGCAATGGTGACTGTTTACATTTCTTTTTCTTCTGCGGCAAGTTTCATTTAGTTGTGCAATGTAAATAGACTAAGGACGTTATTAGTTTCGTAGAGTACTCTGCTATTCCTGTATGTGTAACGGCACTGCAGACTTGCAGCGTTCGAACACATGCTTAACACTTTCAGCGCCGAATAAATTCAGAGCATGTGCATTGTATTCTCGTCCAGCAGGATTCAACACAAACGGATCTGTAGTCCAGTGTTTAACGCGTTGGACTGGTAATCCAGGGATCACAGGTTCGATCTCCCGTCTGACCATAATAAAATTAACAGCCTTTCAGATGGGACATTAAACCGAGGTCTCGTGTCGGTGCTTTACACCGTGCACGTAAAAGAACCAGAGGAGATTCTGGAATGGGTCTCTGTCTGTATCATTGCAATATCCTCCAACAATCTAAAATGACTAATCTCTTCAGGAGGCGTCGCTCATATGGGCAACCGGTAGCGACGTTAAATAAACGTAAAACACACACGCAATACAAAGGTTGCAAACTGCTATTATACAGTCTGTGTACTGAAACCAATTAAGCAGTTACCTTAAGCTGGCATACAGACACATTTAGGAACTGTCTAGTTGGACGAAAACATTGTGTTTCCGGGATAGTTTATACAAATTTATTTTAGCTCGATTGCGAAACAAGTTCTTCCAACTTATATTAATCACTCTCGAGACCTCATTCCTTATGGAATCCATCGCCACGAGGGAGAGAGAAAAGGCAAAGTGGAATTTAAATGCCTTGCCTAAGGGCACAATCGTAACGGCTCCAGCGGGGCTCAAATCCGGACCTTTCCGGACCTGAAGCGAACTACATCCACTGCGCAATCACGACTTCCTGTTTCCGGGCTATTACTGTTTCTCTGATGTTTAAGACATGCATCTATATAACACTATGTTCGATGTTTTGAAATTCCGATACATTGTATATACAATCTACTTCCGTTATGTCGAATTCCGTCGGACCGAACAAAATACTTCGACATAACCGAAGTTTGACTTAACGAAATTCGATATAAACAGATCCAGTTATATGTAAAATGATAGTGTCTGAAACGGGACTTTGATCCGACTTCGAGATAACCGGATAATTCGACATAACCGACTTTGACATAACGGATGTAGACTGCAGTTTACAAAAATATTTGGCATATAGGCTCGTATAAAAAAATGAGGTGTGAAAAATGTGCTGCTATATTGTTCATGGACTGGTTATTGTTGATTGTTTGATATGAGGCAGCTATCCAGCAAGCAGGTGGAAGGTTCTACCCAGGATCCCTGTCTTTGCTGATATACTGGCTTGGAGATGCCATCAGACGTCTTCTAACACTACCATTAATTAAATTGGCAATGAATATTATATTCGAAAATAAAATGAATTATAAAGCTGAATTATATTGGTGTATTGATATTGACGTATATATTATTATTTAGTATATGCATGTGCTGGAATCAAGACCGGATATTGTGTCTGTATTTGCCGGATGTGGATATTAGAATTTACTATACTAAGTCAGCCTGCTGGTAATATCGTAGTTAGCAGGCTCCATGCAGTGTAATCGGCCTATTTATTTGTAGCATGAAAATACCAATTACATGCTAATTGACTGTTCTCCATTACTCCAAGGTGAATGACCTAGTTATGAATCTTCTGTCTATTAATCTTATAATTATTCTGAAGAGAAATTATATTTACATAGTTCCTCAAACATATGAACGACGCCTCCTGAAGAGATTAGTCATTTTAGATTTATGGAGGATAGTACAATGATACAGACAGAGACCCATTCCAGAGTCTCCTCTGGTTCTTTTACGTGCACGGTGTAAAGTACCGACACGAGACCTCGGTTTAACGTCCCATCTGAAAGACTGTTAATTGTATTAGGGTCAGACGGGGGATCGAACCTGCGATCCCTGGACTACCAGTCCAGCGTGTTACCACTGGACTACAGATCCGTCTGTTATGGCCTTGCTGTCTGCACACTGCATTATATGACTCAATTAAAGTCATGGCCTTGTTAACAATAACGAAATTACCCTGTATGTGAGTGTCCTGTTTTAATGACAATAACAACGATACAAACAGAGGAAACCAATTAAGAGGATCTATATACGTCGAGGAGGTATTCAGGGGCAATAACTGACATATGTCTCTCATTAACACAATTAGCAGTAACAGTCCCTCACCAACACCATACTGTATTTACATGCTTTATGAAAATCTCATTTAGACATGCATATATCTCTCGATCTCTCAGTTAATCCTTAAAACTCTAGATAACATGTTAGCGGTGGTATTGATATAGCATTGTATTAAGATGAAATGTGAGTATTTTTACATGGAAATCGAGACCAGCAGGCCTGGAGGTTATATAACTTATCTCCAATCTCAAAACTCAGTCTCAATCGTCTAATTGGTTCAGTTGACAGTACCACCCAGAATCAACCATTCAGATCACTTGAGCTTGAGTTCTGAGAACAGTTTTATAACCTCGGGACCATTAATCGTCATGTTGCAAGTATTCCGGTAGTACACCAGTGTAATCGATTAAAAGGTTTGAGGTTTGAAAGTACGTACCTGCACCGTCCTCATCGAGACTGTTTATGCTATCGTTCATAGCTGGTGTCCTCACATTTTGTAAGGAAGAGCACGTCAGCAGGAACTGTTCCACAGTTTCATTGCCGCTTGAACGATTCGGACACATTGAATATATCATGCTATGATTGAATCGTCTTCTATTTAATTGTAGAATGCATGTCCCAGTCGCAGTCTTACCGGTAGTCGAATGACTTATGAAACCGACGAGCAGCCCGGATGGAATGTCCCAGAGGTGTAAATCGCATTAAAAAGTGAGAGTGTTGTAAGTCGAAGTAAGATTTTCAATTTAACTTGTTCATTTATTCACAAGGCGGATATGGACAATTTTTCTTCTACATAGTTTTACTTAGTGGTTGATCAAGGTATTGCCATGCATCTCTCAGGTCATATTTCACCACAAGTGGTTGCATCAGGTTTGCCATGAACTAGACTTCCCCCGATTTCACAGTGAGTTAAGTTTCAGTATATTACGCTTAATGCTAAGCTCGTCTCTTTCCGGCATATATTAATGGAAATGTTTAACACATTCAGGTGAAGGTGGCTTCAATTGGCAACGCGCCTGTTAGAATATAAATACTTGCATCAGCTGCATTCATTGAAGTGATAGAATTTGTTTCAAAACTTTCTTTTGAAAAATCTCAATTTTTCAATCAAGTAATTCGACGGCATTATAATTCCAATGAAACCTCTCTAAACCGGAACCTCTCTTTTCCGAATACCGGACAAGTTTTCGGGACCAAAGCTTAAAGCTGGTAGTACATGCATATATATATTGATGTCTCATGATCGAGGTCATTATGGCCATGCATCCCGTTACCAAGGAAAATGTACATTGCTAGGCGAACATTCACGATATTTCCTTCCTCGTTAACTTCTTCATTTCCCTCACTGCTTATTCTACCGAGATGTAGAGCAGAATTTACATTTTTCAACTGATCATTTCCCATGCTAAAATATCGGTCAGTGTTAGTATGTTTCGTTCGTAATTGATTGTTTGAGATTCAATGCAACAGTTTTGTTTGAAGGTTGTAACAAGTTTCTTTCTTCGTTTGCGAAATTAGAGAACATATTGATCAAGTCAAGTCTAAGATTTTATTGGCATAAACATGTACATCTCCATCGCCAAGAAACATGTTTGGCGGTTACATACAAAGTTACAGAAAAGCATGATATTATATAAGGTATGAGTAAGCATAGCGTTAAAATTTACGAAATACATTGTTTGTTTAACAATATAGTTGGTATTCAGTGTCTCACAAATCAATATTTTCAAGTAGGAACATTCATTTAGTTAATTAATATCATTTCTTTTACTTGTTGCTTATTTAGCTAAATTGACAAGTTTGCTTTTTGATGTTGAATTCATGAGTGTATTTGCTTCTCCCACTTTTCCATAATATGTCAACATATTCAATAGAGGATTGACATATAATTTATACAGATCAGTAGACAGACTTCCACCTTGTCTAAGACCCTATGTGATGTTAAACGGCTCGATTTCGAAATACCTTTGGAGTTTTGAAGGACTTGGTTATCTCAAAATGTTAAACTGGCAAAGGTAGTTTATGAATTATTTGTCAATGTTGCATCTAAACTTGGACTATATTAAAAATGTATTGATGAACATGAACCTGCCGATACCCTGTTTGAAATACCAAAAGTTACATAGAATAATATCAGAAAGCAATTACTCGAACTTAATGTTTCTAAAGCTACAGTAAGCTATAATATTGGATCAAAGATGTTAAGCATGTTAAAACATTCAGCTGATGGCATTTTACAACATTTAACTGTTATAATAGTTTGCATGCATCAATATTTCCTGATGCAAGGCATACTGTTATTACAAAGTTGGAAAACCTATGTCGTCAATAACTATAGACCTATGTACCATCTTTGCAGAAGTTCTAACAACTTATATTAATCACTCTCGTTGGCGCGGATGAAAGCGTATATGTGGTCATTCGTGTTGGAGGAAACCGGAGTAACTGGAGAAAACCCACCTGTCCGATCTGGCGACCAACGTACAATCTCTCAGATTTCCCGGTCCTAGGATCGAACACGGGTTGCATTGGTGAGAAGCGAGCACGCTAACCACTGCGCTAATCGGACATCCAATCCTTTTGAAAGACACATGCATAAATCAGTGCACGCATATTTTTAAATCGCAAAACACAAAGCGGTGTTAAAACTGGATACGTGTTACTTTGTAATAATAAATAAATGGATTCGACCACTAAATGTCCCCCGTCTGACCATAATAAAATTAACAATCTTTCAGATGGGACTTTAAACCGAGGTCTCGTGTCGGTGCTTTACACTGTCCACATACAACAACCAGAGGAGACTCTGGAATGGGTCGCTGTCTGTATCATTGCACTATCCTCCAACAATCTAATATTACTAATCTCTTCAGGAGGCGTCGCTCATATGGGCAACCGGTAGCGACGATAAATAAACGTAAAAACACACAAACACGAGCACTAAATGAGAGCAGATAGATTGAACATGGCGATGCGATTGTAATTGTGGATTTTCTGCATGCGTATCATGTTATCGACCATACTATTATATTAAAGAAATTATCATTATACAAATATAGCAACACTATTTTGTTCAATCATAATTTTCTGATAGGAAGCAAACATTCTCTATAAATGACGTTTTATGTGATGACAAAGCTGTTAATTGTGGAGTCCCACAGGGCTCAATATTAGGATCACCTTTATTCTTACATTTTATTAATAATTTCAAATAAAGTCACAGGTGGCAATGATATTTCGCTACGTGATTGTTTGAAACAAGGTTGCAGCAAACTCTAGGTGATATGAAATACTGGTGTTTTCAAAATGGAATGAAGATTAAATTAGATAAGTCAATAATTCTAGTTAGCATAAACACATTTTATTGCCAAAACCTACTATTTATGATGACAGCCGAGTAAATATAGTTTCCCTAATCATACACTCTCTCTTAAATATGAACATTTATTATTGAAAACCAGCGAACCACAGACGTTGCTTGGAATTCACATACAGGATTCATTAAAATGAGATATAAATTTCAGCTAAAATGTTGTTATTATTGTAAAATACGGTATGTTGTCAACATGAACTGCGCAGTGCATTTTAATAATACAGTGTACATCATATATCCAACAATATTTTGATTAACGTTTCATCTTGCGGGGAAACAATGGCATTTATAAGTTAGTGTGTTTAATTGTGTGTTTGTTTGTTGATTTGTTCGCGTGTTTGTTTGTTTTTTTATGCGTGTGAAATAGCATGAACTAGTTAATTCGACACCCCGAGTGCGATTCGAACCTATAGCGGTTAGCGGTAAGTGATTTGAAACCAAAGACCTTGACCACTCGACCTCGGAAGCACAATTCGTATAGTGTGTGTGTTTTTACATTTATTTATCGTCGCTACCGGTCGCCCATATGAGCTACGCTTCCTGAAGAGATTAGTTATTTTAGATTTTGGAGGATAGTGCAATGATACAGACAGAGACCCATTCCAGAGTCTCCTCTGGTTCCTTTACGTGCGCGGTGTAGCACACCGACACGAGACCTCGGTTTAACGTCCCATCTGAAAGACTGATAATTTTATTAGGGTCAGACGGGGGATCGAAACTGCGATCGCTGGATTACCAGTCCAGCGTGTTACCACTGGATTACATATCCATCTGTACACTTCGTATAGTAGTCAAATGCGTTATTTATGCGCGATGTCGCCATGATGCAATATGTCGGCACATAAAATAAGTAATGTTACATTATTTAGCAACAAAATATCGCCCATAACCAAAAACTTAAGAATTTACGAGACTAAACAATTTGCTACTTACGACCGGCAATTGACCAAGAGATTCAACGTGTTTTTGCCTTCTAATCCAGGGGTAATGTTAGCCTGGGAACAGGCGTCGATATATTTTGCCTGGTCAGTCAAATAAATATATTTTAACACCGAGACTATTAATTGGGCCGTATTGAGTTTCTGAACATATCAACTGTCATTTGGCTAGAAGTTAAAAAGTGAAATATCGACAGACTGGAACCCAGGCTAGGGTAATGTATTAGAACCAGCATAAAACAACATTATCAACTAACATTCTTTCGTCTGGGGCTAACAATGGGGTCTCAATGCATCTGTGATATGCACATCACGTGCAAACGAACCATGCACGCTTCTGGAATTAAGAGGTATTCTGTATCTGGCAATAGCATCCAAAATGTAAATCGACTGACATATGCCTGCGCAAACTGCACATATCCAGAAAAACGCACCAACGGGCAATTAATAACTAAATTAAATTATCTAATATCAGCTAAGATAGATTATTCGTTCAACTTTCGTTAATCAATCTCTGATGCTCAATATTTGATGCACATCGGACGTTTAAATTGACATATCCGTTCGTGTGTTTTACGTTTATTTAACGTCACTACCGGTTGCCCATATGAGCGGCGCCTCCTGAATAGATTAGTAATTTTAGATTTTTGGAAGATAGTGCAATGATACAGACAGAGACCCATTCCAGAGTCTCCTCTGATACTTTTACGTGCACGATGAAAAGTAATCTGTCCCATCTGAAAGGCTGTTAATATTAATAGTCAGCCGTCCCTGGAATCGTGTTAACAACTGTACTACTGACCAACCTATGGCATATCCTTGTGTGTTTTATGTTTATTTATCGTCGCTACCGGTTGCCCATATGAGCGGTGCCTCCTGAAGAGATTAGTCATTTTAGATATTTGGAGGATAGTGCAATGATACAGACAGAGACACATTCCAGAGTCTCCTCTGGGTCTTTTACGTGCACGGTGCAAAGCACAGACACGAGACCTCGGAGTAATGTCTGCAATACTGTTTTTATACTGACACTTGTGAACTTTCACATTGAGCGTTACTTTTTCGTTACAAATTTAAAGTAAATAATCCTCACACAATTGCACTAATTGACACTATATTTCGCTCAGTTTTATACCAAATTTCGTATAGCTTTTTTGGGGATATAAATTGTACATACAAAGCAAGTACACAGTTTATTGTCAGTATCTGTATATTAATAGTAGCCAGGGAACAGGCGTCGATATATTTAGCCTGGTCTGTTAAATAAATATATTTTAACACCGAGACCATTAATTGGGCAGTATTGAGTTTCTGATCATATCAACAGTCATTTTGCCAGAAGTTAAAAAATGAAAAATCGACCGACTGGACCCAAGGCTATATTAATATGGTCATACGAGGGAGGGGGATCGAACTTGCGATGACCACTGGAATCACAATCCAACGTGTTAACAACTGGACTACTGACCCGTCTTTGACATATCCTTCCGCATGTTTCCTGATATTAGTACATGTTATTTTATATTTCGGGTTTTACGCCTGCATCAGCACCATTTTGGGCTATATCGCCGGCGGGCAGTTTACCTAACAACACCTTTCCTGGGCAGGCTCCAGCGGTTAAACAGTACTTGGGTGCACCAACCTCCGTAAGAAACTGCCAACTTTTTCATATAAATGAGACACGGCCTGAGCGGGGCTCGAACCCGTGACCATCAGTGATGATAGGTTACAGTGGTAAACAAGTCAGCGACCTTAACCACTCGACGACGGAGTCGGATTTTATTACATGTTAGATATACCTGGTAATAAATAAACTGAACGCGGGTATATAAATTAAACATGTAATAAAACTGTCCTGTATAGTACCGATATCGTTCATAACATGTTTTATCACCTCTTTATTGCCGGCTCCAGTACTGAGGGCGTGATAACCTTATGGCCATATCGATAGAGAAGTGTCTGTTAGAAAGTATACATCTCGTAACATCTGTTTTAATATGTGTTCTTGGAATTGTAAATATGTGGATACATGTAGACTAATAGCCTTGGCACCAGTGAACCGACTGGCAAACTGACATTTCTGGAGAGAGGCTGTGAGTTTGAGCCCCGTCACAACGACCGTTGTTGTTTCGTTAGGCTAGACACTTACAGCCACAGTACCTCGTATACCACCATCATGGTCTTGTGCTCAAACTAGACACTTACAGCCACAGTACCTCGTATACCACCATCATGGTCTTGTGCTCAGGCTAGACACTTACAGCCACAGTACCTCGTATACCACCATCATGGCCTTGTGCTCAGGCTCGACACTTACAGCCACAGTACCTCGTATACCACCATCATGGTCTTGTGCTCAGGCTAGACACTTACAGCCACAGTGCCTCGTATACCACCATCATGGCCTTGTGCTCAGGCTAGACACTTACAGCCACAGTACCTCGTATACCACCATCATGGTCTTGTGCTCAGGCTCGACACTTACAGCCACAGTACCTCGTATACCACCATCATGGCCTTGTGCTCAGACTAGACACTTACAGCCACAGTACCTCGTATACCACCATCATGGTATTGTGCTCAGGCTAGACACTTACAGCCACAGTACCTCGTATACCACCATCATGGCCTTGTGCTCAGGCTAAACACTTACAGCCACAGTACCTCGTATACCACCATCATGGTATTGTGCTCAGGCTAGACACTTACAGCCACAGTACCTCGTATACAACCATCATGATCTTGTGCTCAAGCTAGACACTTACAGCTACAGTACCACGTTTACCACCATCATGGTATTGTGCTCAGGCTAGACACTTACAGCCACAGTACCTCGTATACCACCATCATGGTCTTGTCCTCAGACTAGACACTTACAGCTACAGTACCACGTTTACCACCATCATGGTCTTGTCCTCAGGCTAGACACTTACAGCAACAGTACCTCGTATACCACCATCATGGTCTTGTGCTCAGGCTCGACACTTACAGCCACAGTACCTCGTATACCACCACCATGGCCTTGTGCTCAGGCTAAACACATACAGCCACAGTACCTCGTATACCACCATCATGGTCTTGTGCTCAGGCTAAACACATACAGCCACAGTACCTCGTATACCACCACCATGGCCTTGTGCTCAGGCTAAACACATACAGCCACAGTACCTCGTATACCACCATCATGGTCTTGTGCTCAGGCTAAACACATACAGCCACACTGCCTCGTATACCACCATCATGGTCTTGTGCTCAGGCTAGACACTTACAGCCACACTGCCTCGTATACCACCATCATGGTCTTGTGCTCAGGCTAGACACTTTCAGCCACACTGCCTCGTATACCACCATCATGACCTTGGGGTCATATAATAATGTAATAATTTGATTCACAATCGGGCTAAATCAAATATGTATAGAAGACATATTGATACGATCTTATTATAATAAGTGATGAGGGGGGGGGGGATCGATATATTGTTAATACAAATGAATATTAGCTCGATTGCGAAACAAGTTCTTACAATGTTAGATTACTCACTCTCTAGACCTCATTCCTGGTGACATTAACTCTTTCAGCGCCGAATAAATTCAGAGCATGTGTAAACAACATAGACCCAGATCAGCCGCGGCGTATCGCCGCGTCTGACAAGGATATAGTTGTTTGATATTCGAACAGGTGCTTCAGCTCTACTGTCTGAAGAGCAATCAGCATAGAGCCTGATCAGACGGCACGTTCTGTTCTGTCTGACAGGGTCATCTGCTTTTTGCAAAGTCGCGCTTATGCGTCAATGGCGGTGAGAGAGTTAAATAGCAAAATAGAAAAGTATGAAATACTAGGACAATGTATTAGGATCGAATGTGAGAAAAGTTGATGGCCAATGGGAGACATTAGACATACAGTCGGTATGGTGTTTGAGGACATAATGCATTAGTAAAACATAACATTATACTTGCCTGGTATGATCATTTTCAATAGTCTTATCATTTTTCATTCAATCGCATTGTCGGCTATATCGCTAGAAAGATCTCAACATTTATAAATAGTAATGTCAATCAAATTTGAGTAAGAAGAAACTGTGAAGCCAGGTAAGTTACGTATGTGTACGATGTACCAGTGGTGACATTCTCTAGTTCAGCATTTCTACTACACATATTCATGATTACAGCTACACGAATTCACGATTTCAACTGAATTCATTCACGATTTAAACTACACGAATTTAAGCTATACGAATTCACGATTTAAGCTACACGAATTTACGATTTAAGCTACACGAATTCACGATTTAAGCTACACGAATTTAAGCTACACGAATTCACAATTTAAGCTACACGAATGCACGATTTGCTACACGAATTCACGATTTAAGCTACACGAATTCACAATATAAACTACACTAATTCACGATTTGCTACACGAATTCACGATATAAGCGACACGAATTCACGATATAAGCGATACGAATTCACGATATAAGCGACACGAATTCACAATTTCAGCGACACGAATTCACGATATAAGCTACACGAATTCACGATATAAGCTACAAGAATTCACGATATAAGCTACACGAATTCACGATATAAGCGACACGAATTCACGATTTAAGCTACACGAAATCACGATTTAAGCTACACGAATTCACGATTTAAGCTCACGAATTCACGAATTTAAACATTCACGATTTAAACTACACGAATCACGATTTAAGCTACACGAATCACGATTTAAGCTACAGGAATTCACGATTTAAGCTACACGAATCACGATTAAAGCTACACGAATCACGATTTAAGCTGCAGGAATTCACGATTTAAGCTACACGAATCACGATTAAAGCTACACTAATCACGATTTAAGCTGCAGGTATTCACGATTTAAGCTACACGAATCACGATTTAAGCTACACGAATCACGATTTAAGCTACACGAATTCACGAATTTAAGCTACACGAATCACGATTTAAGCTACACGAATCACGATTTAAGCTACACGAATTTAAGCTACACGAATTAAGCTACAGGAATTCACGAATGTAAGCTACACTAATTTTCGAATGTAAGCTATACTAATTCACGAATTTAAGCTACACGAATTCACGAATGTAAGATACACTAATTTTCGAATGTAAGCTACACGAATTCACAAATTTAAGCTACACGAATTCACAAATTTAAGCTACATGAATCCACGAATTTAAGCTACACGAATCACGATTTAAGCTACACGAATCAACGAATTTAAGCTACACGAATTCACGATTTCACCTTCATTCATTCACGATTTCACATTTGCAAATTCACGATTTTAATTACACGATTTTACCATCACGAATTTACGATTTCAACTAGACAAATTCACGATTTCAACTAGACAAATTCATGATTTCAACTAGACAAATTCACGATTTCAACTAGACAAATTCACGATTTCAACTAGACAAATTCACGATTTCAACTAGACAAATTCACTATTTCAACTAGACAAATTCATGATTTCAACTAGACAAATTCACGATTTCAACTAGACAAATTCACGATTTCAACTAGACAAATTCACGATTTCAACTAGACAAATTCATGATTTCATCTTCACAATTTCAATCTTACTGTTTCAATCATGAATTCGTGAAGTTGAAATCGTGAAATGGATGAAATAGCGAATATCACAACCGAGCATTCGTACCCGAGCTATGTGTGTTAACAATGAAACGGAACAGGACAGCCAATATAATTATAATAGACTATAATTTTGTATGCACATTCTAGGCCATCCAAGGGAATGTATGCTAATAGGACGCGCATTTATAACAGGTACAACACATGTTCCTGCACACCAGAGTTCCCACTTATCAGTTATGCATATCATTAACGCAGGTATTTGTTTGGAAACTCGAGCATCCGTATACATGTACATGTATCTGACACTAGCGAACATGGATGGTGTTGTGGTTTGATATGTTTATTTATCGTCGCCCCCGCCCCCCTCCTCCAGGGGCGTATCATCCAGAGACATTTTAGTCATTTTATTCTTTGGAGGAAAGTACAAGATGATGATTATTGAGTTTATTACCTTCGCCGCCGGTAAACCATATGGGCGAGCAAAGTACAAGATACAGACTATACATGTAGATATACTGACATCAAAATGCAACTGTGCACTTGCCTTATAGGTAAAATGGATATCCTTTTTGAAAACAATATAGGCGTGGAAGTCGTGATAGCGCAGTGGATGTGCGTTCGCTTCAGGTGCGAAAGGTCTGGAGTTCGAGCCCCGCTGGAACCGTTGCGATTGTGCCCTTAGGCAAGGCATTTAAATTCCACGTTGCCTCTTCTCTCTCCCTCGTGGCGATGGATTCCATTAGGAATGAGGTCTCGAGAGTGATTAATATAAGTTATATGAACTTGTTTCGCAATCGAGCTAAAATAAATTTGTATAAACTAAAACAATATAGGCACATTTGGTATCAAAATGTGCGAAATACTGGATGCAATGTGTGAAGGATTATTTTCTTCACTCATGATAGTAAAATCCATAATTCTAAAATTTGTTACGAAAACGTAACACTCAAATATAAAAGTGCACCGTTTTTTATGTTGTCAGTAGTAACATACGGATCTGTAGTCCAGTGGTAACACGCTGGACTGGTAATACAGGGATCGCAGGTTCGATCCCCCGTCTGACCCTAATAATATTAATAATGGGTCTCTGTCTGTATCATTGCACTATCCTCCAAAATCTAAAATAACTAATCTCTTCAGGAGGCGTCGCTCATATGGGCAACCGGTAGCGACGATAAATAAACGTAAAAACACACTGTTGTCAGTATATATCAGAAACTAGCAAGCATGGATGGTGTTTTGGTTTAGTACCTTTATTTATCGTCGACCCCTGGTTACTCAGTGTGAAGCCTCCAGAAACATATTAGTCATTTTACCTTTTGGAGGATAGTGCAAGATACATGTACATATATCTGAAACTAGCAAACATGGATGGTGTTGTGGTTTAGTACGTTTATTTATCGCCGACCCCTAGTTACTCAGTGTGAAGCCTCCAGAAACATATTAGTCATTTTACCTTTTGGAGGATATTGCAAGCTACAGATGATACATGTACATATATCAGACACTAGCAAACATGGATGGTGATGATTTAGGAGGATGGATTTATACACGGTACGAAATTAACAATTTTAATTAATAGGATCTTGTTATATAAGTGTGTGTTTTAAGTAAGATATAAGCTTCAAACGGATCCAATATGTAAAATATGGGTACTGTCTTCGGTGCTAAGCGCCTCACACAGTGCACTATTTAACATATTGGTTCGTTTTCGACTTATATCCCATACATAATGTTGATTCACTGTTCGTTATATTGTATTATGCATATGCTTGACCTCGTTGGCTTTTGAGTCTAATTATATTGAGATTTAGATCGTTTTCGGCTTATATCCTATACCGAATCGAGCTATACAATATGATTAAAATTCTGATAAGCATAGAGCACAGTATATAATCAGATACACGTGTAGAATATACATTTCACGCGTTACGAAGCATAACGTGAACTAGTTGTCTTTCCGCGTAACGTATTCACTAGAGTGGTTGTATTGGTCAGTTCTAGCACGGTGTTTCCGCGTAACGTATTCACTAGAGTCGTTGTATTGGTCAGTTCTAGCACGGTGTTTCCGCGTAACGTATTCACTAGAGTGGTTGTATTTGTCAGTTCTTGCACGGTGTGTCCACGTAACGTATTCACTAGAGTGGTTGTATTGGTCAGTTCTAGCACGGTGTGTCCGCGTAACGTATTCACTAGATTGGTTGTATTGGTCAGTTCTAGCACGGTGTTTCCGCGTAACGTATTCACTAGAGTGGTTGTATTTATCAGTTCTTGCACGGGGTTTCCGCGTAACGTATTCACTAGAGTGGTTGTATTGGTCAGTTCTTGCACGGGGTTTTCATGGAGTGTGTGTTTTAAGACGATTTCATGTAGAAAACATCAAATTTTATTTCTGAATTTTGACTTTTAACCAAATTTGTAATATAATAATGTATTGTAAAATGTTTAATGATACGCTGCAGGCTGTGATGAGACCCAACATTTGATTTGACGTTGACAAACTTGCACATATTTCCAGAGTTTTTCCTATAGAAAATAGTTTTTTAACCCTGTTTTTTGCTGGGCGAGTCAAATCAAAAACGCAGTATTCCGACGGAGAGATATTTTTGAACATTTGGGATTTCAAATCAACTTCATGGCACAGGTCAGTGTCAGAACGTTGGGTTCAGCCTGTTAGCGTATGCAAATCATAATAATGTTATGTCTGCAAGAGCGTGGCTGGAGTATGAAATGATTTTCAAACATACTGTATTTAATAAGACAATATAGCATGTATAACCAGGTGCCAGATAGATGCTTATCAACAATAAACGTACACCGTCTAATCATTGCAATGCAGTCTTTTGTTAGTATCGTTTAGTGTAGCAAGTGTGTGTTTTACGTTTATTTATCGTCGCTACCGGTTGCCCATATGAGCGACGCCTCCTGAAGAGATTAGTAATATTAGATTTTTGGAGGATAGTGCAATGATACAGACAGAGACCCATTCCAGAGTCTCCTCTGGTTCTTTTACGTGCACGGTGTACAGCACCGACACGATACCTCGGTTTAACGTCCCATCTGAAAGACTGTTAATTTTATTAAGGTCAGACGGGGATCGAACCGTAGTGTAGCAACGACTGTACATATTATTAAATACGTTCACTGTAGAACATTATAACGGCGTGTACATTCTACTCTCACACGGCTTGCAAAATCAAAATAAAAGATTCGATTTAACATGTCATTTTAAGAGATTTTCATCAGCTGGAAGCGATATGCGTGCAGCAAAGTGATCGGTGCGCTTGCCTGCCTGTCACAATTGCCAACCAATGGACGGCACGAACATTATCGAGGTCAATATTCATCCGTTTAATTTAAGTTTAGTTAATGTCGCTACCGGTTGCACATTTGAGCGACGGTCAGTTTCCTAGCAACACCATTCCTGAACAGGCTCCAGCGGTTAACAAGTACTTTGTGCACCAACCTCCGTAAGAAACTGCCATTTTTTCATATTAATGAGACACGGTGGGGCGGCGGGGCTCGAACACGTGACCATCAGTGAAGTCAACGACAGTATCCACTCGACAACGGAGCTGGATACCAGCTGTTAATTAGTTATATATAACCTCATTAAACACATAAATTATTGTACTGATAGTATCGTTTATCGTGACTTAGTTTGAAATATTATCTAAATATTTGCATTTTTGTGATATAAATATTACCTCCCTTACAATACCTCACTCCCTCGTTGTGATGGATTCCGTGATGAATGAGGCCGCGAGAGCGATTAAGCTACTGTTGTTAGTTTATACAAATTTCTATTTTAGCTCGCTTGCGAAACAAGTTCTTACAACTTATATTAATCACTCTCGAGACATCATTCCTGTTGGAATCCATCGCCACGAGGGAGAGAAAAAGAAGCATGTGGAAATTAAATTCATTGCATAAAGGTACAATCGTAACGGCTCCAGAAGGGCTCGAACTCCGGAGCATTCGCACCCGAAACGAACGCGTTAACCACTGCGCTATCACAACTTCCATCGCAATAGAGCTAACATAAATATACAATAAACACCCACACCCAAAAGACAAACACATAGAAAATGAAACTTACCTCGATGGCGTCATAAACAGTAACGGAAATCCAAAGTATATAGTAGAACAACAGTACATCCATTGTGTGACGATATGAGACGATAAGACGCTTAAATATATTCCAGAAATATTCCAGGAAATATTCCAGAAATATTCCAGAAGTAGGGTTAGAAGCGCAATTAATTTGCCGCCTTCGTTTCAAACATATTTCTTAGCATGTACCAATTTGTTAGCCAATACTACACCCGTATAATACAATATTACAATATCCGTAAAACACGTCTTGCTAGTATTTCTTTGAAAATTTTAAAGCACATTGGAAGCACACTGAGAAACGTGCGACTGTTTTCTCTGTTCTATTTGTAAACTGTTTATCAATATTATAATTTATATCTCAACACGAGCTTTCAGTGATATATCAATTTACCTTTTTTCTCTGTCAGTTTTTGTGCGAAAACTGTTTCTGTTTAAGTCTTTGTTATAAACTTTATTTCTTTTTTTTACTGGTTCGAACACAAGCCTTATAACTATAGTAACTTAAATTAATCACTCTCATTTGCGCGGATGATTTGAATTAAGCATGAACTCTTAAACTTCCGGCGTTATACCACTACAAGAATACATTTCCATGCACGTTATGTACGTTAGTATTCATTTGTTCCAGTGTTACGTTATTATCATTTATAAAAAAAAGATCACGAGACAGCCGTCACACCATTGAATGAAAATAGTTCGCAGCAAATACTGTTTAACCAATATAGTTGTGTTAACATCACGTGGGATACTAGGGTGCTCTAATCAAATCAAACTAATTGACGTTATTTAGTTTTATGTGAATAGTTCGGTAACTGGATAGAGTTTAATCTAAATGAAGAATTTATATTTAGCAACTTTTAAATTGTCTCCAGAGGCGGTCGTTAATTAATCGCAAATTCACTAATGAGCCATGTATTCTGAATTCGGAGTCCTTTCCTCCCGGGTAGGGGGAACACTATGTAATGAGAGACCACTCTAATTTTGTATTACAGACGAATCTGTAGTTCAGTGGTAACACGCTGGACTGGTAATCCGGGGATCGCATGTTCGATCCCCCGTCTGACTCTACTAAAATTAACAGTCTTTCAATTGGGACTTTTAACCGAGGTCTCGTGTCGGTGCTGTACACCGTGTACGTAAAAGAACCAGAGGAGACTCTTGAATGGGTCTCTGTCTGTATCATTGCACTATCCTCCACAAATCTAAAATGACTAATCTCTTCAGGAGGCGTCGCTCATATGGGCAACCGGTAGCGACGATAAATAAACGTAAAACACACACAATATTTTATTACCTCCCATGGCAGATACAGTCTGATTTATCCCGAAATGTAAATAGGTCATGTTAGTTAGAATCCTTTGTGTTTTACTGTTGTTCCCTAACCAGATGTTGCAGTGTGATACATATGATGTTATCAAAATCGTGTTAATTAACTCATAACATTGTTTTACAAATACATACCCATTATATACTGTATGAGATATGGCGAGATACACTAATTTAATAATCATAAGAAGCGATTGTGGAATAAAAATGCAAGCATGTTGTGCAAAGGAAACAACGATAAAAATAGAGGAGCCACTTAATATGACCTATCTAATATTAGGGAGTATTCAGGGGCAGTAACTGGCCGATGTAAGTAAGTAAGTAAGTAAGTAAGTAAGTAAGTAGGTAGGTAGGTAGGTAGGTAGGTAGGTAGGTAGGTAGGTAGGTAGGTAGGTAGGTCGGTAGGTAGGTAGGTAGGTAGGTCAGTAGGTAAGTAAGTAGGTAGGGAAGAAAGTAAGTAGGTAAGTAAGTAGGTAGGGAAGTAAGTAAGTAGATAAGTAAGTAAGTAGGGAAGAAAGTAAGTAGGTAAGTAAGTAGTTAGGGAAGTAAGGAAGAAAGGAAGAAAGGAAGTAAGGAAGAAAGGAAGTAAGGAAGGAAGAAAGGAAGAAAGTAAGAAAGGAAGTAAGGAAAAAGGGAAGAAAGGAAGTAAGGAATAAAGTAAGAAAGGAAGAAAGGAAGAAAGTAAGAAAGGAAGAAAGTAAGAAAGGAAGAAAGTAAGAAAGTAAGAAAGGAAGAAAGTAAGAAAGGAAGAAAGGAAGTAAGTAAGAAAGTAAGAAAGGAAGAAAGGAAGAAAGTAAGAAAGTAAGAAAGGAAGAAAGGAAGAAAGTAAGAAAGGAAGAAAGTAAGAAAGGAAGAAAGTAAGAAAGGAAGAAAGTAAGAAAGGAAGTAAGGAAGTAAGTGAGTGAGTGAGCGAGTGAGTGAGTGAGCGAGTGAGCGAGTGAGCAAGCAAGTGTTTTATTATAGTGGCATGTGCATTAACATAGTTACAATACTTACATATGAACAAATAAATATAGCACCCGACCCAATGGATCTATACTTCACCTGAATATTAAATCGTTATAAATAACGGTGTATATAAGTCCTGTGATTACATTAACAATAAGTTATTCAATCGTTATAAGTATCGCATGTTATTTAATTTATACAAATTTATTTGAGCTCTATTGCGAAACAAGTTATTGTAACTTATATTAACTGATGTAATCCCTCGCCACGAGGGAGAGAGAAGAGGCATGTGGCATTTAAATGCCTTGCATAAGCGCACAATCGTAGCGGCTCCAGCGGAGCTCGAACTCCGGTGGATGGTATTTATAATTGTAATGTTAACAATGGTCCAAAAATCTAAAATGACTAATCTCTTCAGGAGGCGTCGCTCATATGGACAACCGGTAGCGACAATAAATAAACGTAAAACACACAAATGGTAATGATTATATCAATATCGATAACAACATCACACTTTCTGACGTATGCAGATAGTTACATAGTCACATTGTGTATAACAAGTTAATTTATACAAATTTAATTTAGCTCGATTGCGAAACAAGTTCTTACAACTTATATTAATCACACCTCGTTCCTAATGATCGAGACCTCATTCCTGATGGAATCCAGAGCCATGAAGGAGAGAGAAGAGGCACCGTGGAATTTAAATGTCTTGCATAAGCGCACAATCATAACGGCTCCAGCGGGGCACGAACTCCGGACCTTTCGCACCTGAAGCGAAAGCGCATCCACTGCGCTATCACGACTTCGACATTTATAGTATATAACAATATATTTATCAAATTGCGGTATGCTTCTATTTAAATATAGATCTATATATTTCGAAATAATGTTGGTCAAACTAAATACATCAACGAATATGAGATGTGAGACAGTATAGTGTGACTCCTGTATACTGACCCTATACATTTTAGATGCCTATAGCCTAATCTATTGCCGGGCTGAGCATTCAAATCGTTTTATTAACGCACACAACTTAGTGTGTATTTTACGTTTATTTATCGTCGCTACCGGTTACCCATATGAGCGACTCCTCCCGAAAAGATTAGTCATTTTAGATTTTGGAGGATAGTGCAATGGTACAGACAGAGACCCATTCCACAGTCAGTCTCATCTGGTTCATTTACGTACACGATTTAAAGCACTGACATGAGACCTCGGTATAAAGTCCCATATAGTTTCAAATGGTCGGAATCAATAGCCCAAATTAAAACACTGTTGTGACGTCATATATGTGACTACTTTGTGATTGTAGTCCATTGTTATATTGTATTAATAGTTAATAATTAATTATTAAAATAATTAATAGTTTGAGATTACCAGTCCAGATTGGTACCACTGGACTACAGATCCGTCTGTTAACAACTTAATCACCTTAGTTTATAATATATGAGTGTTAACTAAACATATTAGTATGTTCGCCCACATGGTTCGCCGGCGGCGAGGGTAAATACACTCAATCATCATCGTCAAACTAAATAGTTTTTGAGGATCAGATTTTAGAATTAACATAATCAGAATAATATTTCATTCTGGATACATTTAAAGGCTTTTGCAAACAACATAGATCCAGATCAGCAACAGCGTGACGCTGCATGCTGACCAGGATCTATGTTGTTTGCTACATAGCCAAGTGTCTTAGTAAGATCACATGACTAGCAAACAACTGATCTGGCTCTATGTTCTTTGCAAATACTGTTTGACCGGTATTCAGAATCAAATGGGATATGTTGCGTCCGTGGTCAAGTGGTAGAGCGTCGGATTTGGAATCGAACGGCCCCGGGTTCGATACTCTGCCAGGCCACGTATGTAGTGTCATTAATAAGGAATCTCACACACATTGCTTAGTACTGGTTAACAGCTTAGGGCGGCTAAGCCTGCCCAGGAAAACATGTCTAGGTCCCCGCAAGGGGTTTGACATTAATGGAACATACATACATACATGCATAAATAATATCATCAATTTGACATATACATTAAATACGATCGAGAACTGGACACGAGGATATAGTATATTGGGGTTACATGTATATCAGAACGTACGTCTTGCTACCCCGACCGTACGTTCCTGGGGTTACATGTATATCAGAAAGTACGTCTTGCTACCCTGGCCGTACGTTCCTGGGGTTACATGTATAACAGAAAGTACGTCTTGCTACCCCGACCGTACGTTCCCGGGGTTACATGTATATCAGAAAGTACGTCTTGCTACCCCGACCGTACGTTCCCGGGGTTACATGTATATCAGAAAGTACGTCTTGCTACCCCGACCGTACGTTCCCGGGGTTACATGTATATCAGAAAGTACGTCTTGCTACCCCGACCGTACGTTCCCGGGGTTACATGTATATCAGAAAGTACGTCTTGCTACCCCGACCGTACGTTCCCGGGGTTACATGTATATCAGAAAGTACGTCTTGCTACCCCGACCGTACGTTCCCGGGGTTACATGTATATCAGAAAGTACGTCTTGCTAACCCGACCGTACGTTCCTATGGTTACATGTATATCAGAAAGTACGTCTTGCTACCCTGGCCGTACGTTCCTGGTTACCTGTATAACAGAAATACGTCTTGCTACCCTGGCCGTACGTTCCTGGGTTACATGTATATCAGAAAGTACGTCTTGCTACCCGACCGTACGTTCCCGGGTTACGTATAACAGAAAGTACATCTTGCTACCCTGGCCGTACGTTCCTGGGTTACATGTATATCAGAAAGTACGTCTTGCTACCCCGACCGTACGTTCCCGGGGTTACATGTATAACAGAAAGTACGTCTTGCTACCCTGGCCGTACGTTCTTGGGGTTACATGTATAACAGAAAGTACATCTTGCTACCCTGGCCGTACGTTCCTGGGGGTACCTGTATAACAGAAAGTACATCTTGCTACCCTGGCCGTACGTTCCTGGGGTTACCTGTATAACAGAAAGTACTTCTTGCTACCCTGGCCGTACGTTCCTGGGGTTACCTGTATAACAGAAAGTACATCTTGCTACCCTGGCCGTACGTTCCTGGGGTTACCTGTATAACAGAAAGTACTTCTTGCTACCCTGGCCGTACGTTCCCGGGGTTACATGTATAACAGAAAGTACGTCGTGCTACCCTGGCCGTACGTTCCTATAATACTAATAATAATAATAAAGACTTTATTTAACGAGAGTACTCATTTAACAAAAGTTAATCTACCATGAGGCCCTCAACATATATACAATCAAATGCAATCAAAAGATAGCACTATAAGTGAGAACTGCACATTGGAATAATATAGTAATGTAAAAGCTGAAAAATAGAGAAACTATATTTAATATGTAATGGAATATGATGAGATATGGAATTGGCTAGCAGAGTAGAAAATGGGAATGAGACAATTAATGATACTAGATCTATCTAACAATGTGCAGATTTGACTTGTAGTGGTATCTTCAAAATATGTATGAAATCAACTTAAAGACAGCAATATTTACGATTCTAATAAATATAGCAATCGCAATACACGTTTATAATAACAGTAGAAGTGCGCGATTAGTTTGAATTGTTATAGTTCTACCTTAAGTAGAGAATTTTGAACTGTTGGATAGTTGGAGCATTTTGAACTGAGTGAGGCAATGAATTCCAAATAGATGATCCTGAAAATTCAAATGTATTACGAAATAATTCACAATTTGGTCTTGGTGTGTATAATTGATATTCTGAGGTTGATCTAAGAATTCTAGGATGTATATCAGAAGTAAAAGTGAAGGATGATTTTAAATAGTTTGGAGCAGCTCCATGTAATGTTTTATACATTTGTATAGCCTTCTGATATATGGCTCGTTCTGGAAAGGTCATCCATTGTAGTTGGGAGAATAATAATTGCGATGGAGTGTCAAAGTCCTGATCTAGAATTAGTCTAGCTGCTCTCTTTTGTAACCGAACTATTTTATCTTCTAAAGATGAGTTGCAGTTACCCCAAATCACACAACAAAAGTCTAAGTGAGGCAATATGTAAGCAGTGTAGAAGAGGTTGCGATTGGGAATAGAGAGATACCTTTTTATACGAGACAATAAATATAAATAAGAGTTACATTTTTTGAGAACATTGTCAGTATGCTTATCCCAGGATAGTGTGTTGTCAATCATAGCTCCGAGTAGTCGTTCAGCAGAACTCGGATGTATGACGGTGTTGTTCACTTTCACTTCAAGAGCAGACTCACTGATACTATGAGCTTTTGATTTAGAGGAAATATACATGATTTTGGTCTTAGAAGTATTGAGAATCATACGATTGTCTAAACACCACTGTTGAACATTTATCAAATCAGTAGATAAAGAAGTAGTAAGAGTGTCAAGAGATTGATCGGAGGCAGATATAGTTGTATCGTCAGCAAATATGTCTGCAACTGTGCTGGTAAGAGTCATAGGTAAGTCATTGATGTAAATTATAAAGAGAATGGGACCTAAGACAGACCCCTGAGGTACACCAGAAACAACAGGTCCAGCATCAGAACGAGCACCAGAAACATTCGTTTGTTGGAACCTGTCAGCTAAGTACGAGGAAAACCAATTTTGTGATGATTCAGCAAGACCATAATAAGCTAATTTACGTATTAAGATAGAATGATCAACCAGATCAAAGGCTTTGGAAAGATCCAGAAAGACTGTGACCACTACTTCATTCTTATCAATTGCTGATATCCAGTCATCCAGTAAGCGTGTAAGGGCAGTTTGACATGAATGATTTTTACGGAATCCGGACTGTCGATTATATAATAAATTATGTTCCTCGAGAAATTGTTTCAAGTGAAAGCTGACATGGCGCTCAAGAATCAATGACATAACAGGTAATATTGATATAGGTCTGTAAGTATTTTTATCTGATTTGTCACCTTTTTTGTGAATGGGTATAACTTTGGCTAATTTAAATGCTTTGGGAAATTTGTTGGAGTTTATGCTAAAATTGAATATTTGTGTTAAAATTGGAGCAATGATTTTGGCAGAAAGCTTTAAGAATCTGGCATGTATATTATCAGAGCCCGTTGATTTTGATACATCAAGTGAAAGAAGTTGTTTTTCAACAAACTGCACAGATACTAAGGGAATAGAAAATCTAGATATGTTTGACAATTTAGTGTTGTTAGTAGTTTCAAGTGCAAAGTCAGAGTAGTGCGGTGGTGGGTTATCAGACTGAAACTGCCTATGAATATTACAGAAATGTTCATTAAATATATTGGCCGTATAGTTAGCATTTAATATTTTACATCCATTTTCATCATGTATGTACTGTGTTTGAGATTGATTGTTCAGTCCTGATAATTCATTTAGGCTGCTCCATAATTGTTTCGGATTGTGTTTATTCGAGTTAATATGTGTGGTGTAGTAATTATGCTTTGAGGTAAATATAAGTGATTTGACTTTTTGTCTCCATATTTTAAACTTATCTGATATTTGTTTCTTGTGAAAATGATTTCTATGTTTTATAGCTTCTAAAATATCTGAATTTATCCAGTTTGGTTGTGACGTCCTTTTGACTCTTCTATTTCTGATAGGTGCGTGATTGTTGAGAACAGTAGCGACCATATCAATGAATACATCAGATGAGTCGTCCGGATCACCAAAAATGTCTACAAGTGACCAAGGCTGGATGGAAAGTTCAAGCAAGAACTCAGCTTCATTGAAATTTTTCAATGATCTATACTGAATACATTTATGAATCGAAGTGTTTTTGCTATGGCCATTAGTTTTCCTGGTGATGCAAACTGGGTAATGATCACTAATGGAATAACTTTGGACTGTAACCTCTGATATATTATTGGGTGTATTTATAAAAGCATGATCAATCAGTGTTGACGTGGTTTGAGTTACTCGTGTAGGTTGACAAACCAACTGAGTGAAATCAACAGAATCAAGAAGGCTAATCCATGTGTTTGAATTATGGCTTTGCTTGAGCAAATCGAAGTTGAAGTCACCTAGTATGATGCATTCCTTAGATTCTGAGTATGACTTATCGAGACTGTTAGAGAAATGTGTAAGCCATTCAACTTTGGATGATGGTGGCCTGTAGGTATAGCACACAAATAATGGTTTAGAGTGTTTAAAGAGTGTTCCAGGGCTACCCTATGAGTACAGCTTAAGTAGTCTTTAACATAAATAAGTAAACCTCCACCAAACGTATTTCTGTCTTTTCGAAACATAGTATAGCCATCAATAACAAGTTCATGATCACTAACTGTGGTATCCAAAAACGTTTCACAAATACAAAACAAGTCAATATTATTTTGATCAGACATTATCAACTTAATTTCATCTAACTTTGGGTAAATAAAATGTATATTAAGGTGAACAATGTGAAGTCCCGTTTTTTTAAACCAGGTAGTACTTATTAAATCAGTATCATTGATCAGAAATTCAGTGTCATTAGTTACATTTTGTACTGTAGAACTATCTGTATCTAGCACATAGCATGAAATGCAGTTGCATGTGTTTCTGTTTAACAAACATACAGAACATATTTCACAAAAACTACTATCATTATAATTACTATTACATTCACTACTATCAGCTGAACATATATCAGTGCTTGAGGCTAAATTACTGGTACATTTACAAGTTTCGTAAGCGCAATTAAAAAAGGAATGGGCCTCACGATATAAACAAGAAACATTTAATTCAGCAATGGAACAATCTGAACAAGTTGAATTAACTGAAATGTTTGCGTTTAGTGATTTCTGAAATATTGTGTCACAGTAGTGACATCTATTAAAGTCATCTACTTCCAGAAACTGTTGTTCTGCGACCGCATCCAGTTTGGACCTGGGATTGACATCACGTTCCTGTTCTGGTAATGACGATCGAAACTCCTCATTCCGTTCCTGCTCTGATACGGACGTTTGAAACCCCTCCCTGAAAACCTCCCATTCCGGAAATTACCCACTGATCTCTGATTGTTTGCATTGACATACTCAGTATATATGTCAGATGTAGAGTTTTTATCCTGTATTTCAAAGACAGTGTTCAGGGTGTCCCTCATGAAAGTTCCAAGTAGTCTACCACCACGTTTGTTCAGGTGAATGTTATCATAATAAAGTGAAGCATCTGGTGCATCATATTTGATGAAGTGTTGATCATTATTCATGTAATGATATCCTTTACTTGTGCACATTCTTGATAAGGTGTCATTTGTTTTCTTGATGATTATGTTGACCACTTTATCAGATTTTCTTGGCAGTATGCTTGACACAACTATTTTAGCACTCGAATTTACTGTTTGAACTGTTGCTATTGTGTTTACCATTTTTGATACAATCTCTTCTGAACTCAATGCATTCGACACATCATGTGTACCTACATGCAGTGTTATGGCTTCTGCTTGTCTAATGCAGTTTTCATCAACCCCTTCCATTCTGATGAAAGTATTCCCAATTGATTCAACACCTCCTCCAGGATGACTTTTAATCTTTACCTTTAGTCTGGCATCGCTCATTTTGCCTGAACTTAAAATCCTTGTAATTGAGTCTCCAGCAATGAAAGCTGTGTACCGTCCTGGATTAGTTTGCTATGTATTTGATACAGTGGGAGCCGATGCTTGTCTGTCCTTGTGTGATTGGCTCCTGAAAGTATTTACAGGTTCTTTATTGCCTTCATTATTGCGGTTGTTATTTACAGGTTCATTAGTTATGTTATTCAGGCTGACAAGTGCCGCTTTACTTGTACGTGTAGTAGTTTTCTCCTCTGTAGGCTTAACTTTATTAAGTTGAATTCTGATGTCAGATAGTTCCTAGAAACATCGATTCTTTCAAACTTTTCATTTCAGCCTCAATTTTCATCTCTACACTTACAGTGGCATTTTGAATTTGACTATCAATGCTTTCAGAGCTTATTTGGTCTCTTATTAACTTTGTCACAAGATCAGACTTTTCTTTTGAAATCTGCTCAATTTTCCTTTTCAGTTTACAATATTTACAGAGTTACAAGATACTTGGCTGAAATTGACGATAGTTCCTGTTTAAGGCTGTTTATTTCTTTTGATGATTTTTCATTGTTACCCACCTGATTTTTTAGATCAACTTTAAGGCGTGACATCTCTACTTCTTTCTTATCATTCTTTACCGTCTGTAATTGACTATTCTTCAAGTTTGAAACCTGAGATTTAATCTCTTCTTCATTCTTTTCAGACTGTTTTTTGAGACTATTCTTGAAACTTGAAACATGAGGTTCAGTCGTTTCTATTTTGTTAGTGGCTTTGCCAGCAGGTTGTTCCTTTAGTAAGTTAATTGCCTTATGTACTTTCTTTCCACGAGTTTGAGTATTAGTGGACTGCTTAGCATGTGTAATTTGCTTGACAGAAGTTTCTTCACAGTCCATAACAGGCAAGACAAGTTCAAGAGTTTGTTTGTGTACACTTGTTATTTGCTTGACAGAAGTTTCCTCACAGTGAGTATTAGCCCAGCAAACACCTGACGTCATACCAACGTTGGATCAACGTTGGAATTTGGCCGCGACGTCGGTGACCACTATCCAACGTCTATCCAACGTCGGACCCCCGACATCCATACAACGTCAGGTTACAACGTTGTTACGACGTTGGATCAACGTTGGGATTTGGTCGTGATTTTGGTGACCATTATCCAACGTCTATCCAACGTCGGACTCCCGACATCCATACAACGTCAGACTAGAACGTACTTTGATGGACGTTGGATCAAAGTTGGAATTTGGTCGCGACGTTGTTGACCATTATACAACGTCTATCCAACGTCGGGCACCCGGCATTCATACAACGGCAGGCTATGTAGTACATCGTACGTTGTTGTTCGCGACATCGGTGACCATTATTTAACGTCGGATCCCCGACATCCACTCAACGTCAGGCTAAAGCGTTGTCATAACGTTCTATCAACGTTGGAATTTGGTCGTGACACTTCGGTAACCATTATTGAACGTCTAGCCAACGTCGGACACCCGATATTGGTACAACGTCAGGCTACACGGTTGGAATAATAATTATATAAGTATTAAAAGCAGGGCCGTAGCTGACCAAGTATATTCAGAATCGCAGTGCGGCTTTCGCTCCAAGAGGTCTACAACCGACATGGTCTTCTCACTAAGGCAGTTACAAGAAAAATGTCGAGAGCAACAGTTACATCGCCTTAATCATAAACCTCACCAAAGCGTTCGACCTGCTGAGCCACGAAGGGCTATTTCAGATCCTACCACTGATTGGCTGTCCATCCAAGCTCCTCAGCATCGTAAAGTCATTTCATCATGGCATGCAGAGTACTGTGCAGTATGATGGCGAAACCTCTACATAAATCGAGGTCAAAAGCGGTGTCAAGCAAGGCTGTGTACTCGCCCTGACACTTTTCGGCATCTTCTTCGCCATGCTATTCAGGCATGCAATTCAAGAGAGCTACAGAAGGAGACTAGCTTCACTCCAGATCTGACGGCAAGCTCTTCAACATCACTCGCCTGAAGGCAAAATCCAAGGCAAGAGAAGTCCTCATCAGATACATGCTCTTTGGCGATGATGCTGCACTTGCCGCCCACTCAGAGGAACAACTCCAATTACTGACGAACCTCTTCTCTAGAGCATGCGACCTCTTCAACCTAACCAGCAGAAAGTGCGACTTGTCTAGGGGGTCCGGGGGCATGTTCCCCCGTGATTTGTTTAGATTGTGCATGCGATTTCCTGACATTTGAAGCCACATTAGGATGGATGTTAGCTGCATATTAATGCCTAGCTGTTTGGGGCTATGAAAATATATGCACGACTTGTTGAAATTCTTGAAAGTGAGACACTGATCATGAACATCAACTCTTTAATTCAGTGTTCGAGTAGATTATTTATATGATGCTGGAGGGGGCTCGGGGTGTTCCCCTCTTCCCCCGAGAAAAAACGAACTGTGGCATTGTAAATGGTGATGGTGATATTTTACCCCAATTGTACACCCCTATAGTAATATACCTAGTTTCGTAGTTTGGAGTAAAAATAATTATGTATGTATGGCAATATGCCACATCCAAGCTGGACATCCTATACTGTTCTTCATACCCATATACCTCCCCTTCCCCACTTTATTGCAGTTTTGGGTTTTTGAGTTTTCATTTTCTGGCACATGCATGGCCTTATAGTAGCTACGCACCTGAAAATAATATTTAACGCTGTACTGTAGGTCTAGGAATAAGGTACACACGAGCCGATGCGATTATAATACCTATACTGTAGTAGAGCTCTATAATTTGGTTCACTCTAACCTATTCCCGATTAATTGGTTCAGTTTCACCTCATTTTACTATATGCGCATATTCGAATCACTTGCATTGATCCATAATCTGTTGATATATAAATAATGGATTAAATTATTTAATATCTTAATATTCAAAAAATAAAATTTTGTTTTTGAGAAGCATAAATGGGAACAATATTACCATTTGTGATATTCGAAACTACAAACTCAGAATGTAATTCATACATCATCGGAGCGCGCCATGCTGTTTGAAAGTTGTTTAAAACAATCTGAAAATTGAAGGTATATATATATCTACTCTATGTTTTAATCATTACCAAACTTTAACGTTATACATAGTGATCAAGGCAAAACGTTCCCGCTGGTGTATACTGGTCCAGTACCCTTAGCCGAAGAGTATCCCGGAACAATCTATTTTCGGTCACTTGAAAATTCTACATATTTCATGTTTTTACGTAAAAATGTGCCAGGAGCCGGTGTGGCTCAGTGGATATAGCCACGGGTTAATTTTTAGTGAAGGACAAAACACCCTCGGACAAACAGCCTCAGCACAAAAATGACTACATGGACGAAACCCGCTCCATGTTGTAATTTTTAGGTTGAGGGTGTTTTGTCCGAGGGGGTTCTGTCCGGATACCGTTCTTTTTGTGTGCAATACACTTGCATCATAGCCTAACTAACTGTGCCAAACATATACTGTGCCCCCCTCTACCATAGTGTCCCCCACCCCATCCATTCTTCCGTCAAAACTGAATTGGCCCTTAAAGTGACATCAAAATCACTCCCAATTAGCTCATGTTCATTTCAGCAAGTGCCCAGAAGTCCTTTCCAGGCACAGAGCATGCCAAGAAACTGGAAATTGGGTCGGTTTTGAAGTACGCACCAGACAGAAGAGGTGGTGGCGGAAGAAGGGCTGATCAGTGATCACCTGTAGTGAAAGTTCCTGTCATGAACAACCTTTTGCTGTTTGACAAGGAAAAAAATAAAGAATTAAATTGTTCTTCGTTTGTCTTTGAGTGTTGTTGCCCAGCTCAAAAGGTTTGGGAATAGTATATACAAGAGCTTCAGATACATGTTGGGTTTTTGACTCGTTATTTTGAAAATGAAGTGTTATTCTTGTCATTCAAACCTTTTTTCATCAATTCCATGTATACCAACCCATTGAAATAAGTTAATTTCAATTTTTTACAATTGTCTTTTACGGAAAACTGACACTTATTTGAAGCTCTATAATCAATCCCTCTTGCTGATTTCTATCCAGATTAACAGGTTACAAAACACTAGATGTGCTTCTGTGTGTATGCGACCCAAATGACAAAGTTAGACATCCATATGAGCCGTAAAATATCAATAATCCATCAAACGTGTGAATACAAGGCTGGGCTTGTGACTTGTTTACACTGTTGTGTTAATGCCACATTGTTTGACAGTCGTTGCAGGATTGGGATGATTTTGGTGCTACTTCAACGTTAGGCTTGGGTGGTTGGTTGGGAGCAGCGAAGGGTAGTTTAACGATCGGTATTCATCCTTTCCGGAATGCCGACTTACATGGTTTAGCCTTCCTTTACATGCCCCCTGTACTTGAGAGCTAAATCCTGTTATGCTCCATTAAGAAGTAATAAGCTTTAATATAGCTAACCCTATTACTTTGGGGCAGAGCTAAGTGACTCTGGAGCAGTATGGACCTGGCACCAGGTCAGGATATTCTAATTTCAGGACTGAATATATTGTTATGTAAATATTGAGTTCTGATTTTGGGAATTTCCCTCATTGTGGACAGGTTGAATACGGGAAAATCCATCCTGTTGGCCCGGCCTTAAATGACCTTAGCTGTTGATAGGCCGTTAAACACCAATAATCAATCAATCAATCAATCAATCAATCAATCAATCAATCAATCAATCAATCAATCAATCAATCAATCAATCAATCAATCAATCAATCAATCAATCAATCAACGTTAGGTTACGTGGTTTCAACGTCGGTTTGTGACGTTGTTTCAACGTCTGCATGCAACGTTGTTACAACGTCTGGGTTATGACGTTGTTTTGACGTCATTGTGACGTTGTTTCAACGTCAGTTCAAAGTTGCTTAGACGTCATGTTGACGACGTTGTTACAACGTTGTGAAAATGACGTTGATACAACGTTGTGAAAATGACGTTGATACAACGTTGTGAAAATGACGTTGATACAACATTGTGAAAATGACGTCTAAAAATTTGCAAATTCAACTACTTTTCAACGTCTATCCAACGTCAGAAAAAGACGTCTAAACAACGTCCCTTAGACGTCAATTGCCCACTGGGAGGTAAGTCAAATTCAAGAGATAGTTTAAGTGGTGATTCATCATTATCACTTTGTTGAACAGAATTTGTAGAACTGTTTTCCTTCATTTTCACAGGCGTTATATTTTGCGACACCTTATCAGAAGAATTTCTAACAGAATTTGAAAGCTTAGTAGGTGTTCTCTTTCCAGGGCTGCGGAGACTATTTACTAGCTGGCTGAGATAAGATAAAGGACTCCTTGAACTAGATTCCTGCTCACGTTTACTCTGATGAGATGGAGACTGAGAATGACCCTTTTCATTACTGCACAAGTCAGTTTCAATATCAAGACTAGCCACTATTGGGTCAAATGTTTTGGATTTCCAGATGTTGCACCCTTTGCCTTGTATGAATAATGTTTTATTATAATACAGTGTTACTACCGCCTTTTCTTCACATTCTGAGAAAGTTGCCTCTATGCCGTTACCATTCTTATTTTGTTGAAACACAAATTGCGATTCTAACGAAGATTTAATACACAGATACGTGTTTTTATGGTGAATTGTTATGGTGATAGCATCAGTTTTAGACGAAAATTTACATTCAAATAGTGTAGAGTTAGTTGTATCATTTTCCATGTCTGGTCATGAGCTATAGAACATTGTTCCATGGATCGTAGTAAAAATATTAGAACATATTCCTTCTCTTATTTCTATAGTAATCAAGCGTCTCCGTAAAGCATTTCCCAGCGTAGATCATAATTAATATCGTTAATGAGCGTTCAATTAATCTAGATTAAAAGCGCTGCATGTATATCAGAAAGTACGTCTTGCTACCCTGGCCGTACGTTCCCGGGGTTACCTGTATAACAGAAAGTACGTCTTGCTACCCTGGCCGTACGTTCCTGGGGTTACATGTATAACAGAAGGTACGTCTTGCTACCCTGGCCGTACGTTCTTGGGGTTACATGTATAACAGAAGGTACGTCTTGCTACCCTGGCCGTACGTTCTTGGGGTTACATGTATAACAGAAAGTACGTCTTGCTACCCTGGCCGTACTTCTTGGGGTTACATGTATAACAGAAGGTACGTCTTGCTACCCTGGCCGTACGTTCTTGGGGTTACATGTATAACAGAAAGTATGTCTTGCTACCCTGGCCGTACGTTCCTGGGGTTACATGTATATCAGAAAGTACGTCTTGCTACCCTGGCCGTACGTTCCTGGGGTTACATGTATATCTGAAAGTACATCTTGCTACCCTGGCCGGGACTTTAAACCAATGTCTCGTGTTGATGCTTTACGTCGTGCACGTAAATGAACGAGAGGAGATTCTGAAATGGGCCTCTGTCTGTATCATTGCACTATCCTCCAAAATCTAAAACGAATAATCTCTTTAGGACGCGTCGCTCAAATGGGCAACCGGTAGCGACGATAAATAAACGCAAAAACACATTACCTTTCCTATTTATACTGGCACCAAATTAATTGCATGGTGTCAGTATATTTCTATGTAAAATTGGACCTGGGCCTCCGTGGCCGAGTTGTTAAGGTCATTGATTTCAATTGGCTTGCACCTCACCGCTGTAGGTTCGAATCCATCTGGGGGCGTCGAATTGTGTCATGTTGAGTAAGCTATCCAGCTTGTAGATGTACATGCTATGGAATATATAATCATTTTTTCCCTCGACAGGAACAACAAATCAACAATGTGCCAAATTGGTAATTTTGTTTATTGTCGTCTGGTACGTTATTACATTATGCCGCAATGCCAAATCTAAGATTAGACAACACATTTAACGAGGATGCGCCATTTTTCGCATTTCTGTTACTTCGTTACTTCGCTCCACAGAACGTTAACACGTTGGACTGGTAATCCAGGGATAGCAGGTTCGATTCCCCGTCTGACCCTAATAAAATTAACAGTCTTTCAGATGGGACGTTAAACCGATGTCTCGTGTCGGTGCTTTACACCGTGCACGTAAAAGAACCAGAGGAGACTCTGTAATGGGTCTCTCTCTGTATCATTGCACTATCCTCCAAAATCTAAAATGACTAATCTCTTCAGGAAGCGTCGCTCATATGGGTAACCGGTAGCGACGATAAATAAACGAAAACACACACATAAACTTTATTTATTTTACACCGATTATGCAGCACACAGTAACAAGTTTTATTAATCTCTCTCGTTTGGCGCGAATTAAAGCGTATACATGTACGTGTTCATTCGTGTGGGAGTAAACCGGAGTACCCGGAGAAAACTCACCTGTCCGATCTGGCGACCACCGTATACACCATCTCACATACTTTCTGGCTCGAGGATCGAACTCGGTTGCATTGGTGAGACGCGAGCATGCTGACCACTGCGCTAATCGGTAAATCATTTACGTGACGACTGACTGATAATCAAGATAATTGGGGATTAACTCAGTTGTGGATTGATTGACATTCCAGTATTTGACAGAGTAACTCCGCTTGGCCAATGACGATATTAGTTGCGTATGTACAACAGGCGGCACCCGACAAATGGTGGTGTGGTGTTTTACGTTTATTTATCGTCGCTACCGGTTGCCCATATGAGCGACGCCTCCTGAAGAGATTAGTTATTTTAGATTTTTGGAGGATAGTGCAATGATACAGAGAGAGACCCATTCTAGAGTCTCCTCTGGTTCCTTTACGTGCACGGTGTAAAGCACCGACACGAGACCTCGGTTTAACGTCCCATCTGAAAGACTGTTAATCTTATTAGGGTCAGACGGGGGATCGAACCTGCGATCCCTGGATTACCAGTCCAGCGTGTTACCACTTGACTACAGATCCGTCTGTATCCCGACAAAGAGAGAAGACGCATTTCTATTTATCTATTTGTTATGTCTCCTCTTCAAAAATAAAAAGACAACGAAACGGCACAGACAGAAATGCGGAAATACGTCAATGTGTCCTATTCCCGTCCCGTCAAATCATAATGACCCCAGAATAGAAAGGCAGGTTTTCTGATGTTAAAATAACACAAATTGATATTATCCAAATAATCAATTGTACCAAACGTCAACAAAGGCATGCCTAATAATAATGGAAACATCTTTACTTTAAAGTCAAAGTTAAACTAGTTTGTAGCGGCTTTCGTCCCCGGCCGAGTGGTTAATGCCATTGGTGACTTCAAATTGCTTGCCGCTCACCGCTGTAGGTTGAAATTCCACTTGGGGTGTCGAATTATTGTAAGCGTGGAAGCTATCCAACTCTGTAGCGGAAGGTCGGTGATTCTACCAAGGTGGCCATCCGTATTTGAAATACTGCTACGAAGGGCACCCGGTGTATCCCACCACCAACATAGCTGGAGAGTAGCCATATGACCGTAAGTTGGGGGGACTATAAGCATAAACAACCAAACTAACTAACTTTCATAACGGTTCACGTGGAGTTTATAGCTTAATGATGAGATTTTAATCGTATTAAGATAGGTATAGGATACAACACAGCTAGTTGCCAAAGACCGTTAATAGGCTGTCAAGCACTTGATTTCCCCCACCCAAATATATATATTGCAATAGATATGTAGCAATTAAGTAGACCATCTGTCTCTCTTATCCTCTGTGTCTATAATTGATACAATAATAGTAAATTCCTAGTGTTGCTGAGAAGTAATGAACGTACTTCTGCATGCAGATACGTTCCAGGATGCAATCGTTGCATAATTGGAAAATACAGGCTTTCTCATAGATAAAAATTGTTCTGTGCAAACTTAATAATTTATATTTGCGCGCAACTTCCGGGTGTGGAATCATCGCGATGTTAGCTTAATGTAATACGCTTCAGTTGCGAAAGGCCCGGAGTTCGAGCCCCACTAGAGCCGTTACGATAGTGCCCTTTGCAAGGCATTTAAATTCCACGTGTTCTCTTCTCTCTCTCTCTCTCTCGTGACTCTGGATTGATTCCATTAGGAATGAGGTCTCGAGAGTGATTAATACAAGTTGTAAGAACTTGTTTCGCAATCGAGCTAAGCTAATTTTGTATAATCTATGAACTAATGTAATTTAAAACTATTAATCGAATAACTGTCAACAAACTATTAAATGAATAGTATACATTCGATTTATGAAACCATTAATTGAAATAGAGTACAGTGTGTATCTTTACAAAACTGTTATATGAAATAGTATGCATTCGATTCACGAAGCCATTAATTGAAATAGTATACCATATATGGCTCTGTTTACTAAAGTTATTAAATGAAATTTGTGCATTCGAATTCCGAAACTATTAATTGAAAAATGAGTGCTAATTGTTTACAAAGCTATTAATTGAAATAATATGCATTTGATTTACGAAACTATTAAATTTAAATATACATTCGATATACGAAACTATTAATTGATATAGCGTAGATAGTAGTTGTTTAAGTACACAACTATTAGCGGTATATGAAATATTGTTCACTCGATTTACGAAACTATTAATTGAACTACGAACATAGTTACATACCATTTTTTTGAAGTTGGCCAGGTACCATATTATTATGAGAACATAACAGAACAACAATTTATTATCAGACTTGTACATAAGTACATAATCATATAATACATAATATATTTATTTACATCACGTGACTTGTTAGATACATATTCAAGTGTGTTCATTGTATTAGTAACAAAGGATGAACATTATATTTAAGCAGAATATCGTATTAGTTTATAGACATTTATTTTAAACTTATATTAATCACTCTCGAGACCTCATTCTCGATGGAATCCATCGCCACGAGGGAGAGAGAAGAGGCAACGTGTAATTTAAATACCTTGACTAAGGGCACAATCGTAACGGCTCCAGCGGATCTCGAACTCCGGACCTTTCGCACCTGAAGCGAACATGCATCCACTGCGCTATCACGACTTCCACAAATCGTATAATAGCAAGTACATTTAACAAGAAGAAACAATTTTATTAGATACAATATTATAACGGTTTTTGTCTTTAACATAATTATGTAAATGGAAATTATTTATCAAGGAAGACATTATATTGTCGTTAGAGAGTTTCTGAGGTACAAAGCTCTTTTCAAATAATTTACTAATTTAAATAGGATTATCGTTTAATATATTTATTTCGTAGTTTGTTGTACTTTGGGCAAATTAGCAGGAAGTGATAGTCATGTTCTAACAGATTTGTATTACAGTGTGTACATATACGCTGATTACGAGATAGAGAAAGTTTGAATGCCGTCAAGATATCATGCGATGAAGTTTCGTTAATGCTATTCGGAATTTATTCTCTTTTACAAAAATCAAGATAACATTCATAGTTAAATGAGTGTCGACCTGAATTATGAAGAGAAGAATACATACCAAGTACGCAGACGGATCTGGATCGCAGGTTCGATCCCCCGTCTGACCCTAATAAAATTAACAGTCTTTCAGATGGGACATTAAACCGAGGTCTCGTGTCGGTGCTTTACACCGTGCACGTAAAAGAACAAGAGGAGACTCTGTAATGGGTCTCTGTCTGTATCATTGCACTATCCTCCAAAAATCTAAAATGAGTAATCTCTTCATGAGGCGTCGCTCATATGTGCATCCGGTAGCGACGATAGATAAACGTAAAACACACACATGAATACCATTACATTTTCTGATGATATATTGAGAAAATAGTCTTTCCTTTATAAGGTTGAAATAGATTAACATATTGAATTGATAGTGCCATATGTACGAAAGACCACACTCTAGTATATGTTTAATTTGGTATCACAATGTGCGAACTATTGGGTAGATCAGTGTAATGTGTGAAGGATTATTATATTTACCCATGCCTAGTAAAATCACCCTCATCTAATCATAATATTTGATTTCATATATTGTCTTTATATATTTATAAACTATTTGGTCTTCACGTGATTGTTAATAATGAGAGACATCTCTAATTTTCTATTACCCCCCTTGGCAGATAAAGTCTGATTTATTCCAAAATGTGTATAGGTCCTTTCAGTTGGAATACTTTGTTTTTACTGTTGTTTCCTATCTAGATGTAGCGGTATGATAAATGTGATTTTATCAAAATCAAGTTAACCCTTTCACTGCCAAAGTCGCATAAAAGCGACATTGCAAGATGCAGAGAACCCGATCGGACAGAACAGAATGTGCCGTCTGGTCTAGCTGTATTCTGATTGCTATTCAGACAGTGCAGCTGAAGCGCATGTCTGAATAGCAAACAACATAGATCCTGATCAGACGCGGCGTTAACATTGTTTTACAAATAAATACTCATTGTGTATACTGTAGGAGACCCGTTGAGATATAGTACGTTAATACTCACAAGAAATGATAGTGGAATAAAATTGCTAACATGTTGTGCAAGGAAAACAACGATAGAAACAGAGGACACTCTTAATAGGACCTATATACTTTTAGAGAGTATTCAGGGGCAGTAACTGACCGATGTCTCTCATTTCGTTGTACATAATTATGTTAAAGACCCAAATAAACTGTACTATATTTTGTCTAATAATTGTTTTTTTCTTCCTCCTTCTTCGTAATTTTTAAATTTGTAACGAAAATGTATCGCTGAATATAGTCGTGATAGCGCAGTGGACGCGCGTTTGCTTCAGGTGCGAAAGGTCCGGAGTTCGAACCCCGGTGGAGCCGTTACGATTGTGCCCTTAGACAAGGCATTTAATGTCCACGTTGCCTCTTCTCTCTCCTTAGTGGCGATGGATTCCATCAGGAATGAGGTCTCGAGAGTGATTAATATAAGTTTTACGAACTTGTTTCGCAATCGAGTTAAAATAAATTTGTATCATCTAGCGCTCAATATAAATGTGCACAGTTTTTGTGGTGTCATTATATATCTGTTGTTTCCACGGAAACGTAAATTAATAGAACAACACAATTCAAGCAAGCAACGTTTGACTAGCATAGACATATACATGATGCTTTGCGCCAACCGAGTCTATTTCGAAAATACAACCTCGAGAAAGGAAACTATTGCTTTATTCAAATTACACTTGTTGAATACAAATGCAAATACGAGGCTGAACCCCGGCATAAGTAGACGTGATTGCTACAGAAACTGATCAACACAGCATTATTTACCATAATAACTTACATTACTCACAATATTACATCCAAGCAGTATTGCAGGCACCGACTGGCACCCGGGTAGAACCACCGACCTACAACAAGGCATGTTGGATTCGAACCATCAGCGGTGAAGGGGCAATATTTGAAGTCATCGTTCCTAACCACTCGGCCACGGAGGACCCACAATATATACTGTACTATATTAGACACAGACAGACAGACAGACAGACAGACAGACAGACAGACAGACAGACAGACAGACAGACAGACAGACAGACAGACAGACAGACAGACAGACAGACAGACAGACAGACAGACAGATATGTAGTCCAGTGGTAACACGCTGGACTGGTAATCCAGGGATCGCAAGTTCGACCCCCCGTCTGACCCTAATAAAATTAACAGTATTTCAGATGGGACGTTAAACCGAGGTCTCGTGTCGGTGCTTTACACCGTGCACGTAAAAGAACCAGAGGAGACACTTGAGTGGATCTCTGTCTGTATCATGCACTATTCTCCAAAATCTAAAATGACTAATCTCTTCAGGAGGCGTCGCTCATATGGGCAACCGGTAGCGACGATAAATAAACGTAAAACACACACTCAGACAGCATGTGCTATGCAGTGCGCATGTCCGTGGCATTAGTATATTATATAGCTACTTTCCTCCGGAAATATACTGTAATATAATGTTCTACGTTTAACGACGATACATAAACGTAAAACACACACCGGAAATATACTACACGCAGAGCTAGACACTGGATTTAAATCGTATTTGTCATTTTAGACTGTCGCTGATTTGTCAGTGTACCGTATAAAAGTTTATACATATTTATGTTTGCTAGATTGTTCAAAGATCTTAATAACATTACTTTAATAGCTCGCGAGAGCTCATTCTCAGTGGGAGAGGGACCAGGCAATGTGGATTTACGAGTCTTGCCAAAAGGACATCATAACAGCGGTTATGACGGGATTAGAACTCTCAACATCTGGATCGCATCCATTTATCCATTTCACCAAGCAGAAGCAGAATGTACTGTATAACGCGAGTCACAGTAACATTATAGAAACAACTAGGGCAATGAATGGAACATATTTGTCCTGGTAATGTGCTGTAATGTCCGACATATTATACGAAACATTGCTTTAGAAGGCATCTGCAATTGTGATTTAGAGATGGAGGGATATGTGTGGCATAATTTGTAAATAAATTATTGCAGCATAGATCATTATATGAGATGTATACTTAGCTATTGGCGAGACACAAAATCCCAAAAGAAAACACAACCAATCAACTGGCAATACTTATTAATGGTTTCTGGGATACAGGGTTTGTCTCGTTTCTGACTTGTTCTTCGTTCTATTGCGCGTGCGCGAAACATTTCAAATGTTCGTGAACGATCGCCATTACTTTTATCAACTGGCAATACTTATTGTTGGTTTCTGGGATACAGGTTTTGTCTCGTTTCTGACTTGTTCTTCGTTCTATTGCGCATGCGTGAAACATTTCAAATGTTCGTGAACGATCGTTATTACTTTTATCAACTGGCAATACTTATTGTTGGTTTCTGGGATACAGGTTTTGTCTCGTTTCTGACTTGTTCTTCGTTCTATTGCGCATGCGCGAAACATTTCAAATGTTCGTGAACGATTGCCATTACTTTTATCAACTGGCAATACCTATTGTTGTTTCTGGGATACAAGTTTTGTCTCGTTTCTGACTTGTTCTTCGTTCTATTGCGCATGTGCGAAACATTTCAAATGTTCGTGAACGATCGCCATTACTTTTCTACGTGACATCATATCAACAGTATGTGACATCATATCAACAGTTGCAATGCTAATTAGAGACACAAGGCACTGTCAGGAGCCTCGGTGGCCGAGTGGTTACGGTCGTTTTGCCTGCCAATCACCGCGTTACGTTCGAATCCCACCGGTGTGTAGATTTATTGCAGGTGATGTGATGTGGACGTCGTGGTAGCGCAGTGGGAGCGCGTTCGCTTCAGTTGCGAAATGCCCGGGGTTCGAGCCCCACTGGAGCCGTTACGATTGTACCCTTAGGCAAGGCATCTAAGTTCCAGATTGCCTCTTCTCTCTCCCTCGTGGCGATAAATTCCATCAGGAATGAGGTCTCGAGAGTGATTAATATAAGTTGCAAAAACTTGTTTCACGATTGAGCTCAAATACATTTGTATTAACTATTACTTTGATATGAAGCTATCCAGCTGAAAATCAACCATACACTCACAAGGTACATGTCTGGCTGTCCGATTAGCGCAGTGGTTAGCGCGCTCGCCTCTCACCAATGTAACCCGAGTTCGATCCTCGGACCGGGAAGTATGTGAGATGGTACGGTGGTCGCCAGATCGGACAGGTGGGTTTTCACCGGGTACTCCGGTTTCCTCCCACATGAATGCCACATTTACGCTTTCATCCGCGCCAACGAGAGTGATTAATATAAGTTGTTAGAACTTGCTTCCCAAACGTTGTAAGATAAATAAAGTTTAAACTTTTAACGTTCATGGTCGTGAGTCCGTGTTATAAATGGATGAAAGCACCGCAGTACACCCTATGCATACTCTATTCAATTCATCAGATATACATTTATACATTTAACTCTTACAAGTCTGTGGCGAGTTCCTATAACCACGTGACCTTGCTAAACAAACCATTAATCATTCACTCTGGAATGGGTCTCTGACACTCTGTCTGTATTACCGGTAGCGACGATAAATAAACGTAAAACACACAAGCCAATACACATCTGAATAATCAACTACCATCTGCAAACCAACTTCACAGACCTACACAAAGGTCACAATTGATTAGATCTTAATTTTTCAATCAATGTCTACCTCGTTAATATGACAAATGATCAGATGTGGGTAATTCCACCAATGTGCACGAGTCTTACAACCCCTAGGACCTTATTTACGGCGTGGTTCCTAGATTTACGTCGTATTGTCTAGTTTCACGCCGGCGTGTAATTGTTTAATGGCTTCTACGTCGGTTGCATGACTTACGACTTGCCGTCTATTTTACGGGATATAGTGCAGTACATTTAGCCAAAAAAATGACCGAACCAGAGAAAAAAATTGAACAGATAGTGCACCTATATTGCCATCATCTATAAGGTTTCATCTTTCAGAAAAAATAAAATCTTTTTTTCTGAGCGTGGTGGAAATATAATTATTTTCAAGGTCACCAGGAATGGTAAAAGCATGAAGTGGAGATATATAGCATTTGCCAGATATATGTAGGCATAAACAGTTAATACTCCCTAAATACTCATTTGAGTATAATGATGTAAACAAATTAAGAAAGTGTACAGTCATTTAATGATGACATTGACACCCATTTTCAAGGTCAATGTCAAACTTCTGACATTTTTGGCAAAGTTTTCACTTGCTTTACTGCTGTTATATTTATCAGTATATTCAAAACGATTTATTTAAGCTTTTTTCGGATACATTAATATTGTGTATGTAAACAGTAGTCTTAGGATTCAGTTTGAAGCAGACTTGGTAGTATACATAACCGGGATTGTATCAATAATGGTAAGTAATACTACTGAACATAATAAGAATTCATATATCTGAATCATAATCAAACATTTTGGTAATATTTTAAGCATATTTTCAGTAATACATAATTATTCTAAACATTTCGAACTTAGGGTACTTGTTTCTTCTATATCATGACATGTCACGTTTTCTGTTAGATACATTAAATGAACTAGGGATTTTGTAGTTCCTATCGGGAAGTGCTACGGTATGAACAGAACGCAGCCTTGACACAACATCTTGAAATGCCAATATGCGCTGACGACTCATTTGTGCAGTTCATGGCTGATAATATTGGCCATAACATCCGAACAATTGACGAACTGAATACATGTCATGGGATGGGCATAATTGCGATTATTACCCCAGAAAGCTGATCCAAAAAGGTTATTCCTAGGGTAAACCTTTCTACTTCTGATATTGTGGAAATGACAAGAATCAGAATACACTACCGAATCCCGATGAAAAATGAAGTTAGTCTTTAAAGCCTTGCCGAAGTCTATCACAGAAGACAAGACGTACAATATAGACATACTTTGGAAGATATCGTGGGTACTAACACCGAAGTCACCACTATGGAATGGCACCATGCAGTTGATTTACGATGGAAGTCACCTAGGTGCTTCCTCTACATTCTTCATGCCGATGATTGACATGGATCCATCAAATGAAACGTGTATATACTCCACCCTTATCTTTGTAGCAGAATAACCAGAGACATATAACGTCACACCTGTATTGACATTTGATCAGCCACTTTGGCGGAAGGCTCAATGCTTAATAGAGACAGAGACACCAGATAGCCATGTAAAGAAGATAGTTCTTCGGTTGGGTGGACTTCATATGTAGATGAGCTACATGGGTTGCATAGCCCATCTTATGACTGACTCGGGTATGACAGAGCTATTTCAGACAATGTATACAGATAACACTGTTCCACACATGCTAAGTGGCAAGGCAATTTCACGAGCCGTGCGAGGCCATGCCTTGGCAGAATTGGCACTCGGTATCATTCTTGTGTCTATCTACTTTGACATCGACTTATCCAGCTACATTAGTGTAGAGAAGCAGATGATGGATAGCGAATGGATTATGAATTTGGAAGATCAGAACACTGAAGATGAAGTGGATGCAATACATCCTGACAGAGAAAATGGAGAAAGAGAAAGTGAAGATGGTGTGATTGATAGTACAGAAGTATGTGAAGAAATTAATGAATGAAAGTGTTAGACAACCTGATGAAGATGAACAAAAACATGGGATATTAAGACTGCGGTGAGATCTGATATTGTTACGAATTTAGCACACACATGGAAAGCTAAAATAGAAGAAATGAAAAGTAAAGGAAGAACATCAAGACCATAGGTACAATACATAGAAATGCTTGACATCTTGAAGAAATACACCAAGACTGGCGATTACACATCCAAGTTGTTTTGGATATGCTTCCATACATGGCTGCATCTGGACATACTGCCTATACAATATCATTACACATCTACATGTCCAACATGCTTGACATACAGAACAAGCATCCATATGCGTATCAACACTTTATGGACGAAATACATGTTGTTAGACGGAATGAAAAATACTGGGCAGGTCTTAGTACATATCTCATAATTGAACAGGTCCTGATGAGGAGTATAAAAACCGTTGGTGGACTGACTCGGGGAGCTACAAAGGACAATGTGGATTTTGTCTCGACCTGGTTGAACTGGAAAGCAAAACGTAACGAGCGAACAACATGGGGATTGCGGAAAGTCTAGACTTGCAAAAGATGATATAATAGTGATGGCTGAGTATTTGGTGAACATAAACCCGTTTACACCGGAACCTGAGCTGAGAAGCATATCAAGTGGTGTAGTGGCCGATGAAAGAGTGTCAATGGATAGGGCAAATGAAATCTGTAAAGTTATACTCACCGATATGACGGGCAAACCGGCAGAATCCAATGTGTTCAGAAGAAACAAACAAGACATTCCTATGCGTGATGATGGAAATACAGAGATGAAAAATGAAATGATCATGGTAGACCCACAGCTTCTTTTTCAAAGAATGATATCAGCAGCTCACAACGAAGTCCCAGAGGAGGATTTATACATGTTTTTCTCCCATGAACTGTGTTCCTTCCCACCAGCATTGTTCGAGAGCCCCAGCCTGATAAGTCAAGCAAACAAGTCAGCTCTCCAAACTGAAATGCTCAAGACAGTTTCCAACAAACACAAACTAACTGGCCAGAATGCAAATGTATGTAATGTATGCTGTCTTAGATTGTGGTGCTCTATTGCAAAAGATCCCATGGGAGAGAGGTCAAACATACAAGGCCATATACTAGACGTCTGTTAAATTTTGCATTGAAAAGTACAAGTCATGCTCAGTCATTTTTGATGTATATGAAGATGGAGCATCAACGAAAGACAATACACACAGGAGACGAACAGGCGGTCAAATTTGAGCTGAAATTAAAATTGAACTGGATATGATAATGAGTTCATAGAAACATCAGGTACGTCTAAACAAAAGGAACAGACAGAAGTTCATAAACTTATTGTCAGGTTATTTGGCGGAGGCTGGAGTGAATGTGATTAATGCCAAGTCAGATGCTGACTACTTAATAGTGAAATCAGCTCTAGATGCTTCGCTATGCCAGAACACAATTGTCGTTGGTGAGGACACTGATTTATTAGTAATGTTGTGCTACCATGCCAGGAACCTTGAGAATAGCATACAACTCATTTCAGAAGGAAAAAAGAACAAATGCTGCAATGTCAGCGAGGTCCAAGAACATATTGGCCCTGAAATATGTAACAATATACTTCTTCTACATGCATTTCTGGGCTGCGACACAGTGTCCAAGCCTAGTGGCATTGGTAAGTCAGCAGCTCTGAAGACTTTCAAAAGAAGTCCTTCATTTCGTAAGTGTGCTTCAGTTTTCAATGAAAATCTAGCAGACATTACCAAGGATGATATTATTAATGCAGGTGAAGCTACAATGATATGCTTATATGGAGGCAATCCAGATCAAGTTTCAGATCAACATTAAATCAACTGTGTGTTGACTCGTTTCTGCGGAAAGTAGCCACTAACAATGTCTACATTGACCCGAAGTATTTGCCACCTACAAGAAATGCCTGCAAGTATCACAGTTTACGTGCATATGCACAAATGTTAGAATGGAAGGGAATCGTTATTGATCCATCTGAGTATGGCTGGGAGTCGCACGGAAACATGCTTGTTCCCCGACAAACTGATATGCCACCTGCTCCAGAGAAACTGAAAATAGTACGCTGTTCCTGCAAGATGGGCTGTAAAACCTCAAGTTGTAGCTGCAGAAAACTAGGGTTACCGTGCAGTGTTGTATGTCGGAACTGAAATCAGTCTTGTACAAACTGGCCTAGACCTGATGAAATTAACGAGTGACAGTGACCAACAGTTGATGGATTAACCACATTATACTAATAATTGGTATGATTCCTGACATTGTCTACGAATTTAAACATGGCTGAAAATGATATACGTTTAAAGTAATATATTGCAAACACATAATACATGTATATTATAGCATGCTGAGGGTTTTTAATCGAAAGCACTGACCGATAATGTGTTCCATTTATATCCCTGAATTATGTTGTAGTAAACACTAAATGTTTAGACAAACAATGTAACGAAGTTGTCCTTGGAATTTAAGATATTTTACAGAGCACAAATCAATCTGCAAATAAAACACTGCATATGTACGCAACTTTTAAAAAATTTGATATTTCTGAAAATCATTAAAGAGCGTAAAATGTCCATAAAGGCAAGTATTTTTGTTCAGATAACATTCAAATTGCATTTTTGCTATGTAGATATATTATATTCATTACTTCCAAACTCTAAATCAAATATGCGTACCTTCATATTTTGTAGAAAAATTAATTCCAGAAATTCCTGGTAAAAATTTCGAAAATATGTGAAAGTGCAATTTTTTTTATTTCCACCAAGAGTTGAGAAAAAGATTTTATTGTGTCATATTATACACAGGCGTTTGACATAACAAAACCAGTATTCCCATTTCTGTTCAAATTTTCCCTACCCCAATGTCCTATTTGTACTGTACTAATATGCATTGTGTAGTTTCCCGTCTCCTTTCTTAAATCATTCCGCAGCTGATAATATGTACTAATTTAGTTATTTATATATGTACATTGTCCTGTTATTGAACTGAACACTTGCTTTGACATTGGGATGGAACTAAAATAAACGAGTTAATTTAAATTTACTAAACCCAATCAGACTTTACCTCTCATAGGACGCGATCATACATCTGGTATTTTATGTTTTAACCCTTCCCCCTTAGAGATGTAGTTTTATTTCATACATTTGGCTGTAATTTACCTATCGTACGCAATGGATAAGCTGTGAACTTGCCTACTCCACCTTCATGGAGATTACTAGCAAGTATTAAGTGTTGTATACACTACGTTGTTCCGATCTTTATTATAGCTTGTTTGACTACTAATGTGTCGATCTATGTCAATAGGCATTGGCGTCAAGAGGTTCTTCTAAGGGGGAAAGGGTTACGGTCCAAGCATATTGGCAATATTTTGATACTACATGTATTAAGTTAGTTCATAGCTATCAAATGAAATGCTAAAATCTTGGGGGAATGCTAACGGTTTGCACAGTTATGCATACCTATTGTGATGCCACATCGGTGAAATAAGTCATCTTCACAACCGAGGTACTATTCACTAATATATAATCATACACGCAATGTCTTCATGAACACTTTACCTGAAATCTTAAATAATTATGTAAACTTACAATCTCATTCTTGCGTACAAGTTATGAAAAAAAATAACATAAACAGAATGCACTACCGTTCTTGTTCGAGCATTAGGGGAATATTAACGGGCCAATGTGGCGGAGTGGTTACGGTCGCTGAATACAAATAACTTGCCCTTAGTTTATACACATTTATTTTAGCTCGATTGCGAAACAAGTTTTTTCAACTTATATAAATCATTCTCGAGACCTCATTCCTGATGGAATCCATCGCCACGAGGAAGAGAGAAGAGGCAACGTGGAATTTAAATGCCTTGCCTAAGGGCACAATCGTAACGGCTCCAGCGGGGCTCGAACTCCGGACCTTTCGCACCTGAAGCGAACGCCCATCCACTGCGCTATCACGACTTCACCGGTGTAGGTTCGAATCCCAATGGTCGTGTTGAATTATTTTCATGTGAGGAAGCTGTCCATATGGCTCGTGGACGATCGGTGGTTCTACTCGGGTGCCCGTCCGTGCCTGAAATACTGCTCGGCGGTGAACCCCGAGTCGACCACGGCTAATACGGTTGGGCGCCATCTAATTCGTCTCGGTAAGAATAACATACAGCGTGACAGACAGTATTTCCTGTGATACACGTGCTATTATCTTGGTGTCACGTGTCTGTGAACCTATTCAATGCTATAACAACGGTTATGTTTCTGATATAATCCCCAGGATGACATTTATTGCCAGTATTATCTACTATTGAGTCATGCATTTGTTTACATTTAGCAGAACAAAATCTCCTACGTTTGATACAAAAGTCAGCAAGCATCATTTCTTAGAAATTACCTGGAACAGACCACTGATAGCGTATGCTCAATGTTAATATTTTTAATATTAAGCCTGGAAACAGTTGTCGATATACATTAAATATTAAATATTGTTATCCGATTAACTCTTTCATCGCCGAATAAATTCAACGCAATGTGCAAACAACATAGATCCAGATCAGCCGCGGCGTAACGCCGCGTCTGATCAGGATCTATGTTGTTTGCTATTCGGACAGGTGCTTCAGCTCCACTGTCTGAAGGGCAATCAGCATACAGCAGCATATAGCCTGACATGTGGAATACTTATTTAAATAAACACGTAATGAAGAAATGCGTGTCACAGCAGATTGAAGTTTAAACTTTATTTATCTTACAACGATTGCGATGCAAGTTCTAACAACTTCTAACTAACAAAAATCTCTCTCGTTGGCGCGGATGAAAGCGTACATGTGGTCATTCGTGTGTGTGTGGGGGGGGGGCAGAGAGATCGGGCGACCTCCGTATCATCTCGCATACTTCCCGGTCCAAGGATCGAACCCGGGTTGCATTGGTGAGAAGAGAGCGTGTTAACCACTGCGCTAACATGACTATGACAGAATACACAAATGTATCAACAATTAACATAATAGAGTACCCCGGTTTAAGAATAATAGCCTTTATACAGTAGCATACACGCTGTGTTCTATGAAGTAACACAGCATACACGCTGTGTTCTATGAAGTAACACAGCTCAATACCAGAGCATAGATTCACATTTTTTATAGTTTATCGTCCATAAAACATTGCTAAAGCCATTTCTTTCGCAATCTTAATGTTTCCAATTGAAAATAAAAATGCAGAGGTGGGACTTTATTTCTCAATAAAAATGATTAATTACACGTGGTTCCATATGGTTCTAATCAATATTTCAAGACATATTCTACGATTGAACAGACATCGTTCATAATCATTGATTCTAGAATTATTCCTGGTAATACAGAACCCCGAAAATAAAATCGCCCGGAACAGTTATTTTTTTATCTGTGCCTTGTCACACACACACACACACTCATATATATATATATAGATACTGCCGTGTGCTATCTGAGTTGCAGCCATATAAACCAACAATGTGCTAATTCTTTCTTCAAAATGGCAGATATGATTGTAAAAATGATAACCCGTGTGTGTTTCACGCTTTTTTATCGTCCTATCGGTTGCCCTTTTGAGCGACGCCTCCTGAAGGGATTAGTCATTTTAGATTGTTGGAGGATGGTGCAATGATACAGACAGAGACCCATTCCAGAGTCTCCTCTGGTTATTTCACGTGTGTATAGCACCGACACGAGCCCTCGGTTTAATGTCCCATCTGAAAGACTGTTAATTTTATTAGAGTCAGACGGGGGATCGAATCTGCGATCCCAGGATTACCAGTCCAGCGTGTTACCACTGGACTACAGATCCGTCTGTAGATTGTGAATCGGACTTGGAACTTTCAGGCTAGACGCAATACAGTATAGAATCTAACTTGAAACATTGAAGTCACATTGAAACCTACGGAAGCATATTGGGGCCGTTTTGAGATAGAAATTTATAATTAGAACTCAGATGTTAAATGTTAGATCTTAGAAGTCATAAAACGTCAAAAGCGGAATCTGACAGGCTAACTGACTCGGTGAGAAGATGTCGACCAAAATTAATGCATATTTAATAAAAACAATTTACGTTTATTTATCGTCGCTAACGGTTGCCCATATGAGCGACGCCTCCTGAAGAGATTAGTCATTTTAGATTTTTGGAGGATAGTGCAATGATACAGACAGAGACCCATTCCAGAGTCTTCTCTGGTTCTTTTACGTGCACGGTGTAAAGCACCGACACGAGACCTCGGTTTAAAGTCCCATCTGAAAGACTGTTAAAAACAACCAACGTGTGGACACTATTTATATTAAGAATAACTATGGCATGGTTTACTGTTAAGCACATACTTCTAAGATCTAACTCCCAGTTTCTAAGGTTTAACATCTAAGACAAAAGTTCTAAGTTCTAATTATAATTGTAACATCTGTCCCAAAAGGCCCCAATAGACGTCAAGAATTGATACTTCATAAACTGTGTTTGTTTGCATTCATGTTATGGAGTGCACAATACCAAGTAGACAGTGTAGTGTATACCAAGTACATGGTGTAGTGTATACCAAGTACACAGTGTAGTGTATACCAAGTACACAGTGTAGTGGATACCAAGTACACAGTGTAGTGGATACCAAGTACACAGTGTAGTGTATACCAAGTACACAGTGTAGTGTATACCAAGTACACAGTGTAGTGTATACCAAGTACACAGTGTAGTGTATACCAAGTACACAGTGTAGTGTAGTGGATACCAAGTACACAGTGTAGTGTGATACCAAGTACACAGTGTAGTGTATACCAAGTACACAGTGTAGTGTAGTGTACCAAGTACACAGTGTAGTGTATACCAAGTACACAGTGTAGTGTATACCAAGTACACAGTGTAGTGGATACCAAGTACACAGTGTAGTGGATACCAAGTACACAGTGTAGTGGATACCAAGTACACAGTGTAGTGTAGTGGATACCAAGTACACAGTGTAGTGTATACCAAGTACACAGTGTAGTGTATACCAAGTACACAGTGTAGTGGATACCAAGTACACAGTGTAGTGTATACCAAGTACACAGTGTAGTGGATACCAAGTACACAGTGTAGTGTGTGATACCAAGTACACAGTGTAGTGTATACCAAGTACACAGTGTAGTGGATACCAAGTACACAGTGTAGTGGATACCAAGTACATAGTGTAGTGGATACCAAGTACACAGTGTAGTGTATACCAAGTACACAGTGTAGTGGATACCAAGTACACAGTGTAGTGGATACCAAGTACACAGTGTAGTGTATACCAAGTACATGGTGTAGTGGATACCAAGTACACAGTGTAGTGGATACCAAGTACACAGTGTAGTGGATACCAAGTACACAGTGTAGTGGATACCAAGTACACAGTGTAGTGGATACCAAGTACACAGTGTAGTGGATACCAAGTACACAGTGTAGTGTATACCAAGTACACAGTGTAGTGTAGTGTATACCAAGTACACAGTGTAGTGTATACCAAGTACACAGTGTAGTGTAGTGGATACCAAGTACACAGTGTAGTGGATACCAAGTACACAGTGTAGTGTATACCAAGTACACAGTGTAGTGGATACCAAGTACACAGTGTAGTGGATACCAAGTACACAGTGTAGTGGATACCAAGTACACAGTGTAGTGTATACCAAGTACACAGTGTAGTGGATACCAAGTACACAGTGTAGTGGATACCAAGTACACAGTGTAGTGTATACCAAGTACACAGTGTAGTGGATACCAAGTACACAGTGTAGTGTATACCAAGTACACAGTGTAGTGTATACCAAGTACATGGTGTAGTGGATACCAAGTACACAGTGTAGTGGATACCAAGTACACAGTGTAGTGGATACCAAGTACACAGTGTAGTGGATACCAAGTACACAGTGTAGTGGATACCAAGTACACAGTGTAGTGTATACCAAGTACACAGTGTAGTGGATACCAAGTACACAGTGTAGTGGATACCAAGTAGACAGTGTAGTGGATACCAGGTACACAGTGTAGTGGATACCAAGTACACAGTGTAGTGTATACCAAGTACACAGTGTAGTGTATACCAAGTACATGGTGTAGTGGATACCAAGTACACAGTGTAGTGGATACCAAGTACACAGTGTAGTGGATACCAAGTACACAGTGTAGTGGATACCAAGTACACAGTGTAGTGGATACCAAGTACACAGTGTAGTGTATACCAAGTACACAGTGTAGTGGATACCAAGTACACAGTGTAGTGTATACCAAGTACACAGTGTAGTGGATACCAAGTACACAGTGTAGTGGATACCAAGTATACAGTGTAGTGGATACCAAGTACACAGTGTAGTGTATACCAAGTACACAGTGTAGTGTATACCAAGTACACAGTGTAGTGTATACCAAGTACATGGTGTAGTGGATACCAAGTACACAGTGTAGTGTATACCAAGTAGACAGTGTAGTGTATGCCAAGTACACAGTGTAGTGTATACCAAGTACACAGTGTAGTGGATACCAAGTACACAGTGTAGTGTATACCAAGTACACAGTGTAGTGGATACCAAGTACACAGTGTAGTGTATACCAAGTACACAGTGTAGTGGATACCAAGTATACAGTGTAGTGGATACCAAGTACACAGTGTAGTGTATACCAAGTACACAGTGTAGTGTATACCAAGTACACAGTGTAGTGTATACCAAGTACATGGTGTAGTGGATACCAAGTACACAGTGTAGTGTATACCAAGTACACAGTGTAGTGTATACCAAGTACACAGTGTAGTGTATACCAAGTACACAGTGTAGTGGATACCAAGTACACAGTGTAGTGTATACCAAGTACACAGTGTAGTGTATACCAAGTACACAGTGTAGTGTATACCAAGTACACAGTGTAGTGTATACCAAGTACACAGTGTAGTGGATACCAAGTACACAGTGTAGTGGATACCAAGTACACAGTGTAGTGGATACCAAGTACACAGTGTAGTGTATACCAAGTACACAGTGTAGTGTATACCAAGTACACAGTGTAGTGTATACCAAGTACACAGTGTAGTGTAGTGGATACCAAGTACACAGTGTAGTGTATACCAAGTACACAGTGTAGTGTAGTGGATACCAAGTACACAGTGTAGTGTATACCAAGTACACAGTGTAGTGGATACCAAGTACACAGTGTAGTGTAGCGGATACCAAGTACACAGTGTAGTGTATGCCAAGTACACAGTGTAGTGTATGCCAAGTACACAGTGTAGTGTATACCAAGTACACAGTGTAGTGTATACCAAGTACACAGTGTAGTGTATACCAAGTACACAGTGTAGTGTATACCAAGTACACAGTGTAGTGGATACCAAGTACACGGTGTAGTGGATACCAAGTACACGGTGTAGTGGATACCAAGTACACAGTGTAGTGTATACCAAGTACACGGTGTAGTGTATACCAAGTACACAGTGTAGTGGATACCAAGTACACAGTGTAGTGGATACCAAGTACACAGTGTAGTGGATACCAAGTACACAGTGTAGTGGATACCAAGTACACAGTGTAGTGGATACCAAGTATACAGTGTAGTGGATACCAAGTACACAGTGTAGTGTATACCAAGTACACAGTGTAGTGGATACCAAGTACACAGTGTAGTGGATACCAAGTACACAGTGTAGTGGATACCAAGTACACAGTGTAGTGGATACCAAGTACACAGTGTAGTGTATACCAAGTACACAGTGTAGTGTATACCAAGTACACAGTGTAGTGTATACCAAGTACACAGTGTAGTGTATACCAAGTACATGGTGTAGTGGATACCAAGTACACAGTGTAGTGTATACCAAGTAGACAGTGTAGTGTATGCCAAGTACACAGTGTAGTGTATACCAAGTACACAGTGTAGCGGATACCAAGTACACAGTGTAGTGGATACCAAGTACACAGTGTAGTGGATACCAAGTACACAGTGTAGTGTATGCCAAGTACACAGTGTAGTGGATACCAAGTACACAGTGTAGTGGATACCAAGTACACAGTGTAGTGGATACCAAGTATACAGTGTAGTGGATACCAAGTATACAGTGTAGTGGATACCAAGTACACAGTGTAGTGTATACCAAGTACATGGTGTAGTGGATACCAAGTACACAGTGTAGTGTATGCCAAGTACACAGTGTAGTGGATACCAAGTACACAGTGTAGTGGATACCAAGTATACAGTGTAGTGGATACCAAGTACACAGTGTAGTGTATACCAAGTACATGGTGTAGTGGATACCAAGTACACAGTGTAGTGTATGCCAAGTACACAGTGTAGTGTATACCAAGTACACAGTGTAGTGGATACCAAGTACACAGTGTAGTGGATACCAAGTACACAGTGTAGTGGATACCAAGTACACAGTGTAGCGGATACCAAGTACACAGTGTAGTGGATACCAAGTACACAGTGTAGTGGATACCAAGTACACAGTGTAGTGGATACCAAGTACACAGTGTAGCGGATACCAAGTACACAGTGTAGTGGATACCAAGTACACAGTGTAGTGTAGTGGATACCAAGTACACAGTGTAGTGGATACCAAGTACATGGTGTAGTGGATACCAAGTACACAGTGTAGTGGATACCAAGTACACAGTGTAGTGGATACCAAGTATACAGTGTAGTGGATACCAAGTACACAGTGTAGTGGATACCAAGTACACAGTGTAGTGGATACCAAGTATACAGTGTAGTGTATACCAAGTACACAGTGTAGTGTATACCAAGTACACAGTGTAGTGGATACCAAGTACACAGTGTAGTGTAGTGGATACCAAGTATACAGTGTAGTGTATACCAAGTACACAGTGTAGTGTAGTGGATACCAAGTACACAGTGTAGTGGATACCAAGTACACAGTGTAGTGGATACCAAGTACACAGTGTAGTGTATACCAAGTACACAGTGTAGTGTAGTGGATACCAAGTACACAGTGTAGTGTATACCAAGTACACAGTGTAGTGTATACCAAGTATACAGTGTAGTGTATACCAAGTACACAGTGTAGTGTATACCAAGTATACAGTGTAGTGTATACCAAGTACACAGTGTAGTGTATACCAAGTATACAGTGTAGTGTATACCAAGTACACAGTGTAGTGGATACCAAGTATACAGTGTAGTGTATACCAAGTACACAGTGTAGTGGATACCAAGTACACAGTGTAGTGTATACCAAGTATACAGTGTAGTGTATACCAAGTAGACAGTGTAGTGGATACCAAGTACACAGTGTAGTGTATACCAAGTACACAGTGTAGTGTATACCAAGTACACAGTGTAGTGTATACCAAGTACACAGTGTAGTGGATACCAAGTACACAGTGTAGTGGATACCAAGTACACAGTGTAGTGTATACCAAGTACACAGTGTAGTGTATACCAAGTACATGGTGTAGTGTATACCAAGTACACAGTGTAGTGTATACCAAGTACACAGTGTAGTGGATACCAAGTACACAGTGTAGTGGATACCAAGTACACAGTGTAGTGTATACCAAGTACACAGTGTAGTGTATACCAAGTACATGGTGTAGTGTATACCAAGTACATGGTGTAGTGTATACCAAGTACACAGTGTAGTGTATACCAAGTACACAGTGTAGTGTATACCAAGTACACAGTGTAGTGTATACCAAGTACACAGTGTAGTGGATACCAAGTACACAGTGTAGTGTATGCCAAGTACATGGTGTAGTGTATACCAAGTACACAGTGTAGTGGATACCAAGTACACAGTGTAGTGTATACCAAGTACATGGTGTAGTGTATACCAAGTACACAGTGTAGTGTATACCAAGTACACAGTGTAGTGGATACCAAGTACACAGTGTAGTGTATACCAAGTAGACAGTGTAGTGTATACCAAGTACACAGTGTAGTGTATGCCAAGTATACAGTGTAGTGTATACCAAGTATACAGTGTAGTGTATACCAAGTACACAGTGTAGTGTATACCAAGTACACAGTGTAGTGGATACCAAGTACACAGTGTAGTGGATACCAAGTATACAGTGTAGTGTAGTGGATACCAAGTATACAGTGTAGTGTATACCAAGTATACAGTGTAGTGTATACCAAGTATACAGTGTAGTGGATACCAAGTATACAGTGTAGTGTATACCAAGTACACAGTGTAGTGGATACCAAGTATACAGTGTAGTGTAGTGGATACCAAGTATACAGTGTAGTGTAGTGGATACCAAGTATACAGTGTAGTGTATACCAAGTACACAGTGTAGTGTAGTGGATACCAAGTATACAGTGTAGTGGATACCAAGTACACAGTGTAGTGTATACCAAGTACACAGTGTAGTGGATACCAAGTACACAGTGTAGTGGATACCAAGTACACAGTGTAATGTATACCAAGTACACAGTGTAGTGTATACCAAGTACACAGTGTAGTGGATACCAAGTACACAGTGTAGTGTATACCAAGTATACAGTGTAGTGTATACCAAGTACACAGTGTAGTGTATACCAAGTATACAGTGTAGTGGATACCAAGTACACAGTGTAGTGTATACCAAGTATACAGTGTAGTGTATACCAAGTACACAGTGTAGTGTATACCAAGTACACAGTGTAGTGGATACCAAGTACACAGTGTAGTGTATACCAAGTATACAGTGTAGTGTATACCAAGTACACAGTGTAGTGTATACCAAGTACACAGTGTAGTGTATACCAAGTATACAGTGTAGTGTATACCAAGTAGACAGTGTAGTGGATACCAAGTACATGGTGTAGTGTAGTGGATACCAAGTACACAGTGTAGTGGATACCAAGTACATGGTGTAGTGGATACCAAGTACACAGTGTAGTGTATACCAAGTACACAGTGTAGTGGATACCAAGTACACAGTGTAGTGGATACCAAGTACACAGTGTAGTGGATACCAAGTACACAGTGTAGTGGATACCAAGTACACAGTGTAGTGGATACCAAGTACACGGTGTAGTGGATACCAAGTACACAGTGTAGTGGATACCAAGTACACAGTGTAGTGTATACCAAGTACACAGTGTAGTGTATACCAAGTACACAGTGTAGTGTATGTGTGTGGTGTAGTGTAGTGTATACCAAGTACACAGTGTAGTGGATACCAAGTACACAGTGTAGTGGATACCAAGTACACAGTGTAGTGTATACCAAGTACACAGTGTAGTGGATACCAAGTACACAGTGTAGTGGATACCAAGTACACAGTGTAGTGTAGTGGATACCAAGTACACAGTGTAGTGGATACCAAGTACACAGTGTAGTGGATACCAAGTACACAGTGTAGTGTATACCAAGTACACAGTGTAGTGGATACCAAGTACACAGTGTAGTGGATACCAAGTACACAGTGTAGTGTAGTGGATACCAAGTACACAGTGTAGTGGATACCAAGTACACAGTGTAGTGGATACCAAGTACACAGTGTAGTGTAGTGGATACCAAGTACACAGTGTAGTGGATACCAAGTACACGGTGTAGTGTATACCAAGTACACAGTGTAGTGTATACCAAGTACACAGTGTAGTGTATACCAAGTACACAGTGTAGTGGATACCAAGTACACAGTGTAGTGTATACCAAGTACACAGTGTAGTGTATACCAAGTACACAGTGTAGTGTAGTGGATACCAAGTACACAGTGTAGTGGATACCAAGTACATGGTGTAGTGTATACCAAGTACACAGTGTAGTGTATACCAAGTACACAGTGTAGTGTAGTGTATACCAAGTACACAGTGTAGTGTAGTGTATACCAAGTACACAGTGTAGTGTAGTGTATACCAAGTACACAGTGTAGTGTAGTGGATACCAAGTACACAGTGTAGTGTAGTGATACCAAGTACACAGTGTAGTGTAGTGGATACCAAGTACACAGTGTAGTGGATACCAAGTACACAGTGTAGTGTATACCAAGTACACAGTGTAGTGTATGGATACCAAGTACACAGTGTAGTGGATACCAAGTACACAGTGTAGTGTATACCAAGTACACAGTGTAGTGGATACCAAGTACACAGTGTAGTGGATACCAAGTACACAGTGTAGTGTAGTGGATACCAAGTACACAGTGTAGTGTAGTGGATACCAAGTACACAGTGTAGTGTAGTGGATACCAAGTACACAGTGTAGTGGATACCAAGTACACAGTGTAGTGGATACCAAGTACACAGTGTAGTGTATACCAAGTACACAGTGTAGTGGATAAACACATTTGGTTTTTGCTAATACAAATTTGTTCTAGCCTGATTGTGAAACAAGTTCTTACAACTTATATTAACCACTATCGATACCTCATTCCTGATGGAATCCATCGCCACGAAGTAGAGAGAAGAGACAATGTGGAACTTAAATGCCTTGCCTAAGGAAACACTCGGCTACAATCGGTAACGGCTACAGCTGGACTCGAACTCCGGGCCTTTCGCAATTGAAGCGAACGCACTACCACTGCCTATCACGACTTCCAGGACATTTTGTTTAACAGAGAAGTGTCATTAGTTATTATAATCTGAACACATATCAGGTTCGAAGATCTGTTCTGCATTACTATGATTTAGGGTCAATTTTATTATATGAAAATAATTATTTAAAATAGTAAAGTTTATTAATTTCTACAATCCGACTGATTAGTGCATAATTTATGAACTTAGCAGTATTAAGAATACATCACTTAGAATGCTTGATTGGGTCAAGGATTATAATATATATATATATATATACATATAGTCCGTCCGCCTCCGTTGTCGAGTGGTTAAGTTCGCTGACTTGTATACCACTGTAACCTATTATCTCTGATGGTCACGGGTTCGAGTCCCGCTCAGACCGTGTCTCATTTATATGAAAAAGTTGGCAGTTTCTTACGGATGTTGGTGCACCAAGTACTGGTTAACCGCTGGAGCCTGCCCAGGAAATGTGTTGTTAGGTATACTTCCCCATCGCTCAAATGGGAAACCGGTAGCGATGTTAAATAAAACTTAGGACACTATATATAGTCCTCTGTACATCCGAATGTTCGGCTTTGATGTAGATAGGACAATATATATAGTCCTCTGTACATCCGAATGTTCTGCTTTGATGTAGATAGGACAATATATATAGTCCCCTGTACATCCGAATGTTCGGCTTTGATGTAGATAGGACAATATATATAGTCTTCTGTACATCCGAATGTTCGGCTTTGACGTAGATAGGACAATATATATAGTCCTCTGTACATCCGAATGTTCGGCTTTGATGTAGAGAGGACAATATATATAGTCCTCTGTACATCCGAATGTTCGGCTTTGACGAAGATAGGACAATATATATAGTCCTCTGTACATCCGAATGTTCGGCTTTGATGTAGATAGGACAATATATATAGTCATCTGTACATCCGAATGTTCGGCTTTGATGTAGATAGGACAATATATATAGTCATCTGTACATCCGAATGTTCGGCTTTGATGTATAGAGGACAATATATATAGTCCTCTGTACATCCGAATGTTCGGCTTTGATGTAGATAGGACACTATATATAGTCCTCTGTACATCCGAATGTTCGGCTTTAGTGTAGATAGGACACTATATATAGTCCTCTGTACATCCGAATGTTCGGCTTTGATGTAGATAGGACACTATATATAGTCCTCTGTACATCCCAATGTTCGGCTTTGATGTAGATAGGACACTATATATAGTCCTCTGTACATCCCAATGTTCGGCTTTGATGTAGATAGGACACTATATATAGTCCTCTGTACATCCCAATGTTCGGCTTTGATGTAGATAGGACACTATATATAGTCCTCTGTACATCCCAATGTTCGGCTTTGATGTAGATAGGACACTATATATAGTCCTCTGTACATCCCAATGTTCGGCTTTGATGTAGATAGGACACTATATATAGTCCTCTGTACATCCCAATGTTCGGCTTTGATGTAGATAGGACACTATTTATAGTCCTCTGTACATCCCAATGTTCGGCTTTGATGTAGGGAGGACAATATATATAGTCATCTGTACATCCCAATGTTCGGCTTTGATGTAGGTAGGACAATATATATAGTCCTCTGTACATCCCAATGTTCGGCTTTGATGTAGATAGGACACTATATATAGTCCTATGTACATCCCAATGTTCGGCTTTGATGTAGATAGGACACTATATATAGTCCTCTGTACATCCCAATGTTCGGCTTTGATGTAGGGAGGACAATATATATATTACTAGTCCCCTGTTTGGAACAATCAACATATAATATAGATTATACTATGGTTTAAGATACTTTAAAATTAGTACGTAATGTTCCTATAAAAGTGTGTGTTTATTATAGTGTCACTCCTATTTAATGGGCCAGCCATTTCTGACTTATGAGACACCTCTTTTTATGAACATCAGTACTTCCTGAATCCTATGCTTGTATACCAGGCGCCAGGTTGGTAGGCAATCGGTAACCATTATTTAACTAGTTTGTGGCTCACCAACTGGCCATATCAGAACGAACCCCTGACGAGATTCGAATGTTCTACCTCCCGCTCCGTAGGCGGACGCCTTTACCACTAGGCCACGGAGACGGTATATATATAACTATATAAATAAAGGACGCAATAACAGGAAGTTGTTTTCATTTGTAAGATATTCATGCTACAATTCGGGATCTATTTATCTTCCTTTCTAATAATATGCCACCGGTTTCTATAATTATCTGTAAGTTCGTGCGATAATTAATCGTGTCAGGGCCATTGAACATTTGTTTTCCGGGATATAATCGAAGCAGCTTTCGTAATTGATAGGCTGCGTCTGCATTTAGTTAAGATGAAATCGGGATTTCATGACGTTTGAAATCGTGAATTTGAAATCATGAATTTGAAATCGTGAATTAAAAAATCATGAATTTAGCATAATTGGTGTTTCATAGAAATGTTAAATATACTAACACCATGCAAAAACTATGCACTTTTATATTGAGCGTTACTTTTAGCTACAAATATTAGAATTATGCATTTTACTATTATACAGACGGATATGTAGTCCAGTGGTAACACGCTGGACTGGTAATACAGGGATCGTAGGTTCGATCCCCCGTCTGACCCTAATACAATTAACAGTCTTTCAGATGGGACGTAAAACCGAGGTCTCGTGTCGGTGCTTTACACCGTGCACGTAAAAGAACCAGAGGAGACTCTGGAATGGGTCTCTGTCTGTATCATGCACTATCCTCCAAAATCTAAAATGACTAAAGTCTTCAGGAGGCGTCGCTCATATGGGCAACCGGTAGCGACGATAAATAAACGTAAAACACACACACATTTTACTATTATGAGCGAAGAATATAATCCTTCACACATAGCACTAATTCACCAACTATTTCGCAAAGTTTGATACCAAATTCTCTTATATATTTGTCTAAAGAAGGGATATAACTTTTACCTCTAAGGAAAGTACACACTTTCTTTTTGTCATGTAATTTCCTCTTTTATGCTTCTTTTAAACTCATATGATATCAAACTATCTACCTCGAGATATGGTTCAAGCAAACGCTGTATATATCTCGTTTCAAGCGACGGGGTTTACAAAATAGGACAATATCTATTTGAATGTATCCTGATAACTAAATTAATATAGATAATGTTTGGTAAAGCATGCATTTTAATGACATGCAATGCATAGTTTTTTGTGTTTGTTGAGCAATTATGTGACTTGAGAATAATTTAGACTAGTCGATGTGTAGACAAGATGCTATAACTGCAGAGTTTATGTTTATCTCGTCTGTAATATCTCTGCTAATCATATACGCTATGATCTGCTATAACTGCAGAGTTTATGTTTATCTCGTCTGTAATATCTCTGCTAATCATATACGCTATGATCTGCTATAACTGCAGAGTTTGTGTTTATCTCGTCTGTAATATATATGCTAATCATATACGCCATGATCTGCTATAACTGCAGAGTTTATGTTTATCTCGTCTGTAATATATCTGCTAATCATATACGCTATGATCTGCTATAACTGCAGAGTTTATGTTTGATCTCGTCTGTAATATCTCCGCTAATCATGTTCGCTATGATCTGATCAAAGCGAAGTTAGAAGTCATATAACCAATACTTAATCAGTGTGCAATAGTACGTATGTTGCCTTTCAGTGGTTTATCATTGTTTTAGAGCAGTTTTTAATATCCGATTAATAGTCGTATTGCAGCTTTATCCCTAGCATGGGTGCCAGTCTGTCGATATTTCACTTTTTATCTTCTGGCAAAAATTATATGATCAGAAACTCAATACGGCCCAATTAATAGTCTCGGTGTTAAAAATATATTTATTTGTCTGACCAGGCAAACTATATCGACGCCTGTTCCCAGACTACTTTATTCCTAACATACTGTGAATGCGAAATTATGTTGTTCATCTCTTAATGTTGGAGTGGCATTGTAGTTTTATGACGCAGACTATATTGTAATATTATTGTGAATACAATGATGAGATATAAATAAAGAATTTAAAAAAATGTAATTTATATAAGAAGTCAGGAAATTGCAAACTGAAGGTGGGTTATACTGTCACATTTGGCGGAAGAATACGTGTGTAAACACAGTGACGTCATTCATATGTAACCGGTGTCAATGTTTGCCATTGGATTTGTAATATTTTTGCTATTTTTCAGTTTGACTTGAATAGATCTTCACAGTGGACGTGGTATCAGAAGAAATGAAAGATTGGAAATATAAATGAACAGACTGTATGTTTTTACTTTTTACTGTGTATTTAGTAGGCAATTTATTTGTTGTTTTACAACCATAAGCCTCATGTATTGTCATTTAAAGATTAAACTTAATTTATTTTACAACGATTGCGAAGCAAGTTTCAACAACTGGGACGAAACCGGAGTACCCGGAGAAAAACCCGCATGTCCGATCTGGCGACCACCGTACCATCTCACATACTTCCCAATCCAAGGATCGAACCCAACGGTTGCATTGGTGAGAAGCGAGCGCGCTAACCACTGCGCTAATCGGGTTGTATTGTCATTGAAGTGGCATTCAAAATGGCGTCTACACTATCGCATGTTCAAGGTTGCAATTATTCACTCCATTATTATATGCGATATGTATAGATACGTCACGATTACATAACTACTGTATAGTTCCGATTATACGCCAAACTAATCTGAAAGTCTGTTATGTGTTGTTGCAACCAAGAATAAATCAATCGCTTAGATTGTACCGTCGTATCATCTGATAACAATAAAGTGTGATCACGCTGTTTACTACGTATCGATATAGAACATCATTGCATCTATTTATGTAAGTTAACGTAAACATTGTAAAACCGTAATACAACTAAACAATTTCAGAGTTTTCAATGTCAACCTGGATCAAAGGTCTTACATTTCATTTCATCCCATTTACTAATTTTCCATACCTTCTAATTCAGTTCACCACCAATTAGTGCACGCATGATGACAAAACTTGTTACAAATTGCCCCACAAATCACAATTACGCATACATAACATAACATAACATAATATTTATTCAGCATAAAATAGCATGTGCATATTTATAGTCAATACAAAACAATGGTAGAAGAAATTCGAAAAGACAAAAACATGAACCGTACAAAGTCATATAATATGGTGTTTTCAAGGGAAAGCTAAGTATATTAAAGTGGATTAGTCATCAGTTCTCATTTTAAATGCAAAGTATATGAATTTTGATATGTTGTTTAAAATTACAGTAGATTTGGTTGTCATTAAATTGGTAAACTTATTCATACTTGGCCAACTACAATAGTAAGGTCGCATGTACTGTTTACGCAGCTGTCTATACTTCGGGCAAACTAGTAAGAAATGGTACTCGGATTCCACAACATGTAAGTTACAGTTTATACAAATGCGGTCTCTTCGGTCAGTATTTAGATATCGTCCGGTCTCGATGGCAAGGTCATGTGATGAAAGTCTGAATCTGGTAAGGCATGTTCTATATTTAGAATAGTTAATACAGCTAAGATACTGTTCTAACTCAAAATCATGTTTAAATATACAATATGTGTTAAGTCTAGTCGAGTTATTAATGTTCGTGTACCAGGTTTGTCTATATATATCAAGAATACGTTGCTTAATCGAAGCATAATTACAATAAAATGGG
>CM026394.1:19066233-19101805 GCA_014843695.1 Archivesica marissinica | reverse complement strand
ATAGTGCAGTACATTTAGCCAAAAAAATGACCGAACCAGAGAAAAAAATTGAACAGATAGTGCACCTATATTGCCATCATTTATAAGGTTTCATCTTTCAGAAAAAATAAAATCTTTTTTTCTGAGCGTGGTGGAAATATAATTATTTTCAAGGTCAAGGTCACCAGGAATGGTAAAAGCATGAAGTGGAGATATATAGCATTAGCCAGATATATGTAGGCATAAACAGTTAATACTCCCTAAATACTCATTTGAGTATAATGATGTAAACAAATTAAGAAAGTGTACAGTCATTTAAGGATGACCTTGACACCCATTTTCAAGGTCAAGGTCAAACTTCTGACATTTTTCACTTGCTTTACTGCTGTTATATTTATTATTATATTCAAAACGATTTATATAAGCTTTTTTCGGATACATTAATATTGTGTATGTAAACAGTAGTCTTAGGATTCAGATTGAAGCAGACTTGGTAGTATACATAACCGGGATTGTATCAATAATGGTAGGTAAGTAATACTACTGAACATAATAAGAATTCATATATCTGAATCATAATCAAACATTTTGGTGATATTTTAAGCATATTTTCAGTAATATATAATTATTCTAAACATTTCGAACTTAGGGTACTTGTTTCTTCTATATCATGACATGTCACGTTTTCTGTTAGATACATTAAATGAACTAAGGATTTTGTAGTTCCTATCGGGAAGTGCTACGGTATGAACAGAACGCAGCCTTGACACAAAATCTTGAAATTCCAATATGCGCTGACGACTCATTTGTGCAGTTCATGGCTGATAATATTGGTCATAACATCCGAACAATTGACGAACTGAATACATGTCATGGGATGGGCATAATTGCGATTGTTACCCCAGAAAGCTGATCCAAAAAGGTTATTCCAAGGGCAAACCTTTCTACTTCTGATATTGTGGAAATGACAAGAATCAGAATACACTAGTCTTTAAAGCCTTGCCGAAGTCTATCACAGAAGACAAGACGTACAATATAGACATACTTTGGAAGATATCGTGGGTACTAAGACCGAAGTCACCACTATGGAATGGCACCATGCAGATGATTTACGATGGAAGTCACCCAGGTGCTTCCTCTACATTCTTCATGCCGATGATTGACATGGATCCATCAAATGAAACGTGTATATACTCCACCCTTATCTTTGTAGCAGAATAACTAGAGACATATAACGTCACACCTGTATTGACATTTGATCAGCCACTTTGATGGAAGGCTCAATGCTTAATAGAGACAGAGACACCAGATAGCCATCTAAAGAAGATAGTTCTTCGGTAGGGTGGACTTCATATGCAGATGAGCTACATGGGTTGCATAGCCCATCTTATGACTGACTCGGGTATGACAGAGCTATTTCAGACAGTGTATACAGATAACACTGTTCCACACATGCTAAGTGGCAAGGCAATTTCACGAGCCGTGCCTTGGCAGAATTGGCACTCGGTATCATTCTTGTGTCTATCTACTTTGACATCGACTTATCCAGCTACATTAGTGTAGAGACGCAGATGGATAGCGAATGGATTATGAATTTGGAAGATCAGAACACTGAAGATGAAGTGGATGCAATACATCCTGACAGAGAAAATGGAGAAAGAGAAAGTGAAGATGGTGTGATTGATAGTACAGAAGTATGTGAAGAAATTAATGAATGAAAGTGTTAAACAACCTGATGAAGATGAACAAAAACATAGGATATTAAGACTGCGGTGAGATCTGATATTGTTACGAATTTAGCACACACATGGAAAGCTAAAATAGAAGAAATGAAAAGTAAAGGAAGAACATCAAGACCATAGGTACAATACATAGAAATGCTTGACATCTTGAAGAAATACACCAAGACTGGCGAATACACCTCCAAGCTGTTTTGGATATGCTTCCATACATGGCTGCATCTGGACATACTGCCTATACAATATCATTACACATCTACATGTCCAACATGCTTGACATACAGAACAAGCATCCATATGCGTATCAACACTTTATGGACGAAAAACATGTTGTTAGACGGAATGAAAAATACTGGGCAGGTCTTAGTACAGATCTCATAATTGAAAAGGTATAAAAACCGTTGGTGGACTGACTCGGGGAGCTACAAAGGACAATGTGGATTTTGTCTCGACCTGGTTGAACTGGAAAGCAAAACGTAACGAGCGAACAACATGGGGATTGCGGAAAGTCTAGACTTGCAAAAGATGATATAATAGTGATGGCTGAGTATTTGGTGAACAGAAACCCGTTTACACCGGAACCTGAGCTGAGAAGCATATCAAGTGGTGTAGTGGCCGATGAAAGAGTGTCAATGGATAGGACAAATGAAATCAGTAAAGTTATACTCACCGATATGACGGGCAAACCGGCAGAATCCAATGTGTTCAGAAGAAACAAACAAGACATTCCTATGCGTGATGATGCAAATACAGAGATGAAAAATGAAATGATCATGGTAGACCCACAGCTTCTTTTTCAAAGAATGATATCAGCAGCTCACAACGAAGTCCCAGAGGAGGATTTAGACATGTGTTTCTCCCATGAACTGTGTTCCTTCCCACCAGCATTGTTCGAGAGCCCCAGCCTGATAAGTCAAGCAAACAAGTCAGCTCTCCAAACTGAAATGCTCAAGACAGTTTCCAACAAACACAAACTAACTGGCCTGAATGCAAATGTATGTAATGTACGCTATGTCTTAGATTGTGGTGCTCTATTGCAAAAGATCCCATGGGAGAGAGGTCAAACATACAAGGCCATATACTAGACGTGTGTTAAATTTTGCATTGAAAAGTACAAGTCATGCTCAGTCATTTTTGATGTATATGAAGATGGAGCATCAACGAAAGACAATACACACAGGAGACGAACAGGCGGTCAAATTTGAGCTGAAATTGAACTGGATATGATAATGAGTTCATAGAAACATCAGGTACGTCTAAACAAAAGGAACAGACAGAAGTTCATAAACTTATTGTCAGGTTATTTGGCGGAGGCTGGAGTGAATGTGATTAATGCCAAGTCAGATGCTGACTACTTAATAGTGAAATCAGCTCTAGATGCTTCACTATGCCAGAACAGAATTGTCGTTGGTGAGGACACTGATTTATTAGTAATGTTTTACTATGCCAGGAACCTTGAGAATAGCATACAACTCATTTCAGAAGGAAAAAAGAACAAATGCTGCAATGTCAGCGAGGTCCAAGAACATATTGGCCCTGAAATATGTAACAATATACTGTTTCTACATGCATTTCTGGACTGCGACAGTGTCCAAGCCTAGTGGCATTGGTAAGTCAGCAGCTCTGAAGACTTTCAAAAGAAGTCCTTCATTTCGTAAGTGTGCTTCAGTTTTCAATGAAAATCTAGAAGACATTACCAAGGATGATATTATTAATGCAGGTGAAGCTACAATGATATGCTTATATGGAGGAAATCCAGACCAAGTTACATTAAATCAACTGTGTGTTGACTCGTTTCTGCGGAAAGTAGCCACTAACAATGTCTACATTGACCCGAAGTCTTTGCCACCTACAAGAAATGCCTGCAAGTATCACAGTTTACGTGCATATGCACAAATGTTAGAATGGAAGGGAATCGTTAATGATCCAACTGAGTATGGCTGGGAGTTGCATGGAAACATGCTTGTTCCCCGACAAACTGATATGCCACCTGCTCCAGAGAAACTGAAAATAGTACGCTGTTCCTGCAAGATGGGCTGTAAAACCTCAAGTTGTAGCTACAGAAAACTAGGGTTACCGTGCAGTGTTGTATGTCGGAACTGAAATCAGTCTTGTACTAACTGGCCTAGACCTGATGAAATTAACGAGTGACAGTGACCAACAGTTGATGGATTAACCACATTATACTAATAATTGGTATGATTCCTGACATTGTCTACGAATTTAAACATGGCTGAAAATGATATACGTTTAAAGTAATATATTGCAAACACATAATACATGTATATTATAGCATGCTGAGGGGTTTTAATCGAAAGCACTGACCGATAATGTGTTCCATTTATATCCCTGAATTATGTTGTAGTAAACACTAAATGTTTAGACAAACAATGTAACGAAGTTGTCCTTGGAATTTAAGATATTTTACAGAGCACAAATCAATCTGCAAATAAAACACTGCATATGTACGCAACTTTTAAAAAATTTGATATTTCTGAAAATCATTAAAGAGCGTAAAATGTCCATAAAGGCAAGTATTTTTGTTCAGATAACATTCAAATTGCATTTTTGCTATGTAGATATATTATATTCATTACTTCCAAACTCTAAATCAAATATGCGTACCTTCATATTTTGTAGAAAAATTAATTCCAGAAATTCCTGGTAAAAATTTCGAAAATATGTGAAAGTGCCAATGTTTTTTATTTCCACCAAGAGTTGAGAAAAAGATTTTATTGTGTCATATCATACACAGGCCTTTGACATAACAAAACCAGTATTCCCATTTCTGTTCAAATTTTTCCTACCCCAATGTCCTATTTGTACTGTACTAATATGCATTGTGTAGTTTCCCGTCTCCTTTCTTAAATCATTCCGCAGCTGATAATATGTACTAATTTAGTTATTTATATATGTACATTGTCCTGTTATTGAACTGAACACTTGCTTTGACATTGGGATGGAACTAAAATAAACGAGTTAATTTAAATTTACTAAACCCAATCAGACTTTACCTCTCATAGGACGCGATCATACATCTGGTATTTTATGTTTTAACCCTTCCCCCTTAGAGATGTAGTTTTATTTCATACATTTGGCTGTAATTTACCTATCGTACGCAATGGATAAGCTGTGAACTTGCCTACTCCACCTTCATGGAGATTACTAGCAAGTATTAAGTGTTGTATACACTACGTTGTTCCGATCTTTATTATAGCTTGTTTGACTACTAATGTGTCGATCTATGTCAATAGGCATTGGCGTCAAGAGGTTCTTCTAAGGGGGAAAGGGTTACGGTCCAAGCATATTGGCAATATTTTGATACTACATGTATTAAGTTAGTTCATAGCTATCAAATGAAATGCTAAAATCTTGGGGGAATGCTAACGGTTTGCACAGTTATGCATACCTATTGTGATGCCACATCGGTGAAATAAGTCATCTTCACAACCGAGGTACTATTCACTAATATATAATCATACACGCAATGTCTTCATGAACACTTTACCTGAAATCTTAAATAATTATGTAAACTTACAATCTCATTCTTGCGTACAAGTTATGAAAAAAAATAACATAAACAGAATGCACTACCGTTCTTGTTCGAGCATTAGGGGAATATTAACGGGCCAATGTGGCGGAGTGGTTACGGTCGCTGAATACAAATAACTTGCCCTTAGTTTATACACATTTATTTTAGCTCGATTGCGAAACAAGTTTTTTCAACTTATATAAATCATTCTCGAGACCTCATTCCTGATGGAATCCATCGCCACGAGGAAGAGAGAAGAGGCAACGTGGAATTTAAATGCCTTGCCTAAGGGCACAATCGTAACGGCTCCAGCGGGGCTCGAACTCCGGACCTTTCGCACCTGAAGCGAACGCCCATCCACTGCGCTATCACGACTTCACCGGTGTAGGTTCGAATCCCAATGGTCGTGTTGAATTATTTTCATGTGAGGAAGCTGTCCATATGGCTCGTGGACGATCGGTGGTTCTACTCGGGTGCCCGTCCGTGCCTGAAATACTGCTCGGCGGTGAACCCCGAGTCGACCACGGCTAATACGGTTGGGCGCCATCTAATTCGTCTCGGTAAGAATAACATACAGCGTGACAGACAGTATTTCCTGTGATACACGTGCTATTATCTTGGTGTCACGTGTCTGTGAACCTATTCAATGCTATAACAACGGTTATGTTTCTGATATAATCCCCAGGATGACATTTATTGCCAGTATTATCTACTATTGAGTCATGCATTTGTTTACATTTAGCAGAACAAAATCTCCTACGTTTGATACAAAAGTCAGCAAGCATCATTTCTTAGAAATTACCTGGAACAGACCACTGATAGCGTATGCTCAATGTTAATATTTTTAATATTAAGCCTGGAAACAGTTGTCGATATACATTAAATATTAAATATTGTTATCCGATTAACTCTTTCATCGCCGAATAAATTCAACGCAATGTGCAAACAACATAGATCCAGATCAGCCGCGGCGTAACGCCGCGTCTGATCAGGATCTATGTTGTTTGCTATTCGGACAGGTGCTTCAGCTCCACTGTCTGAAGGGCAATCAGCATACAGCAGCATATAGCCTGACATGTGGAATACTTATTTAAATAAACACGTAATGAAGAAATGCGTGTCACAGCAGATTGAAGTTTAAACTTTATTTATCTTACAACGATTGCGATGCAAGTTCTAACAACTTCTAACTAACAAAAATCTCTCTCGTTGGCGCGGATGAAAGCGTACATGTGGTCATTCGTGTGTGTGTGGGGGGGGGGCAGAGAGATCGGGCGACCTCCGTATCATCTCGCATACTTCCCGGTCCAAGGATCGAACCCGGGTTGCATTGGTGAGAAGAGAGCGTGTTAACCACTGCGCTAACATGACTATGACAGAATACACAAATGTATCAACAATTAACATAATAGAGTACCCCGGTTTAAGAATAATAGCCTTTATACAGTAGCATACACGCTGTGTTCTATGAAGTAACACAGCATACACGCTGTGTTCTATGAAGTAACACAGCTCAATACCAGAGCATAGATTCACATTTTTTATAGTTTATCGTCCATAAAACATTGCTAAAGCCATTTCTTTCGCAATCTTAATGTTTCCAATTGAAAATAAAAATGCAGAGGTGGGACTTTATTTCTCAATAAAAATGATTAATTACACGTGGTTCCATATGGTTCTAATCAATATTTCAAGACATATTCTACGATTGAACAGACATCGTTCATAATCATTGATTCTAGAATTATTCCTGGTAATACAGAACCCCGAAAATAAAATCGCCCGGAACAGTTATTTTTTTATCTGTGCCTTGTCACACACACACACACACTCATATATATATATATAGATACTGCCGTGTGCTATCTGAGTTGCAGCCATATAAACCAACAATGTGCTAATTCTTTCTTCAAAATGGCAGATATGATTGTAAAAATGATAACCCGTGTGTGTTTCACGCTTTTTTATCGTCCTATCGGTTGCCCTTTTGAGCGACGCCTCCTGAAGGGATTAGTCATTTTAGATTGTTGGAGGATGGTGCAATGATACAGACAGAGACCCATTCCAGAGTCTCCTCTGGTTATTTCACGTGTGTATAGCACCGACACGAGCCCTCGGTTTAATGTCCCATCTGAAAGACTGTTAATTTTATTAGAGTCAGACGGGGGATCGAATCTGCGATCCCAGGATTACCAGTCCAGCGTGTTACCACTGGACTACAGATCCGTCTGTAGATTGTGAATCGGACTTGGAACTTTCAGGCTAGACGCAATACAGTATAGAATCTAACTTGAAACATTGAAGTCACATTGAAACCTACGGAAGCATATTGGGGCCGTTTTGAGATAGAAATTTATAATTAGAACTCAGATGTTAAATGTTAGATCTTAGAAGTCATAAAACGTCAAAAGCGGAATCTGACAGGCTAACTGACTCGGTGAGAAGATGTCGACCAAAATTAATGCATATTTAATAAAAACAATTTACGTTTATTTATCGTCGCTAACGGTTGCCCATATGAGCGACGCCTCCTGAAGAGATTAGTCATTTTAGATTTTTGGAGGATAGTGCAATGATACAGACAGAGACCCATTCCAGAGTCTTCTCTGGTTCTTTTACGTGCACGGTGTAAAGCACCGACACGAGACCTCGGTTTAAAGTCCCATCTGAAAGACTGTTAAAAACAACCAACGTGTGGACACTATTTATATTAAGAATAACTATGGCATGGTTTACTGTTAAGCACATACTTCTAAGATCTAACTCCCAGTTTCTAAGGTTTAACATCTAAGACAAAAGTTCTAAGTTCTAATTATAATTGTAACATCTGTCCCAAAAGGCCCCAATAGACGTCAAGAATTGATACTTCATAAACTGTGTTTGTTTGCATTCATGTTATGGAGTGCACAATACCAAGTAGACAGTGTAGTGTATACCAAGTACATGGTGTAGTGTATACCAAGTACACAGTGTAGTGTATACCAAGTACACAGTGTAGTGGATACCAAGTACACAGTGTAGTGGATACCAAGTACACAGTGTAGTGGATACCAAGTACACAGTGTAGTGGATACCAAGTACACAGTGTAGTGTATACCAAGTACACAGTGTAGTGTATACCAAGTACACAGTTAGTGTAGTGGATACCAAGTACACAGTGTAGTGGATACCAAGTACACAGTGTAGTGTATACCAAGTACACAGTGTAGTGTAGTGGATACCAAGTACACAGTGTAGTGTATACCAAGTACACAGTGTAGTGTATACCAAGTACACGTGTGTAGTGGATACCAAGTACACAGTGTAGTGGATACCAAGTACACAGTGTAGTGGATACCAAGTACACAGTGTAGTGTAGTGGATACCAAGTACACAGTGTAGTGGATACCAAGTACACGGTGTAGTGTATACCAAGTACACGGTGTAGTGTATACCAAGTACACAGTGTAGTGTATACCAAGTACACAGTGTAGTGGATACCAAGTACACAGTGTAGTGTAGTGTTACCAAGTACACAGTGTAGTGTATACCAAGTACACAGTGTAGTGTAGTGGATACCAAGTACACAGTGTAGCGGATACCAAGTACACAGTGTAGTGGATACCAAGTACACAGTGTAGTGTATACCAAGTACACAGTGTAGTGGATACCAAGTACACAGTGTAGTGGATACCAAGTACACGGTGTAGTGTATACCAAGTACACGGTGTAGTGTATACCAAGTACACAGTGTAGTGTATACCAAGTACACAGTGTAGTGGATACCAAGTACACAGTGTAGTGTATACCAAGTACATGGTGTAGTGGATACCAAGTACACAGTGTAGTGGATACCAAGTACATGGTGTAGTGGATACCAAGTACACAGTGTAGTGGATACCAAGTACACAGTGTAGTGTAGTACCAAGTACACAGTGTAGTGGATACCAAGTACACGGTGTAGTGTATACCAAGTACACAGTGTAGTGTATACCAAGTACACAGTGTAGTGTAGTGGATACCAAGTACACAGTGTAGTGGATACCAAGTACACGGTGTAGTGTATACCAAGTACACAGTGTAGTGGATACCAAGTACACAGTGTAGTGTAGTGGATACCAAGTACACAGTGTAGTGGATACCAAGTACACAGTGTAGTGTATACCAAGTACACAGTGTAGTGGATACCAAGTACACAGTGTAGTGGATACCAAGTACACAGTGTAGTGGATACCAAGTACACGGTGTAGTGTATACCAAGTACACGGTGTAGTGTATACCAAGTACACAGTGTAGTGTATACCAAGTACACAGTGTAGTGGATACCAAGTACACAGTGTAGTGTATACCAAGTACATGGTGTAGTGGATACCAAGTACACAGTGTAGTGGATACCAAGTACATGGTGTAGTGGATACCAAGTACACAGTGTAGTGGATACCAAGTACACAGTGTAGTGTAGTGGATACCAAGTACACAGTGTAGTGGATACCAAGTACACGGTGTAGTGTATACCAAGTACACAGTGTAGTGTATACCAAGTACACAGTGTAGTGTAGTGGATACCAAGTACACAGTGTAGTGGATACCAAGTACACGGTGTAGTGTATACCAAGTACACAGTGTAGTGGATACCAAGTACACAGTGTAGTGGATACCAAGTACACGGTGTAGTGTATACCAAGTACACAGTGTAGTGGATACCAAGTACACAGTGTAGCGGATACCAAGTACACAGTGTAGTGTATACCAAGTACACAGTGTAGTGTAGTGGATACCAAGTACACAGTGTAGTGGATACCAAGTACACAGTGTAGTGTATACCAAGTACACAGTGTAGTGTAGTGGATACCAAGTACACAGTGTAGTGGATACCAAGTACACGGTGTAGTGTATACCAAGTACACAGTGTAGTGGATACCAAGTACACAGTGTAGTGGATACCAAGTACACGGTGTAGTGTATACCAAGTACACAGTGTAGTGGATACCAAGTACACAGTGTAGCGGATACCAAGTACACAGTGTAGTGTATACCAAGTACACAGTGTAGTGTAGTGGATACCAAGTACACAGTGTAGTGGATACCAAGTACACAGTGTAGTGTATACCAAGTACACAGTGTAGTGTATACCAAGTACACAGTGTAGTGGATACCAAGTAGTGTAGTGTATACCAAGTACACAGTGTAGTGTAGTGTATACCAAGTACACAGTGTGTGTAGTGGATACCAAGTACACAGTGTAGTGTAGTGATACCAAGTACACAGTGTAGTGTATACCAAGTACACAGTGTAGTGTACCAAGTACACAGTGTAGTGTATACCAAGTACACAGTGTAGTGTATACCAAGTACACAGTGTAGTGTATACCAAGTAACAGTGTAGTGGATACCAAGTACACAGTGTAGTGGATACCAAGTACACAGTGTAGTGTATACCAAGTACACAGTGTAGTGTAGTGGATACCAAGTACACAGTGTAGTGTATACCAAGTACACAGTGTAGTGTATACCAAGTACACAGTGTAGTGTATACCAAGTACACAGTGTAGTGGATACCAAGTACACAGTGTAGTGTATACCAAGTACACAGTGTAGTGGATACCAAGTACACAGTGTAGTGTATACCAAGTACATGGTGTAGTGTAGTGGATACCAAGTACACAGTGTAGTGTAGTGGATACCAAGTACACAGTGTAGTGTAGTGGATACCAAGTACACAGTGTAGTGGATACCAAGTACACAGTGTAGCGGATACCAAGTACACAGTGTAGTGGATACCAAGTACACAGTGTAGTGGATAAACACATTTGGTTTTTGCTAATACAAATTTGTTCTAGCCTGATTGTGAAACAAGTTCTTACAACTTATATTAACCACTATCGATACCTCATTCCTGATGGAATCCATCGCCACGAAGTAGAGAGAAGAGACAATGTGGAACTTAAATGCCTTGCCTAAGGAAACACTCGGCTACAATCGGTAACGGCTACAGCTGGACTCGAACTCCGGGCCTTTCGCAATTGAAGCGAACGCACTACCACTGCCTATCACGACTTCCAGGACATTTTGTTTAACAGAGAAGTGTCATTAGTTATTATAATCTGAACACATATCAGGTTCGAAGATCTGTTCTGCATTACTATGATTTAGGGTCAATTTTATTATATGAAAATAATTATTTAAAATAGTAAAGTTTATTAATTTCTACAATCCGACTGATTGGTGCATAATTTATGAACTTAGCAGTATTAAGAATACATCACTTAGAATGCTTGATTGGGTCAAGGATTATAATATATATATATATATATACATATAGTCCGTCCGCCTCCGTTGTCGAGTGGTTAAGTTCGCTGACTTGTATACCACTGTAACCTATTATCTCTGATGGTCACGGGTTCGAGTCCCGCTCAGACCGTGTCTCATTTATATGAAAAAGTTGGCAGTTTCTTACGGATGTTGGTGCACCAAGTACTGGTTAACCGCTGGAGCCTGCCCAGGAAATGTGTTGTTAGGTATACTTCCCCATCGCTCAAATGGGAAACCGGTAGCGATGTTAAATAAAACTTAGGACACTATATATAGTCCTCTGTACATCCGAATGTTCGGCTTTGATGTAGATAGGACAATATATATAGTCCTCTGTACATCCGAATGTTCTGCTTTGATGTAGATAGGACAATATATATAGTCCCCTGTACATCCGAATGTTCGGCTTTGATGTAGATAGGACAATATATATAGTCTTCTGTACATCCGAATGTTCGGCTTTGACGTAGATAGGACAATATATATAGTCCTCTGTACATCCGAATGTTCGGCTTTGATGTAGAGAGGACAATATATATAGTCCTCTGTACATCCGAATGTTCGGCTTTGACGAAGATAGGACAATATATATAGTCCTCTGTACATCCGAATGTTCGGCTTTGATGTAGATAGGACAATATATATAGTCATCTGTACATCCGAATGTTCGGCTTTGATGTAGATAGGACAATATATATAGTCATCTGTACATCCGAATGTTCGGCTTTGATGTATAGAGGACAATATATATAGTCCTCTGTACATCCGAATGTTCGGCTTTGATGTAGATAGGACACTATATATAGTCCTCTGTACATCCGAATGTTCGGCTTTAGTGTAGATAGGACACTATATATAGTCCTCTGTACATCCGAATGTTCGGCTTTGATGTAGATAGGACACTATATATAGTCCTCTGTACATCCCAATGTTCGGCTTTGATGTAGATAGGACACTATATATAGTCCTCTGTACATCCCAATGTTCGGCTTTGATGTAGATAGGACACTATATATAGTCCTCTGTACATCCCAATGTTCGGCTTTGATGTAGATAGGACACTATATATAGTCCTCTGTACATCCCAATGTTCGGCTTTGATGTAGATAGGACACTATATATAGTCCTCTGTACATCCCAATGTTCGGCTTTGATGTAGATAGGACACTATATATAGTCCTCTGTACATCCCAATGTTCGGCTTTGATGTAGATAGGACACTATTTATAGTCCTCTGTACATCCCAATGTTCGGCTTTGATGTAGGGAGGACAATATATATAGTCATCTGTACATCCCAATGTTCGGCTTTGATGTAGGGAGGACAATATATATAGTCCTCTGTACATCCCAATGTTCGGCTTTGATGTAGATAGGACACTATATATAGTCCTATGTACATCCCAATGTTCGGCTTTGATGTAGATAGGACACTATATATAGTCCTCTGTACATCCCAATGTTCGGCTTTGATGTAGGGAGGACAATATATATATTACTAGTCCCCTGTTTGGAACAATCAACATATAATATAGATTATACTATGGTTTAAGATACTTTAAAATTAGTACGTAATGTTCCTATAAAAGTGTGTGTTTATTATAGTGTCACTCCTATTTAATGGGCCAGCCATTTCTGACTTATGAGACACCTCTTTTTATGAACATCAGTACTTCCTGAATCCTATGCTTGTATACCAGGCGCCAGGTTGGTAGGCAATCGGTAACCATTATTTAACTAGTTTGTGGCTCACCAACTGGCCATATCAGAACGAACCCCTGACGAGATTCGAATGTTCTACCTCCCGCTCCGTAGGCGGACGCCTTTACCACTAGGCCACGGAGACGGTATATATATAACTATATAAATAAAGGACGCAATAACAGGAAGTTGTTTTCATTTGTAAGATATTCATGCTACAATTCGGGATCTATTTATCTTCCTTTCTAATAATATGCCACCGGTTTCTATAATTATCTGTAAGTTCGTGCGATAATTAATCGTGTCAGGGCCATTGAACATTTGTTTTCCGGGATATAATCGAAGCAGCTTTCGTAATTGATAGGCTGCGTCTGCATTTAGTTAAGATGAAATCGGGATTTCATGACGTTTGAAATCGTGAATTTGAAATCATGAATTTGAAATCGTGAATTAAAAAATCATGAATTTAGCATAATTGGTGTTTCATAGAAATGTTAAATATACTAACACCATGCAAAAACTATGCACTTTTATATTGAGCGTTACTTTTAGCTACAAATATTAGAATTATGCATTTTACTATTATACAGACGGATATGTAGTCCAGTGGTAACACGCTGGACTGGTAATACAGGGATCGTAGGTTCGATCCCCCGTCTGACCCTAATACAATTAACAGTCTTTCAGATGGGACGTAAAACCGAGGTCTCGTGTCGGTGCTTTACACCGTGCACGTAAAAGAACCAGAGGAGACTCTGGAATGGGTCTCTGTCTGTATCATGCACTATCCTCCAAAATCTAAAATGACTAAAGTCTTCAGGAGGCGTCGCTCATATGGGCAACCGGTAGCGACGATAAATAAACGTAAAACACACACACATTTTACTATTATGAGCGAAGAATATAATCCTTCACACATAGCACTAATTCACCAACTATTTCGCAAAGTTTGATACCAAATTCTCTTATATATTTGTCTAAAGAAGGGATATAACTTTTACCTCTAAGGAAAGTACACACTTTCTTTTTGTCATGTAATTTCCTCTTTTATGCTTCTTTTAAACTCATATGATATCAAACTATCTACCTCGAGATATGGTTCAAGCAAACGCTGTATATATCTCGTTTCAAGCGACGGGGTTTACAAAATAGGACAATATCTATTTGAATGTATCCTGATAACTAAATTAATATAGATAATGTTTGGTAAAGCATGCATTTTAATGACATGCAATGCATAGTTGTTTGTGTTAGTTGAGCAATTATGTGACTTGAGAATAATTTAGACTAGTCGATGTGTAGACAAGATGCTATAACTGCAGAGTTTATGTTTATCTCGTCTGTAATATATCTGCTAATCATATTCGCTATGATCTGCTATAAATGCAGAGTTTGTGTTTATCTCGTCTGTAGTATCTCTGCTAATCATATTCGCTATGATCTGCTATAACTGCAGAGTTTGTGTTTATCTCGTCTGTAATATATATGCTAATCATATACGCCATGATCTGCTATAACTGCAGAGTTTGTGTTTATCTCGTCTGTAATATATCTGCTAATCATATACGCTATGATCTGCTATAACTGCAGAGTTTATGTTTGATCTCGTCTGTAATATCTCCGCTAATCATGTTCGCTATGATCTGATCAAAGCGAAGTTAGAAGTCATATAACCAATACTTAATCAGTGTGCAATAGTACGTATGTTGCCTTTCAGTGGTTTATCATTGTTTTAGAGCAGTTTTTAATATCCGATTAATAGTCGTATTGCAGCTTTATCCCTAGCATGGGTGCCAGTCTGTCGATATTTCACTTTTTATCTTCTGGCAAAAATGATATGATCAGAAACTCAATACGGCCCAATTAATAGTCTCGGTGTTAAAAATATATTTATTTGTCTGACCAGGCAAACTATATCGACGCCTGTTCCCAGACTACTTTATTCCTAACATACTGTGAATGCGAAATTATGTTGTTCATCTCTTAATGTTGGAGTGGCATTGTAGTTTTATGACGCAGACTATATTGTAATATTATTGTGAATACAATGATGAGATATAAATAAAGAATTTAAAAAAATGTAATTTATATAAGAAGTCAGGAAATTGCAAACTGAAGGTGGGTTATACTGTCACATTTGGCGGAAGAATACGTGTGTAAACACAGTGACGTCATTCATATGTAACCGGTGTCAATGTTTGCCATTGGATTTGTAATATTTTTGCTATTTTTCAGTTTGACTTGAATAGATCTTCACAGTGGACGTGGTATCAGAAGAAATGAAAGATTGGAAATATAAATGAACAGACTGTATGTTTTTACTTTTTACTGTGTATTTAGTAGGCAATTTATTTGTTGTTTTACAACCATAAGCCTCATGTATTGTCATTTAAAGATTAAACTTAATTTATTTTACAACGATTGCGAAGCAAGTTTCAACAACTGGGACGAAACCGGAGTACCCGGAGAAAAACCCACATGTCCGATCTGGCGACCACCGTACCATCTCACATACTTCCCAATCCAAGGATCGAACCCAACGGTTGCATTGGTGAGAAGCGAGCGCGCTAACCACTGCGCTAATCGGGTTGTATTGTCATTGAAGTGGCATTCAAAATGGCGTCTACACTATCGCATGTTCAAGGTTGCAATTATTCACTCCATTATTATATGCGATATGTATAGATACGTCACGATTACATAACTACTGTATAGTTCCGATTATACGCCAAACTAATCTGAAAGTCTGTTATGTGTTGTTGCAACCAAGAATAAATCAATCGCTTAGATTGTACCGTCGTATCATCTGATAACAATAAAGTGTGATCACGCTGTTTACTACGTATCGATATAGAACATCATTGCATCTATTTATGTAAGTTAACGTAAACATTGTAAAACCGTAATACAACTAAACAATTTCAGAGTTTTCAATGTCAACCTGGATCAAAGGTCTTACATTTCATTTCATCCCATTTACTAATTTTCCATACCTTCTAATTCAGTTCACCACCAATTAGTGCACGCATGATGACAAAACTTGTTACAAATTGCCCCACAAATCACAATTACGCATACATAACATAACATAACATAATATTTATTCAGCATAAAATAGCATGTGCATATTTATAGTCAATACAAAACAATGGTAGAAGAAATTCGAAAAGACAAAAACATGAACCGTACAAAGTCATATAATATGGTGTTTTCAAGGGAAAGCTAAGTATATTAAAGTGGATTAGTCATCAGTTCTCATTTTAAATGCAAAGTATATGAATTTTGATATGTTGTTTAAAATTACAGTAGATTTGGTTGTCATTAAATTGGTAAACTTATTCATACTTGGCCAACTACAATAGTAAGGTCGCATGTACTGTTTACGCAGCTGTCTATACTTCGGGCAAACTAGTAAGAAATGGTACTCGGATTCCACAACATGTAAGTTACAGTTTATACAAATGCGGTCTCTTCGGTCAGTATTTAGATATCGTCCGGTCTCGATGGCAAGGTCATGTGATGAAAGTCTGAATCTGGTAAGGCATGTTCTATATTTAGAATAGTTAATACAGCTAAGATACTGTTCTAACTCAAAATCATGTTTAAATATACAATATGTGTTAAGTCTAGTCGAGTTATTAATGTTCGTGTACCAGGTTTGTCTATATATATCAAGAATACGTTGCTTAATCGAAGCATAATTACAATAAAATGGGATGGTATGTTGATTACGCCATGTATTTCTCATTCCTATTTGGCATAGTAACGTTTTAATATTATGTATCCAATTATGTCCACCGTAGCAGTCGTTGTTCTCGGTGTCATGTAAAAGCATGTTATATGTTGCAGCGAGTATAGGGTTTGTAGTATTAAGACGTTTCAGCCAATATTTTATCATTATAAATTGTCTTGTTATTTTCATGGGGTAGCGCCCGAGTTCGCCATACAGGCAGTCAAGGTTTGTCGACTTTTTAACATGAAGCACTTTCTTTAAAAATTTACAATGTATTCGTTCAACCTGTTGCGATTCGCAGTATCCCCAAACCTCGGCAGAATAGTTCAAAATTGAGCCGACGAGGCTATCAAATAATTGACATTTATTCTTTGGTAGTAGTTCTAATTGGTTAAAAATTATAAATAAGTTATGCAGCGCATGTGCAGAATGCTGTGCAAGCTTTTTCTGTGTGCGGCACCAGCTACCGTTTTTATAAAAGTTGATACCTAGGTATTTAAAAGTAGACACTACTTCTAAAATGTGGTCGCATAGCGTAAAATCGAGTGTTGTGTGTCTCCCCTTTTCGAATATCATAATTTTCGACTTATATGTGTTTATTTTTAAACCCCATTCATTACAATATTGTTCCGTATCGCGTAGCATTGATTGTAAAGCTGTCAGTGTTTCCGCGAATATAACTAGCATACAAGCACCCAAGACCAATCGGGGTTAAAGAACTCAAGACAATGCCCGTCATGTCTCACTAACCGCTCTCAATGCTAACATCTGTATATTGTAACATCCTAATGTTTTCCAATCCATTTCAGATATCCTGTTGTATTTATATACCGTATATATATTGAATGAACTGAATAAAATATGTTTAAGCTAAAGGTCTTACAACAAAACATTCTTCAATGTTACACCAAAACTGATAAAGAAAACAATTATAATATAACATTATGTCCGATTAGCGCAGTGGTTAGCGCGCTCGCTTCTCACCAATGCAACCCGAGTTCGATCCTCGGAGAGGGAAGTATGTGAGATGGTACGGTGGTCGCCAGATCGGACAGGTGGGTTATCTCTGGGTACTCCGGTTTCCTCCCACACGAATGACCACATATACGCTTTCATCCGCGCCAACGAGAGTGATTAAACCGACACTACATCAAAGAAAATGCAAATTTCTACAGAATGTTATTTCCTATTATATGGTATAATATTTTTCAAAACTATTTGCCTAACAAACTGAGTATTTCAACTAATAAACAAACGTCGTATACGCGGTTTGTTTACATAACAAAATAATGTAAATAGGGTTTAACACGATAAATGGTACATATTTATCGTTATATGAAATCCTACTTGCAATTTTGAAAATGTGTAGACCACAAACACACTGTTTATTGATTCAATGTTAGTGTTCGAAAGTATTCGGAAGAATTTGTAGTAGCACTGAATGTATACGTGGAGAACGCATTTTATTTGCTTTTTGCGATGTAATGTCGCTTTAATATAAATTGTTAAAACTTGCTTCGCAATCGTTGTAAAATGAATAAAGTTAAAACATTTATAATACAATCGTTAGCCCAAAGCAGAGTAAGGGGACACTGTGGCTGAGTGGTTACAGTCGTTAAATTCACGTGGAGTCGTGATAGCGTAGTCGTAGCGCGTTCGCTTCTTGTGCGAAAGGCCCGGAGGAGTTCGAGTCCAGCTGTAGCCGTTGTGCAAAATATATGAAAAACAAACAATATTTGCACGAAATGTTATTATTGTGATATATAAATACATTAATCTATTTAATATACGACATCATTGATTTATTCTTATGAAGTTTATTAAAAAATAAATACGAGTTATAAGATTATTCAGCCGAGATAAGGAACATATTTAGTTCCGGTAAATAATTATAATCTACTATTGTGAGACGAAGGTTATTGAAGCGGAAACGATTGTATGTAGAGAGGAATTACGGAGTAAAGAGATTAGAGCTGATTGGGACAATTAACAATAAAAGACCAATGTCCGACTTAAATAAAATAATAATTAAATTAAGCAGAACTATATGCATGAGATATGCACCAGAAAATAAGAAATACGGAAGAAAGATATTATATATAGAAGAAAGACAAACTGGGTTTTATTATAATTATGAGACAGAAAATACTATATATCCTTAGACAAATCCAGTGGATCTATGATAAGTTAGACCCTGGCAGGACCTCAACTGAGATAGTGAGAGATAAATCGAAGTGTGGGTCACCACATCCACTGGGGGCTCGTCAGCCAAACATTGGAGGATCACGGGTCGCCATTCCGTTATGATTGTGTCCTTAGACAGCACTGCACGTACATTCCGCATTGCCTCTTCTATCTCCCTCGTGGTGATGGATTCCACCAGGAATGAGGTTTCAAGAGTGATTAATATAAGTTGTAAGAACTTGCTTCGCAATCGAGCTAAGATAAATTTGCATAAACTAAGGTCATTAAATTAAAATCACTTGCTGATGTAGGTTCGAAGTCCAATGTGATGGTCGAATTATTTCATGTGAGGCGTCTATTCATATGACTTGCGGTAGATGAAGCAAAGCGGAAACGTATTATAAATCTTTATTTATTTTACAACGATTGCGAAGCAAGTTCTAACAACTTATATTAATCACTCTCTCTCGTTGGCGCGCATGAAAGCGTAAATGTGGGCATTCGTGTGGGAGGAAACCGGAGTACCCGGAGAAAACCCACCTGTCCGATCTGGCGACCACCGTACCATCTCACATACTTCCAGGTCCGAGGATCGAACCCGGGTTACATTGATGAGAAGCGAGCGCGCCAACCACTGCGCTAATCGGACGTATTGTGGGTTATTGGGTTCACGATTTCTTAGTAAAGCATTTCATTCATACATTCAGTTCAGATTCTTACGCTTGACCATGTGACCAAATTCCAGGAAATACTGAATACCATCTACATATATTACATGCATTCCAATTTTGAAACGCTGTCGTGGCGTCATATCTTTGTAATTGCTTTCAAAAGGCCAGCGTAATATACCAAAGCATGTACGTAAATGTACGAAATTAATAATTTTAATTAGTAAGATTTTATTATATAGGTGTGTATTTTAAGTAATATATAAGCTTCAAACGACGGATCAAATAATATTATGTAAAATAGGGGAACTGTATTCTGCGCTACGCGATTCAAGCAAGTCGTTAAGCCCACCAAATCTAAAATTATAAATCATTATATTATAATTGAAATATTTGAAAGAAGGGCGACTGTTTTATATTAAATTGAATTACTTGCTATTTGCTATGTGATTGTCCTCTCATGTTGACAATGTTCTGTGTTTGAATTGATATTTCCACCATCGTCACGTGGCATGTATTCGCGAGGCGCTGTAAGATTATATATATATATAGATAGATATATCTTTATTTATTGAGGGGATCCTAATTAGCTCTGAACTAATCTTCCTTAGAGCTCCATCAAACAAATACACGAGTCTGTAATATGTATGCTAAGCTCTTATACAAATATACAGCTATTATCTTTTTAATTGAAGGAGGAAAACGCAAATTAGAAAACATGAATTAAAGATATTAGTTTTCCGACTTACTTCTGACAAAACAAATCAAAACTAATTACAATGTACAAGTAGAGTATACGGAATCTTAAGATTTGGCAGCTACTTAAGAAATAATAAGTATCAACCGTGGTATATCGCAGAATAACCCGAGTTTGAAGGTCTTCGGCCTTCGTGATATATTTCTACGCATAAGAACGACAAACGAGGGTTATTCTGCGATATACCACGGTTGATACTTATTATTTCGATTCTAACACGACTTACTTCTAATAATTTTAAAGGAGTATTTTCTTCAAACGCCGCTGCATTTGGCTTTCGAAATTTCCTCCCGCGTAAGGGGTGATAGTTATTTTTTATGGAAAATATCAATCTAGTGCATAAATGAACAAAAGTTGTAACTGATCAATAATTGTATTTATGTTGTCAAATAAAACTGTACAGAATAGTAACTGAAACGTTACTTAACAGAAAAACAAGACGGACAAGAGATTATCTGATTCTAAAAATAGCTCACTTCCGTGAATTCCCACGGTATTTTTTACAAACATCACGTGACTTTCATTCATAAAACTTTACACGCATTGTATAAATGGAATAGCCAAAGCACGGTGCGCGCAGCATAATTCAAGGTAGGTATATCGCAGAATAACCCGAGGTAGATTTTACTCTATAAGTATGTATGCTATTAGCTGGGTCGTGTTGGAATGTTATATAGTTCACGCTAGTGACAGATAAACGCTCTGTCACAATATATTATACATTTCGTTCAAATTGTCTGTTCAACACATTTAATGTTATATTGCTTCACTCAGCAATATTACATTTTGCCTACAAGACTAATTGACACATACTTTTATCTCTCCACATGCTTGTGTGAAACAATTAAAAAGTGCGCCAATAGTCCAACATTTAATGTAAGCTGATCGGGTGAGCGAAGACTGCATGAGGTCTTTTTATTAACGTATATTAAATGTTTTCTTGTTGTTGTTCTTTTAATGTTAAATGTTAGAGCAAGTACATTTACATTCCACGTTGCCCTTTCTCTCTCTTAGGGTCAGACGGGGGATCGAACCTGCGATCTCTGGATTACCAGTCCAGCGTGTTACCACTGGACTACAGATCCGTCTGTAAGACGCTTACATATCTATCTTCCTTTTATAATGTCGAACTCCTCGCGGGGACGTAGACATGTGTACTTTACGCTTTACTGACTCGCCGTCGTTGGCTAGCCGAGTAAGTAAATCGTCTCTTGCAACAGACAGCCTCTCCTTTTGACAAGTATTATATCCTTCCTCTCGGTTGCCACCACACGTGGAAATTGAGAAAATCCAGCAACCATTTGAACTAATTGGTTTTTGCTACACTAAATAATAACAGATCACTCCATTGCAATGACTATACGCGTGAACTATATACTGATTCCATGTGTGTGTTTTACGTTTATTTATCGTCGCTACCGGTTAGCCATATGAGCGACGCCTACTGAAGAGATTAGTCATTTTAGATGTTTGGAGGATAGTGCAATGATACAGAAAGAGACCCATTACAGAGTCTCCTCTGGTTCTTTTACGTGCACGGTGTAAAGCACCGATACGAGACCTCGGTTTAACGTCCCATCTGAAAGACTGTTAATTTTATTAGGGTCAGACGGGGGATCGAACCTGCGATCCCTGGATTACCAGTCCAGCGTCTTACCACTGTACTACAGATCCGCCTGTGTCTGAAACCATACAACAAATGTGTACTTTTATATTGAGCGTTACGTTTTCGTTACAAATTTTAGAATGATAGTTTTTACTATCATGAGTGAAGAAAATAATCCTTCACACATTGCACTAATTTACCCAATATTTCGCACATTTTGATACATGCCTATATTTATTTCCAAAATCCTATATATAAACACAAATAGCCGCTATCTCTTCAGATGACTATGCCAAGTATGTGGAATGTTTAAAAGGGAGATCATTGCTATCCGAGAAGTGGTCGCTAACACACATTCATTGTGAGGTGGTCGCTAACACACATTCATTGAGAGGTGGTCGCTAACACACATTCATGGAGAGGTGGTCGCTAACACACATTCATTGAGAGGTGGTCGCTAACGCATACTCATTGAGAGGTGGTCGCTAACACACATTCATTGTGAGGTGGTCGCTAACACACATTCATGGAGAGGTGGTCGCTAACACACATTCATTGAGGGCTGGTCGCTAACACACATTCATTGAGAGGCGGTCGCTAACACACATTCGTTTAGAGGTGGTCGCTAACACACATTCATTGAGAGGCGGTCGCTAACACATATTCATTGAGAGGTGGTCGCTAACACATACACATTGAGAGGTGGTCGCTAACACACATTCATTGAGAGGCGGTCGTTAACACACATTCATTGAGGGGTGGTCGCTAACACATATTCATTGAGAGGTGGTCGCTAACACACATTCATTGAGAGGTGGTCGCTAACACACATTCATTGAGAGGTGGTCGCTATCACACATTCATTGAGAGGTTGTCGCTAACACATACTCATTGAGAGGTTGTCGCTAACACACATTCATTGAGAGGTGGTCGCTAACGCATACTCATTGAGAGGTGGTCGCTAACACATATTCATTGAGAGGTTGTCGCTAACACACATTCATTGAGAGGTGGTCGCTAACACATACATACTCATTGAGAGGCGGTCGCTAACACACATTCATTGAGAGGTGGTCGCTATCACACATTCATTGAGAGGTTGTCGCTAACACACATTCATTGAGAGGTTGTCGCTAACACATACTCATTGAGAGGTGGTCGCTAACACACATTCATTGAGAGGTTGTCGCTAACACATACTCATTGAGAGGTTGTCGCTAACACATACTCATTGAGAGGTTGTCGCTAACACATATTCATTGAGAGGTTGTCGCTAACACATATTCATTGAGAGGTGGTCGCTATCACACATTCATTGAGAGGTTGTCGCTAACACATATTCATTGAGAGGTTGTCGCTAACACATACTCATTGAGAGGTGGTCGCTAACACACATTCATTGAGAGGTTGTCGCTAACACATACTCATTGAGAGGTTGTTGCTAACACATACTCATTGAGAGGTTGTCGCTAACACACATTCATTGAGAGGTGGTAGCTAACACATACTCATTGAGAGGTGGTCGCTAACACATATTCATTGAGAGGTGGTCGCTATCACACATTCATGGAGAGGTTGTCGCTAACACACATTCATTGAGAGGTTGTCGCTAACACATACTCATTGAGAGGTGGTCGCTAACACACATTCATTGAGAGGTTGTCGCTAACACATACTCATTGAGAGGTTGTCGCTAACACATACTCATTGAGAGGTTGTCGCTAACACATATTCATTGAGAGGTTGTCGCTAACACATACTCATTGAGAGGTTGTCGCTAACACATACTCATTGAGAGGTTGTCGCTAACACATATTCATTGAGAGGTGGTCGCTAACACACATTCATTGAGAGGTTGTCGCTAACACATACTCATTGAGAGGTGGTCGCTAACACACATTCATTGAGAGGTTGTCGCTAACACATACTCATTGAGAGGTTGTCGCTAACACATATTCATTGAGAGGTTGTCGCTAACACATACTCATTGAGAGGTTGTCGCTAACACATACTCATTGAGAGGTTGTCGCTAACACATATTCATTGAGAGGTGGTCGCTAACACACATTCATTGAGAGGTTGTCGCTAACACATACTCATTGAGAGGTGGTCGCTAACACACATTCATTGAGAGGTTGTCGCTAACACATACTCATTGAGAGGTTGTCGCTAACACACATTCAGTGAGAGGTTGTCGCTAACACACATTCATTGAGAGGTTGTCGCTAGCACATATTCATTGAGAGGTTGTCGCTAACACACATTCATTGAGAGGTTGTCGCTAACACATATTCATTGAGAGGTGGTCGCTATCACACATTCATTGAGAGGTTGTCGCTAACACATACTCATTGAGAGGTTGTCGCTAACACACATTCATTGAGAGGTGGTCGCTAACGCATACTCATTGAGAGGTGGTCGCTAACACATATTCATTGAGAGGTTGTCGCTAACACACATTCATTGAGAGGTGGTCGCTAACACATACATACTCATTGAGAGGCGGTCGCTAACACACATTCATTGAGAGGTGGTCGCTATCACACATTCATTGAGAGGTTGTCGCTAACACACATTCATTGAGAGGTTGTCGCTAACACATACTCATTGAGAGGTGGTCGCTAACACACATTCATTGAGAGGTTGTCGCTAACACATACTCATTGAGAGGTTGTCGCTAACACATACTCATTGAGAGGTTGTCGCTAACACATATTCATTGAGAGGTTGTCGCTAACACATATTCATTGAGAGGTGGTCGCTATCACACATTCATTGAGAGGTTGTCGCTAACACATACTCATTGAGAGGTTGTCGCTAACACATACTCATTGTGAGGTGGTCGCTAACACACATTCATTGAGAGGTGGTCGCTAACACATACTCATTGAGAGGTTGTTGCTAACACATACTCATTGAGAGGTTGTCGCTAACACACATTCATTGAGAGGTGGTCGCTAACACATACTCATTGAGAGGTGGTCGCTAACACATATTCATTGAGAGGTGGTCGCTATCACACATTCATTGGGAGGTGTCGCTAACACACATTCAGTGAGAGGTTGTCGCTAACACATACTCATTGAGAGGTGGTCGCTAACACACATCATTGAGAGGTTGTCGCTAACACATACTCATTGAGAGGTTGTCGCTAACACATACTCATTGAGAGGTTGTCGCTAACACATATTCATTGAGAGGTTGTCGCTAACACATACTCATTGAGAGGTTGTCGCTAACACATACTCATTGAGAGTTTGTCGCTAACACATATTCATTGAGAGGTGGTCGCTAACACACATTCATTGAGAGGTTGTCGCTAACACATACTCATTGAGAGGTGGTCGCTAACACACATTCATTGAGAGGTTGTCGCTAACACATACTCATTGAGAGGTTGTCGCTAACACACATTCAGTGAGAGGTTGTCGCTAACACACATTCATTGAGAGGTTGTCGCTAACACATATTCATTGAGAGGTTGTCGCTAACACACATTCATTGAGAGGTTGTCGCTAACACATATTCATTGAGAGGTTGTCGCTAACACATATTCATTGAGAGGTTGTCGCTAACACACATTCATTGAGAGGTTGTCGCTAACACATATTCATTGAGAGGTGGTCGCTAACACATATTCATTGTGAGATGGTCGCTAACACATATTCATTGAGAGGCGGTCGCTAACACACATTCATTGAGAGGTGGTCGCTAACACACACTCATTGAGAGGCGGTCGCTAACACACATTCATTGAGAGGTGGTCGCTAACACATATTCATCGTGAGATGGTCGCTAACACATATTCATTGAGAGGTGGTCGCTAACACACATTCATTGAGAGATAGTCGCTAACACATATTCATCTTTTCGGATGACTATGCCAATTATACGGAATGGTTAAAAGGGAGACCATTGCTATTCGAGAAATATATCACTGTAGTAAAAGTTATTTCTCTTAGACAACAGAGGAGGTTCTTAATTCCTGTATGTATGTATATTGTTATGTTATGTTATATTTCTGGTTTTACGCCTGCATCAGAACCATTTTGGGCTATATCGCCAGCAGGCAGTTTACCTAACAACACCTTTCCTGGGCAGGCTCCAGCGGTTAACCAGTACTTGGGTGCACCAACCTCCGTAAGAAACTGCCAACTTTTTCATATAAATGAGACACGGCCTGAGCGGGGCTCGAACCCGTGACCATCAGTGATGATAGGTTACAGTGGTATACAAGTCAGCGACCTTAACCATTCGACCACGGAGGCGCCGCTGTCGAATCCCACTGGGGGTGTAGAATTATTTCACGTGAGGAGGCTATCCAACTGGCTTTGTCGATGGTCGGTGGTTCTACCCGGTGTGTCATCTGTCCTTGAAATACTGTTCGATGGGGGCACCCCGGGGTATTCCTCAGCCAATAATAGATTGAGCGCCATATGATTTACGCTGCTTTTGTGACGCCCCCCCCACTGCTGTATGTTGGAATCCCAAGAATTCTGTCATATGTGGAAGCTAGCCAAGTTGCTTTTAAGTTTTCAAGTAATTCATTTATTTTTCTCGTATTAACTTTTCAACCTTCTAATATATCTGCGGTTTGGCGGGAGAAAATGTCTGCATCTCTGCACGAGGATCGGCATCACCTGACAGACAGATAAATAGATAGCTACCCAACATATTCGGTTAAGCGCAGGATTACCACTGTTAAATAAGCACTGTAACATTTCTTGTAGATATTAATACATTATGCGACAGTTTATGCATACATTTTACTATGGCTTCAACTGTCACAAATAAGATATACTGACACCATAGAAAAACTGTGTAGTTTTATATTGCGCGTTAAGTTTTCGTTATAATTTTTAGAATTATCGATTTTTTACTATAATGAGTGAAGAAAATAATACTTCACACATTGCACTAATTTACCCAATATTTCGCACATTTTGATACCAACCAACTTTGTCTATATGTTTTTCTAAAAGGATATTAGCGCAGTGATTAGCGCGCTCGCTTCTCACCAATGCATTCCGGATTAGAGCCTCGTACCGGGAAGTATGTGAGATTGTACGGTGGTCGCCAGATCGGGCAGGTGGGTTTTCTCCGGGTGCTCTGGTTTCCTCCCACTCGAATGACCACTATGCTTTCATCCGCGCCAACGAGAGTGATTAATATAAGTTGTTAGAACTTGCTTCGCAATCGTTGTAAAATAAATAAAGTTTAAACTATGCCGTGCATATTACGTGGTATGATGAATCGGTGCTATACACCGGGCATGTAATCGAACCAGGAATGCTTCTGTATCTTGCGGATACAACCACCCTTCAACACATCTAATGGCTAATATAGTTCTTGCGGCATCACCCGCTTAATCAACCCAGCTCTTGTTGAAAACATTACTAACCTAAAAACTCTTTCTGCCAAATTAGATTGAAATCAACTGTAATGTTACCATAGATCGGGCACCCGACAACTGTTCTTTCCACACCCCTTATAATAGTATGCATGTGTAGTCCAGGGGTAACACGCTGGACTGGTAATCCTGGAAACGCAGGTTCGATCCCCCGTCTGACCCTATTAAAATTAACAGTCTTTCAGATGGGACGTTAAACCGAGGTCTCGTGTCTGTGCTTTACACCGTGCACGTAAAAGAACCAGAGGAGACTCTGTATCATTGCATTATCCTCCAAAATCTAAAATGACTAATCTCTTCAGGAGGCGTCGCTCATATGGGCAACCGGTAGCGACGATAAATAAACGTAAAACACTTTCAATTAGTAAATTCAACTGGCCATTAATTTCCTGCACGCATCGGATGTGCATCGTGATGCACGCACAGATAATTTGCGACAGGCTGTCTCAATATGTTAAATGATTAATGCGTAAAATAAAGCTGCTGCACAATACTCGTATATCACCATGAACATGTCTAGACTCTATGCAAATAACGCAGGGCTAATAGTTATCTTATTTTAATATTATTATATTTTCAAAATTGCCAGTAGGTTAAACAAGCCCAGGAGGACATAACATAAACATATACCGTTGCTATGGTGATGTATGTAGTGAAGCGGAAGTGATGATAGTGCAGTGGTAGCGCGTTCGCTTCAGATGCGAAAGGCACTGAGTTCGCGCCATACTGTATATCCGCCCAGTCTCAGGAGTATCACTTGCTTGACACCTGATAAGTGTACTTGCCTTCCATTACAATGGTTGATCAACTATTACAAAGTGTAAGTAGTGTAGTGATGTTATATTTACCACCATGCCATGATACAAACTTCAGTGTAGTGTAGTGTAGTGTAGTGTAGTGTAGTGTAGTGTAGTGTAGTGTAGTGTAGTGTAGTGTAGTGTAGATGCATGAATAATCATTCGGATCAAGATCGATCATGGGTAGAAATTTAACATATGACAGCCAAGGATCTCTGTCACGTTGTAACAGTTGCATCATACCAGACCATGCTGGCCTTGGTGTGTGAAGAAGAGATAATACATCCATAATACATCCAACTGAGGTCGAGGCTTTTATTGGTGTGCATACCAGAGGTCAATCAAATATAGGTGGAATATTGGGTAGAAATTTGAAGTATTCAATGTTTATACGTCCAATTCCAGCAATGTCAACATTGTTTGGATGTGTTATAGGAATATGTCTACGTGCTGTGTATCGTCTTGGTGTGAATGCAACCATTAGGCCCATCCCATGAAAAGTTCCTCTTCCACCAAGTGGTGCGTGACAAATAAATTAGAGATACAATGCATCCTAACGTGTCATCTGTGAAAGGTAATAAACGAAAATATTTCAGATTGGCGGCCATCTTGGATTTATGCTAATTATGCAAAATTGCATGATGGGATTTATTTGTGACTTTTAGTACGGTGTGCTGGAGACATCATAGAAATGCACTGTGGCAAAATAATTTATGTTGCTCCCCCCCCCCCCAATACGACCTTAAGAATGAGCTACATGTAGTTTGCTTGGACTAGTAGTCGTTACGATTGTGCCTTTAGGCAAAGCACTTAAATTTCACACTGCCTCTTCTATTATATCTCCTTCGTGGCGATGGATTCCATCAGGAATAAGGTATCGAGAGCGATTAATCTAACGTTGTAAACACTTGTTTATCAATCGAGCTAAAATAAATGTGTATAAGCTATGCATATACGATTTAGCGTAACCTCAATGCTATGTTATGCCGATAAACATATTGTAAACAAAACTATGTTTATGCCACATAATATATTTTGATCTTGTTGTTGGAGATGGTTACGAACATCAATGACATCATATTCACACACATTCAAACAATTTAATCAATCAACCACTGTGGATGATGACGTTCAAGTTCCAACTAGTATTGACAAGATTAGTCATGAGGAGTATGTTGATATGGTGGATTATATAGCAAGACACATTATTGAAACTTCTAAAAAAAGTGTGGTGACGTCAAAGGCAGGTGGGCCTGATAATTTGATTGCAGTTCCTTTAAAGATACGTGCAGATGAATTATAGTTATCCTTACATAGTATGTATTTGTAATTCAATGTCTGAATGAGTTGTTCCACATGATTGGAGGTTTGCGAAGGGAGACAAGTTTGAGGCCGGTTTTTATTGGCTTTTGTATTTTACGTCGATTTTCTTTTGTAAGCTGATGGAGAAATTGATTAGGGAGACAATACTGAAGCATCTGCGTAAACACGATTTACTCTCACAGACGGATATATAGTCCAGTGGTAACACGCTGGACTGGTAATCCAGGGATCGCAGGTTCGATCCCCCGTCTGACCCTAATAAAATTAACAGTTTTTCAGATGGGACGTTAAACCGAGGTCTCGTGTTGGTGCTTTACACCGTGCACGTAAAAGAACCTGGAATGGGTCTCTCTCTGTATCATTGCACTATCATCCAAAAATCTAAAATGACTAATCTCTTCAGGAGGCGTCGCTCATATGGATAACCGGTAGCGACGATAAATAAACGTAAAACACACATGATTTATAACTTACCAATATGGTTTTCGTTGACACATTGCAGTTATTAACAGTTTTAGAAGATTGGACTGTCTGTCTGTTTTGGATAGTGATTGTCAGGTTGATACTGTCTACTTAGATTTGGCTAAAGCATTTGATACTGTGCCACATAAACGTCGTATTTGTAAAGTGAAATCTGGAAATCTATTATGTTGGATAAAGGACTTTAGTAACCATAGTCATCAAAAGGTTACCATGAATGGAACTTCTTCAGCCTATTGTGCCGTTGTTTCAGGTGTACCTCAAGGACGTATATTGGGGCCTCTCTTGTTTGTCAATTATATAAGTGATCTACCAGACTTAGCAAATAGTTCGTCTTATTTATTTGCTGACGACACGAAGCTATACAATTATGTTCAACGGAGGACCAAGAACAACTACAAAGGGATATAGTTTCTCTCTGTGAATGGAGCTGTACTTGATTAAAGTTGTACCGTTTAAAAATGCACACAGTTCTACATAATGGAAATGCATCCGTTGAGTATAATTATGAGATGTTGGATAAGAATAACATGCCATCATAAAGTCATACTGATGCTACAGAAAAGGACCATATAGTCATACTGATGCTACAGAAAAGGACCATATAGTCATACTGATGCTACAGAAAAGGACCATATAGTCATACTGATGCTACAGAAAAGGACCATATAGTCATACTGATGCTACAGAAAAGGACCATATAGTCATACTGATGATACAGAAAAGGACCATATAGTCATACTGATGCTACAGAAAAGGACCATATAGTCATACTGATGCTACAGAAAAGGACCATATAGTCATACTGATGCTACAGAAAAGGACCATATAGTCATACTGATGATACAGAAAAGGACCATATAGTCATACTGATGCTACAGAAAAGGACCATATAGTCATACTGATGCTACAGAAAAGGACCATATAGTCATACTGATGCTACAGAAAAGGACCATATAGTCACACTGATGCTACAGAAAATGACCATATATTCACACTGATGCTACAGAAAAGGATCATATAGTCATACTGATGCTACAGAAAAGGACCTTGGTGTACATTTTAATACTTCTCTGGACTTTGAGTTACATAGTAAAATAGTGTACAAGGCAAACAGTGTTATTGACTGTATTATATTACATCTATGGGACATAGGCGCTAAAGCAGCCACACATGGATCTGTAGTCCAGTGGTAACACGCTGGACTGGTAATTCAAGGATCGCATGTTCGATCCCCCGTCTGACCCTAATAAAATTAACAGTTTTTCATATGGGATTTTAAACCGAGATCTCGTGTCGGTGCTGTACACCGTACACGTAAAAGAACCAGAGGAGACTCTGGAATGGGTCTCTGTCTGTATCATTGCACTATCCTCCTAAAATCTAAAATGATTAATCTCTTCAGGAGGCGTCGCTCATATGGACAACCGGTAGCGACGATAAGTAAGCGTAAGAATCACACACACAATCTATTATTAGGGTTATTATATTAGGGTCAGATGGGGGATCGAACCCTGGATTAACAGTCCAGCGTGTTACCACTGGACTACAGATCCGTCATGTATATAATTCCAATGTGCAGTTTTATAGTTCTAGCTTTTGGTTGCATTTGATTTGTATATACTTATGTTGAGGGCTTCATTGTAGATGGAAAGTTTTTATTATTATTATTATTATTATTATTATGTAATTGTGAACATGTATCAATATCTGCATACAGTCTACATCCGTTATGTCGAATTCCGTCGGACCGAACAAAATACTTCGACATAACCGAGGTTTGACATAACGGAATTCGATATAAACAGACCCAGTTATATGTAAAATGATAGTGTCTGAAACTGGACTTTGATCAGACTTCGAGATAACCGGATGATTCGACATAACCGACTTTGACATAACATATGTAGGCTGTATATTATATAATTATATGTTTGACTGACAGAGCCAAGTATATCGACGACTGTACACGAGGCTATGTTAGAGAAACACAAGGGCGATAACAACAACTGCAATGATTCTAGAACATGTTCGCAGTTATCTCCATCAGATTGCTATGAATTATGGCTGGAATATGATAGATAGTGTAGCATACAGTTACAATCGATTTTTAGATTTTACATTATCATTGTTTGTTTGTTTTGCCGATTGAAAGTCGCACCGACTGCTTGTATATTGTTGTTGTGGGGTTTAAGGTTGCACGGACAGCTTGTATATTGTTGTGGGGTTTAAGGTTGCACGGACAGCTTGTATATTGTTGTTGTGTGGTTTAAGGTTGCACGGACAGCTTGTATATTGTTGTGGGGTTTAAGGTTGCACGGACAGCTTGTATATTGTTGTGTGGTTTAAGGTTGCACGGACAGCTTGTATATTGTTGTTGTTGGGTTTAAGGTTGCACGGACAGCTTGTATATTGTTGTTGTTGGGTTTAAGGTTGCACGGACAGCTTGTCTATTGTTGTTGTGGGGTTTAAGGTTGCACGGACAGCTTGTATATTGTTGTTGTGTGGTTTAAGGTTGCACGGACAGCTTGTCTATTGTTGTTGTGTGGTATAAGGTTGCACGTACAGCTTGTCTATTGTTGTTGTTGGGTTTAAGGTTGCACGTACAGCTTGTCTATTGTTGTTGTGGGGTTTAAGGTTGCACACACAGCTTGTATATTGTTGTTGTGAGGTCTAAGGTTGCACGGACAGCTTGTATATTGTTGTTGTGGGGTTTAAGGTTGCACCACAGCTTGTATATTGTTGTTGTGAGTCTAAGGTTGCACGGACAGCTTGTCTATTGTTGTTTGGGTTTAAGGTTGCACGGACAGCTTGTCTATTGTTGTTGTGGGTTTAAGGTTGCACGGACAGCTTGTATATTGTTGTTGGGTTTAAGGTTGCACGGACAGCTTGTATATTGTTGTTGTGGGTTTAAGGTTGCACGGACAGCTTGTATATTGTTGTTGTGGGGTTTAAGGTTGCACGGACAGCTTGTATATTGTTGTTGTGGGGTTTAAGGTTGCACGGACAGCTTGTATATTGTTGTTGTGGGGTTTAAGGTTGCACGTACAGCTTGTATATTGTTGTTGTGGGGTTTAAGGTTGCATGGACAGCTTGTCTATTGTTGTTGTGTGGTTTAAGGTTGCACGTACAGCTTGTATATTGTTGTTGTGGGGTTTAAGGTTGCACGTACAGCTTGTATATTGTTGTTGTGTGGTTTAAGGTTGCACGGACAGCTTGTATATTGTTGTTGTGGGGTTTAAGGTTGCACGGACAGCTTGTCTATTGTTGTTGTGGGGTTTAAGGTTGCACGGACAGCTTGTCTATTGTTGTTGTGGGGTTAAGGTTGCACGGACAGCTTGTATATTGTTGTTGTGGGGTTTAAGGTTGCACGGACAGCTTGTATATTGTTGTTGTTGGGTTTAAGGTTGCACGGACAGCTTGTATATTGTTGTTGTGTGGTTTAAGGTTGCACGACACTTGATATTGGACAGCTTGTATATTGTTGTTGGGTTTAAGGTTGCACGGACAGCTTGTATATTGTTGTTGTGGGTTTAAGGTTGCACGGACAGCTTGTATATTGTTGTTGGGTTTAAGGTTGCACGGACAGCTTGTATATTGTTGTTGTGGGGTCTAAGGTTGCACGGACAGCTTGTATATTGTTGTTGTGGGGTTTAAGGTTGCACGTACAGCTTGTATATTGTTGTTGTGGGGTTTAAGGTTGCACGGACAGCTTGTATATTGTTGTTGTGGGGTCTAAGGTTGCATGTACAGCTTGTATATTGTTGTTGTGGGTTTAAGGTTGCACGGACAGCTTGTATATTGTTGTTGTGGGGTTTAAGGTTGCACGGACAGCTTGTATATTGTTGTTGTGTGGTTTAAGGTTGCACGGACAGCTTGTATATTGTTGTTGTGTGGTTTAAGGTTGCACGTACAGCTTGTATATTGTTGTTGGGTTTAAGGTTGCACGGACAGCTTGTATATTGTTGTTGTGGGTTTAAGGTTGCACGGACAGCTTGTATATTGTTGTTGTGGGGTTTAAGGTTGCACGGACAGCTTGTATATTGTTGTTGTGGGGTTTAAGGTTGCACGGACAGCTTGTATATTGTTGTTGTGGGGTTTAAGGTTGCACGGACAGCTTGTATATTGTTGTTGTGGGGTTAAGGTTGCACGGACAGCTTGTATTGTTGTTGTGTGTTTAAGGTTGCACGGACAGCTTGTATATTTTGTTGTGGGGTTTAAGGTTGCACGGACAGCTTGTATATTGTTGTTGTGGGGTTTAAGGTTGCACGGACAGCTTGTATATTGTTGTTGTGGGTTTAAGGTTGCACGGACAGCTTGTATATTGTTGTTGTGGGGTTTAAGGTTGCACGGACAGCTTGTATATTGTTGTTGTGGGTTTAAGGTTGCACGGACAGCTTGTATATTGTTGTTGGGTTTAAGGTTGCACGGACAGCTTGTATATTGTTGTTGTGGGGTTTAAGGTTGCACGGACAGCTTGTATATTGTTGTTGTGGGGTTTAAGGTTGCACGGACAGCTTGTATATTGTTGTTGTGGGGTTTAAGGTTGCACGGACAGCTTGTATATTGTTGTTGTGGGTTTAAGGTTGCACGGACAGCTTGTATATTGTTGTGTGGTTTAAGGTTGCACGGACAGCTTGTATATTGTTGTTGTGGGGTTTAAGGTTGCACGGACAGCTTGTATATTGTTGTTGTGGGTTTAAGGTTGCACGGACAGCTTGTCTATTGTTGTTGTGTGGTTTAAGGTTGCACGGACAGCTTGTATATTGTTGTTGGGTTTAAGGTTGCACGGACAGCTTGTATATTGTTGTGGTTGTTAAGGTTGCACGGACAGCTTGTATATTGTTGTTGTGGGGTTTAAGGTTGCACGGACAGCTTGTATATTGTTGTTGTGGGGTTTAAGGTTGCACGGACAGCTTGTATATTGTTGTTGTGGGGTTTAAGGTTGCACGGACAGCTTGTATATTGTTGTTGTGGGGTTTAAGGTTGCACGGACAGCTTGTATATTGTTGTTGTGGGGTTTAAGGTTGCACGGACAGCTTGTATATTGTTGTTGTGTGGTTTAAGGTTGCACACACAGCTTGTATATTGTTGTTGTGGGTTTAAGGTTGCACGGACAGCTTGTATATTGTTGTTGGGGTTTAAGGTTGCACGGACAGCTTGTATATTGTTGTTGTGGGTTTAAGGTTGCACGGACAGCTTGTCTATTGTTGTGTGGGGTTTAAGGTTGCACGGACAGCTTGTCTATTGTTGTTGTGGGTTTAAGGTTGCACGGACAGCTTGTATATTGTTGTTGTGGGGTCTAAGGTTGCACGTACAGCTTGTATATTGTTGTTGTGTGGTTTAAGGTTGCACGGACAGCTTGTATATTGTT
>CM026394.1:19034444-19065233 GCA_014843695.1 Archivesica marissinica | reverse complement strand
AGCTTGTCTATTGTTGTTGTGGGGTTTAAGGTTGCACGTACAGCTTGTATATTGTTGTTGTGTGGTTTAAGGTTGCACGGACAGCTTGTCTATTGTTGTTGTGGGGTATAAGGTTGCACGGACAGCTTGTCTATTGTTGTTGTGGGGTTTAAGGTTGCACGGACAGCTTGTCTATTGTTGTTGTGGGGTTTAAGGTTGCACGTACACCTTGTATATTGTTGTTGTGGGGTTTAAGGTTGCATGGACAGCTTGTCTATTGTTGTTGTGTGGTTTAAGGTTGCACACACAGCTTGTCTATTGTTGTTGTGGGGTTAAGGTTGCACGTACAGCTTGTATATTGTTGTTGTGGGGTTTAAGGTTGCACGGACAGCTTGTATATTGTTGTTGTGGGGTTTAAGGTTGCACGGACAGCTTGTATATTGTTGTTGTGTGGTTTAAGGTTGCACGGACAGCTTGTATATTGTTGTTGTGTGGTTAAGGTTGCACGGACAGCTTGTATATTGTTGTTGTGTGGTTTAAGGTTGCACGGACAGCTTGTATATTGTTGTTGTGTGGTTTAAGGTTGCACGGACAGCTTGTATATTGTTGTTGTGGGGTTTAAGGTTGCACGGACAGCTTGTATATTGTTGTTGGGTTTAAGGTTGCACGTACAGCTTGTATATTGTTGTGGGGTTTAAGGTTGCACGGACAGCTTGTATATTGTTGTTGTGGGGTCTAAGGTTGCATGTACAGCTTGTATATTGTTGTTGTGTGGTTTAAGGTTGCACGGACAGCTTGTATATTGTTGTTGTGTGGTTTAAGGTTGCACGGACAGCTTGTATATTGTTGTTGTGTGATTTAAGGTTGCACGGACAGCTTGTATATTGTTGTTGTGGGGTCTAAGGTTGCACGTACAGCTTGTATATTGTTGTTGTTGGGTTTAAGGTTGCACGTACACCTTGTCTATTGTTGTTGTGGGGTTTAAGGTTGCACGGACAGCTTGTATATTGTTGTTGGGTTTAAGGTTGCACGGACAGCTTGTATATTGTTGTTGTGTTTAAGGTTGCACGGACAGCTTGTATATTGTTGTTGGGTTTAAGGTTGCACGGACAGCTTGTATATTGTTGTGGGGTTTAAGGTTGCATGTACAGCTTGTATATTGTTGTTGTGGGGTTTAAGGTTGCACGGACAGCTTGTATATTGTTGTTGTGGGGTTTAAGGTTGCACGGACAGCTTGTATATTGTTGTTGTGTGGTTTAAGGTTGCACGGACAGCTTGTATATTGTTGTTGGGTTTAAGGTTGCACGTACAGCTTGTATATTGTTGTGGGGTTTAAGGTTGCACGGACAGCTTGTATATTGTTGTTGTGGGGTCTAAGGTTGCACGGACATATTGTATATTGTTGTTGTGGGTTTAAGGTTGCACGGACACCTTGTATATTGTTGTTGTTGGGTTTAAGGTTGCACGGACAGCTTGTATATTGTTGTTGTGGGGTTTAAGGTTGCACGGACAGCTTGTATATTGTTGTTGTTGGGTTTAGGGTTGCACGGACAGCTTGTATATTGTTATTTTGTGGTTTAAGGTTGCACGGACAGCTTGTCTATTGTTGTTGTGTGGTTTAAGGTTGCACGGACAGCTTGTCTATTGTTGTTGTGTGGTTTAAGGTTGCACGGACAGCTTGTATATTGTTGTTGGGTTTAAGGTTGCACGGACAGCTTGTATATTGTTGTGTGGGTTTAAGGTTGCACGGACAGCTTGTATATTGTTGTTGTGGGGTTTAAGGTTGCACGGACAGCTTGTATATTGTTGTTGTGTGGTTTAAGGTTGCACGGACAGCTTGTATATTGTTGTTGTGGGGTTTAAGGTTGCACGGACAGCTTGTATATTGTTGTTGTGGGGTTTAAGGTTGCACGGACAGCTTGTATATTGTTGTTGTGGGGTTTAAGGTTGCACGGACAGCTTGTATATTGTTGTTGTGGGGTTTAAGGTTGCACGGACAGCTTGTATATTGTTGTTGTGTGGTTTAAGGTTGCACGGACAGCTTGTATATTGTTGTTGTGGGGTTTAAGGTTGCACGGACAGCTTGTATATTGTTGTTGTGGGTTTAAGGTTGCACGGACAGCTTGTTGTTGTTTGGGGTTTAAGGTTGCACGGACAGCTTGTATATTGTTGTTGTGGGGTTAAGGTTGCACGGACAGCTTGTATATTGTTGTTGGGTTTAAGGTTGCACGGACAGCTTGTATATTGTTGTTGTGGGGTTTAAGGTTGCACGGACAGCTTGTATATTGTTGTTGTGGGGTTTAAGGTTGCACGGACAGCTTGTATATTGTTGTGGGGTTTAAGGTTGCACGGACAGCTTGTATATTGTTGTTGTGTGGTTTAAGGTTGCACGGACAGCTTGTATATTGTTGTTGTGGGGTTTAAGGTTGCACGGACAGCTTGTATATTGTTGTTGTGGGGTTTAAGGTTGCACGGACAGCTTGTATATTGTTGTTGTGGGGTTTAAGGTTGCACGGACAGCTTGTATATTGTTGTTGTGGGGTTTAAGGTTGCACGGACAGCTTGTATATTGTTGTTGTGGGGTTTAAGGTTGCACGGACAGCTTGTATATTGTTGTTGTGGGGTTTAAGGTTGCACGGACAGCTTGTATATTGTTGTTGGGTTTAAGGTTGCACGGACAGCTTGTATATTGTTGTTGGGTTTAAGGTTGCACGGACAGCTTGTATATTGTTGTTGGGTTTAAGGTTGCACGGACAGCTTGTATATTGTTGTTGTGGGTTTAAGGTTGCACGGACAGCTTGTATATTGTTGTTGTGTGGTTTAAGGTTGCACGGACAGCTTGTATATTGTTGTTGTGTGGTTTAAGGTTGCACGGACAGCTTGTATATTGTTGTTGTGGGGTTTAAGGTTGCACGGACAGCTTGTATATTGTTGTTGGGTTTAAGGTTGCACGGACAGCTTGTATATTGTTGTTGTGTGGTTAAGGTTGCACGGACAGCTTGTATATTGTTGTTGGGTTTAAGGTTGCACGGACAGCTTGTCTATTGTTGTTGTGGGGTTTAAGGTTGCACGGACAGCTTGTATATTGTTGTTGTGGGGTTTAAGGTTGCACGGACAGCTTGTATATTGTTGTTGTGGGGTTTAAGGTTGCACGGACAGCTTGTATATTGTTGTTGTGGGTTTAAGGTTGCACGGACAGCTTGTATATGTTGTTGTGGGGTTTAAGGTTGCACGGACAGCTTGTATATTGTTGTTGTGGGGTTTAAGGTTGCACGGACAGCTTGTATATTGTTGTTGGTGGTTTAAGGTTGCACGGACAGCTTGTATATTGTGTTTGTGGTTTAAGGTTGCACGGACAGCTTGTATATTGTTGTTGTGGGTTTAAGGTTGCACGGACAGCTTGTATATTGTTGTTGTGGGGTTTAAGGTTGCACGGACAGCTTGTATATTGTTGTTGTGTGGTTTAAGGTTGCACGGACAGCTTGTATATTGTTGTTGTGGGGTTTAAGGTTGCACGGACAGCTTGTATATTGTTGTTGTGGGGTATAAGGTTGCACGGACAGCTTGTATATTGTTGTTGTGGGGTTTAAGGTTGCACGGACAGCTTGTATATTGTTGTTGTGGGGTTTAAGGTTGCACGGACAGCTTGTCTATTGTTGTTGTGGGGTTTAAGGTTGCACGTACACCTTGTATATTGTTGTTGTGGGGTTTAAGGTTGCATGGACAGCTTGTCTATTGTTGTTGTGTGGTTTAAGGTTGCACACACAGCTTGTCTATTGTTGTTGTGGGGTTTAAGGTTGCACGTACAGCTTGTATATTGTTGTTGTGTGGTTTAAGGTTGCACGGACAGCTTGTATATTGTTGTTGTGGGGTTTAAGGTTGCACGGACAGCTTGTATATTGTTGTTGTGTGGTTTAAGGTTGCACGTACACCTTGTATATTGTTGTTGTGTGGTTTAAGGTTGCACGGACAGCTTGTATATTGTTGTTGGGTTTAAGGTTGCACGGACAGCTTGTATATTGTTGTTGGGTTTAAGGTTGCACGGACAGCTTGTATATTGTTGTTGGGTTTAAGGTTGCACGGACAGCTTGTATATTGTTGTGGGGTTTAAGGTTGCACGGACAGCTTGTATATTGTTGTTGTGTGGTTTAAGGTTGCACGGACAGCTTGTATATTGTTGTTGTGGGGTTTAAGGTTGCACGGACAGCTTGTATATTGTTGTTGTGTGGTTTAAGGTTGCACGGACAGCTTGTATATTGTTGTTGTGGTTTAAGGTTGCACGGACAGCTTGTATATTGTTGTTGGGTTTAAGGTTGCACGTACAGCTTGTATATTGTTGTGGGGTTTAAGGTTGCACGGACAGCTTGTATATTGTTGTTGTGGGGTCTAAGGTTGCACGTACAGCTTGTATATTGTTGTTGTGTGGTTTAAGGTTGCACGGACAGCTTGTATATTGTTGTTGTGGGGTTTAAGGTTGCACGGACAGCTTGTATATTGTTGTTGTGTGGTTTAAGGTTGCACGGACAGCTTGTATATTGTTGTTGTGGGGTTTAAGGTTGCACGTACAGCTTGTATATTGTTGTTGTTGGGTTTAAGGTTGCACGTACACCTTGTATATTGTTGTTGTGGGGTTTAAGGTTGCACGGACAGCTTGTATATTGTTGTTGGGTTTAAGGTTGCACGGACAGCTTGTATATTGTTGTTGTGTTTAAGGTTGCACGGACAGCTTGTATATTGTTGTTGTGGGGTTTAAGGTTGCACGGACAGCTTGTATATTGTTGTTGTGGGGTTTAAGGTTGCACGGACAGCTTGTATATTGTTGTTGTGGGGTTTAAGGTTGCACGGACAGCTTGTATATTGTTGTTGTGGGGTTTAAGGTTGCACGCACAGCTTGTATATTGTTGTTGTGGGGTTTAAGGTTGCACGGACAGCTTGTATATTGTTGTTGTGGGTTTAAGGTTGCACGGACAGCTTGTATATTGTTGTTGTGGGGTTTAAGGTTGCACGGACAGCTTGTATATTGTTGTTGTGTGGTTTAAGGTTGCACGGACAGCTTGTATATTGTTGTTGTGGGTTTAAGGTTGCACGGACAGCTTGTATATTGTTGTTGGGTTTAAGGTTGCACGGACAGCTTGTATATTGTTGTGGGGTTTAACACACAACAACCAAGGTTGCACGGACAGCTTGTTTTGTTGTTGTGGGTTTAAGGTTGCACGGACAGCTTGTATATTGTTGTTGTGTGGTTTAAGGTTGCACGGACAGCTTGTATATTGTTGTTGTGGGGTTTAAGGTTGCACGGACAGCTTGTATATTGTTGTTGTGTGGTTTAAGGTTGCACGGACAGCTTGTATATTGTTGTTGTGGGTTTAAGGTTGCACGGACAGCTTGTATATTGTTGTTGGGTTTAAGGTTGCACGGACAGCTTGTATATTGTTGTTGGGTTTAAGGTTGCACGGACAGCTTGTATATTGTTGTTGGGTTTAAGGTTGCACGGACAGCTTGTATATTGTTGTTGTGGGGTTTAGGTTGCACGGACAGCTTGTCTATTGTTGTTGTGGGGTTTAGGTTGCACGGACAGCTTGTCTATTGTTGTTGTGGGTTTAAGGTTGCACGACAGCTTGTCTATTGTTGTTGTGGGGTTTAAGGTTGCACGGACAGCTTGTATATTGTTGTTGTGTGGTTTAAGGTTGCACGGACAGCTTGTATATTGTTGTTGTGGGTTAAGGTTGCACGGACAGCTTGTTTTGTTGTGTTTAAGGTTGCACGGACAGCTTGTATTTGTTGTTTGGGGTTTAGGTTGCACGGACAGCTTGTATATTGTTGTTGTGGGGTTTAAGGTTGCACGGACAGCTTGTATATTGTTGTTGTGGGGTCTAAGGTTGCACGGACAGCTTGTATATTGTTGTGGGGTTTAAGGTTGCACGGACAGCTTGTATATTGTTGTTGGGTTTAAGGTTGCACGGACAGCTTGTATATTGTTGTTGTGGGGTTTAAGGTTGCACGGACAGCTTGTATATTGTTGTTGTGGGGTTTAAGGTTGCACGGACAGCTTGTATATTGTTGTTGTGGGGTTTAAGGTTGCACGGACAGCTTGTATATTGTTGTTGTGGGTTTAAGTTGCACGACAGCTTGTATATTTGTGGGGTCTAAGGTTGCACGGACAGCTTGTATATTGTTGTGGGGTTTAAGGTTGCACAAACAGCTTGTATATTGTTGTTTTGTGCATAAAGTTGCACAAACAGCTTGTATATTGTTGTTTTGGGCTGAAAGTTGCACAAACAGCTTGTCTATTGTTGTTTTGGGCTTAAAGTTGCACGAACAGTTTGTCTATAGTTGTTTAATGCCGCAAAAATCAAACAGCTGGTCTTAGTACATATGAAGATTTTCCAGCTTTGGACGGTGGGAGGAACACCCGCGGGGCATCTCCGGGCATTATATCCGAGACGGATTGATACCAGGTAGAAACACCGACCCTCCGAACGTCAGCTGGGTAGCTTCCTCACATGAAGTAATTCGATACCCCAGTCGTACCTACAGTCAACTACCTTAACCAGTTGGCCTCGGAGCAGCTTGAACACCATGTAATGTCATGCCTTCCTTCTCCTCTTCATTATCTCCAATTTATGAACACAAGTGCAATAATACACCTCACATCTCTGCACGTCAATCAAGTAGCAATTGTATTGTTTTTCCTATTGCGAAAATGATATTCTCTGAGATGAGATGTATTTCTGGTTGAATGTGTCCTATTTCCGGTTTTGTATTTTTCCAAGAAACAAAAAACGGCGGTACTCTAACAAATGCGACGCCTCCTGAAGAGATTAATCATTTTAGATTTTGGAGGATAGTGAAATGATACAGATAGAGACCCATTCCAGAGTCTCCTCTGGTTCTTTTACGTGTAATGTAATGCACTGTGTAATGCACCGACACGAGACCTCGGTTTAACGTCCCATCTGAAAGACTGTTAATTATATTAGGGTCAGACGGGGGATCGAACCTGCAATCCCTGGATTACCAGTCCAGTGTGTTACTACTGGACTACATATTCGTCCGTTTGATTGCTCGATTCATTGTACATAATTTATATACATTTGTATAATACAAGACATGACAATTTCAAGAAAAGCAAACAGGTCGGGCCACAAGTTCTAGCAACATTAGTTACGGCCCTTCCCGACAAGATATTAAATAAATGAGATAGCGAGCAATGATCCCAATGATGTCAAACTTAAATATATGAATTTGACGATTTTGGTTTTTATTTTTATTTTTACATAAATTCATTTTGAAGAAAAAACTACATAGAAATAATGAAGACAGTATAGCATAGAATAAGAAAAAAGAAAGACTGATATGTCACCGTGGTTATATTTGACTAGCTAAACTCGGTGCAATCCAATATGTATTCGTTCGCAGAGATATGGAAAAAGACAGCATGTAATAAAAAGAATATAAACATAAAGATTCTGTCCAAATCATGATACTCGTTACCAATTTCAATCATTGCAAAAATACATATGTAAGAATATAAAAACCACACATTACCAGAGTCTTGGTGGCACAGACGGATCTGTAGTCCAGTGGTAACACGATCGCAGGTTCGATCCCCAGTCTGACACTAATAAAATTAACAGTCTTTCAGATGGGACGTTAAACCGAGGTCTCGTGTCGGTGCTTTACACCGTGCACGTAAAAGAACCAGAGGAGACTCTGGAATGGGTCTCTGGCTGTATCATTGCACTATCCTCCAAAATCTAAAATGACTAATCTCTTCAGTAGGCGTCGCTCATATGGCTAACCGGTAGCGACGATAAATAAACTTAAAACACAGTCTTGATGGCATTCGCTAATTATGTTTAATAGAATTTATTTTTGATGTAAGGATAGGTTTGACTGTTGACCAGTAGAGAAGAAGTGTTAGAGAAATGCAACCATTCAGAGGAAAGTGCGCATAATTAGTTATGTTAGAGTTCACTCATTCACACATCTAACCTGATCATCACTCTCTATCTCTCACCCCTAATACTATGTTAGAGTTCACTCATTCACACATCTAACCTGATCACCACTCTCTATCTCTCACCCCTAATACTATGTTAGAGTTCACTCATTCACACATCTGACCTGATCAACACTCACTATCTCTCACCCCTAATACTATGTTAGAGTTCACTCATTCACACATCTGACCTGATCATCACTCACTATCTCTCACCCCTAATACTATGTTAGAGTTCACTCATTCACACATCTGACCTGATCAACACTCACTATATCTCACCCCTAATACTATGTTAGAGTTCACTCATTCACACATCTGACCTGATCATCACTCACTATCTCTCACCCCTAATACTATAGACACACTAGTAATGCGGAATACAATAACATAATATGGACCATACTATAAAATTATAATTATAATATAACTCAGACCAGTGATTGTATTAGGCCATATAGAGAACACTATTGGATGGTACGCTTGTAGCGGAGTTATGGAATATATTTATGTACTATCAATAATTATTTAATATAATGTGTGTGTGTGTGTGTGTGATGGTGTGTGTTTGTGTACGTGCGTGCGTGTGTATGTGTGCCTGTGTGAGGGAGTGAGTGAGAGAGAGAGGGGGAGGGGATATATAGAGGGAGGGAGATGAGGGGGAGGGGATATATAGAGGGAGGGAGATGAGCGGGAGGGGATATATAGAGGGAGGGAGATGAGGGGGAGGGGATATATAGAGGGAGGGAGGGAGATGATGTCTGCTAACTCCATGGCAATCTCCAGCGAGTACCTCACGTTCTTAGCCATTAGCAATCTTAGTGGACCTTTCCATACAGGCTTCATAGTGAATAGTTCTCGTATAAAGCTTGACTATGTGTTTGAATGTTTTATGAAAGAAGTGACGGAAAAATGGAAGTCGTGATAGCGTAGTGGTAGCGCGTCCGCTTCATGTGCGAAAGGCTTGGCGTACGCACACAACTGTAGCAGTTACTATTGTGCCCTTAGGCAAGTCACTTAAATTCCATATTGCCTCTTTTCTCTCCCGTCATAACGATGGATTCCATCAGCAATGAGCTCTAGAGACCGATTAATCTAAAGTTGTTAAAAATTGTTTTGCAATCGAGCTGACATGGCATTACTATGGCGTTTATTTCCAATTACGTTCATGACTACGGAAGGAATACAGCAACATATATTGGAAATAGCATTATTACTAGTGTCTTGAGTTCATCGAGGTTTTTAAACAAGATTTCGGTGAATCCGTATGCACATAGCACTGAGTTAATACTGGCGCCATGTTTGTTATCTTGTTTGTGTATTACGTTTATTTATCGTCGCTATCGATTACCCATATAAGCGACGCCTCCTGAAGAGATTAGTCATTTTAGATTTTTGGAGGATAGTGCAATGATACAGACAGAGACCCATTCCAGAGTCTCCTCTGGTTCTTTTACGTGCATGGTGTAAAGCACCGACACGATACCTCGGTTTAATGTCTCATTTGAAAGACTTTTAAATGTATTAGGGTCAGACGGATGATCGAACCTGCGATCCCTGGATTACCAGGCCAGCGTGTTACCATTGGACTACAGATCCATCCGTCTGATCTTGTTTGATTGGTGCCCCATCAACTACTTTCCAAATTGAAATTATGGACCCCAGGTTTACCTCCACCCATGCGGTTATGTTTGTGTCCCCGTTTGTTTGTTTCTTTGTTTATCTTTTAGCAGGATTACGCATCAAGCGACGGATTGTCATGACATTTGGTAGAATGGTAGACGGGTGGACTATATTTGACACCTATTTGTTTTACCACATGTCAATGACGGACCCATATGGTTTTGGAGGTGATTAGGATCTGGATCTATATCCTGGATTGCTGAGAAAGTTCGTGTGTTTTACGCTTATTTATCGTCGCTACCGGTTGCCTATATGAGCGACGCCTCCTGAAGAGATTAGTCATTTTAAATGTTTGGAGGATAGTGCAATGATACAGACAGAGACCATTCCATAGTCTCCTCTGGTTCTTTTACGTGCACGGTGTAAAGCACTGACACGAGAAATCGATTTAAAGTCCAAAGAATGTTAATTTTATTAGGGTCAGACGGGGGATCGAACCTGCGATCCCTGGATTACCAGTACTAATTTCGTCATACCGATCTAGTCTTATAGATGCTTATAGCACTAGCTGTTCGTGTAACCTTCTTGATTTTAACGCTTTGTGTAAATTCTGGTAAATTGTATTCTGATACCACTAGAGTTGTGTCCTCTTGATTTCACGAGATTTTTGAGTGAACAGAATAGTTGAACATGTATAATGGGGGTTAAAATGTACTGACGGTTTAGGTAATATCTCAGGATGTACTCGGTAAGTACACGTTTCTGGGGTTTGGTTTGTTGTTGTAATTAGTTGTTGTAATCATTAAATATTGTGGGAGTTAATCAAGTTGAACTGTGGTTTAATGTTGGTGAGATTCGAACCCAAAAATGTGGAAGTCGTGATGGGCGCGTTCGATTCAGGTGCGAAATGCTCGGAGTTCGAGCCCCACTGGAGCCGTTACGATTGTACGCTTGGGCAAGTCATTTAGATATTTTAGGATTCCATGAGGAATGAGGTCTCGATAGCGATTAATATAAGTTGTAAGAACTTGCTTCGAAATCGAATTAAAATAAATTTGTATAAACTAACCCAAAATGGCTGCAGTGCTGACATGCTCTTTAACTCTAATAATTAATATTAAGATAAATCAATATTCTATATATCAGAATAACATCACGACGAGAGGGTTGTGTTGTAAGTGGACGCACTCATCTCCACAAGATGGTAACGTGGTACAATATGTTATGAAAGTATGGTGCTAGAGGGTTGTGTTGTGAGTGGACGAACTCATCTCCACAAGATGGTAACGTGGTAAAATATGTTATGAAAGTATGGTGCGAGAGGGTTGTGTTGTGAGTGGATGAACTCATCTCCACAAGATGGTAACGTGGTAAAATATGTTATGAAAGTATGGTGCGTACTTATTGTAACAGCAATCGGTTGTAATATCTGATCGATAACAGCGTCTATCGATGTCCACACAGGTCTATGGTTCGAACCCCGGTTGAAGCTACGTAGCTTATTGGAGAAGGCCATTACGAGATATAAAAGAGTTAAAAGAGTTATCGCCCTTGTTTAATTGTCTGTTACACATGCCAATCGTATGCCCGTCATTTGTCAGGTTTTAAGAGTATTTAACTATTTATGCATAGTTCTCATTATTTGTTACGACTACTATAATGCTGCGTTCACCTGACATACCCCTATCTGTTCAAATACCAGATACGTGTAAGCATTCTAATACACTTGGCTGTCCGTTTAGCGCAGTGGTTAGCGCGCTCGCTTCTCACCAATGCAGCCAGTGTTCGGCCTTCGGACCGGGAAGTATGTGAACTGGTACGGTGGTCGCCAGATCGGACAGGTGGGGTTTTTCCGGGTAATCCGGTTTCCTCCCACACGAATGACCACATGTACCCTTTCATCCGCGCCAACGAGAGTGATTAATAGAAGTTGTTAGAACTTGTAAAATAAATAAAGTTTAAATTTTGTGTTTTATGTTCAACTGTAACTGTGATGTTTATACAACACCTGGTTGTAATTTCAAGGTTCGTGTTGCCAGCCAGCAGTTTGGATTTTGTACACAGTAAATTATATAAACAGTCAGCTATTGAGGGCTATTTCTTCAGCCCTACAAGTCCAGGACATCAAACCGAACCTGACACCTCTGGACCCAATAAAGGAATTAAGCATAAAAGGGCCGCAGAGGTTACATTCATATCACTGCATGAGAATGTTCAATATCATCTTATATTAAAGCAGCATTACATCTCATGAAATAAAAGATATTTGAAAAATTAAATTTTTACGTATGCTGCTACACATTCTAACATTATACTTTGTATGCTTATGTTCATTTGGTAAACAGTGTTTTTTTGCGATAAAACAAACTCGAAACCGAAAGTAGGACTTTCCGAGTCGATCGGTTACGCACTTGTTTACAACCGGAACGCATCGTTCGCACTTGTTTACATTCGGAATGCTTCGTTCCCATTTGTCCCACGTTGTCTTTTTTAATTAAATTAATTGATATGTTGATTCATACCTCTGTTAGCTAAGTCTTTTAGGGACATTTCTACATCCCCGCGAGGGGTTCGACATTAGAGGAAGATAGATAGATAGATAGTATTTCATGTTCATAATATATACGTTGTTTTCTACATCCTCTGTTGTTTCACGCATGCGCACTGTGCGTGTTTACATTTCGTGTGTTGATAAACAACTTAATTCGCGTATACGACGGTCTACATTTATTGGAATTTTATCGTTTCTGAGCGACTATTTCGATTTTTGTAAGCACACACACATTTGTATTTATATTTTACCAAAAACATCCTTTATTATGATGTAATGCTGCTTTAACGTTCATGTTAAATTCCCTGTTCAATTATTTGTACGAAAAGATGGCAGATGACGTGTACAGATGGCGTGTGTGTACAGATGACAAAACGCGCTATATATCAGTTAAAGTTGGAAAATGCTCACGGTATAATGGATTAGCGTTCGTATTTAAATCCTGACAGCGTAGTTGACTCGGTTATAACCCCAATTTACACGGCATTTACTCTGACGGACCACCTAATTGCGAATCCGTCTTCTGGACTTTATCCTGCCACGGTCTACATTTGAAATGGATATAAAATCGATAAACAGCTTTTATTTTTCTTCACTGCCTTTTTCGTTAAGGCATGATTTTCTGACTTTAAGATATTATATGTCAACTTGTAATTGCATATTGAGCGTTCGGAACTATTTATTTTTGTTACGGAAATCACATGCATGCATGCATGCGGAAATCATCTGCATGCATATAGATTTATGTGTACGCTAGTGTTATGTTTGATGGTAATCCAAGGGTCGCAGGTTCGATCCCCCGTCTGACCCAAATAAAATTAACAGTCTTTCAGATGGGACTTTAAACCGAGGTTTCGTGTCGGTGCTTTACACCGTGCTCGTAAAAGAACCAGAGGAAACTCTGGAATGAGTCTCTGTCTGTAGCATTGCACTATCCTCCAAAAATCTAAAATGACTAATTTCTTCAGGATGCGTCGATCATATGGGGAACCAGTAGCGAAGATAAATAAACGTAAAACACCACCATTATATTTGACTGTTGTATGTATCGTTTATTTTTTATAGTATTATACATTTGATATCGTATAGACCGCCTCAGTGGTTCGAGTGGTTAATGTCTGCCTCAGTGGTTCGAGGTCGCTGACTTGTTTACCACTGTAACCTATCATCACTAATAGTCACGTGTTCGAGCCCCGCTCAGACCGTGTCTCTGTATATGAAAACATTGGCAGTTACTTGCGGAGTGTATGTTTTACGTTTATTTATCGTCGCTACTGGTTGCCCATATGATCGACGCCTCCTGAAGAGATTAGCAATTTTAGATTTATGGAGGATAGTGCAATGATACAGACAGTGACCCATTCCAGAGTCTCCTCTGGTTCTTTTACGTGCACGGTGTAAAGCACCGACACGAGACCTTGGTTTAACTTCCCATCTGAAAGACTGTTAATTGTATTAGTGTCACACGTGGGATCGAACCTGCGATCCCTGGATTACCAGTCCAACGTGTTAACCATTGAACTACAGATCCGTCTGTGTTTCCTTTCTTACGGAGGTTGATGCACCAAGTACTTGTTAACCGATGGAGCCTGCCCATGAAATATATTATTTGGTAAACTGCCCGTCGCTCAAATGGGCAACCGGTCGCGACGATAAATAAACGTAAATACAACAAATTGATATCGTGTATTATAGAAACTGTGTTCTAACATAACATGATAGTTTGTTCCTATACACAAAGAACACATATACCGCTGTTAAATCTGTAATAAACTACGGCTACTATAACATAACATGATAGTTTGTTCCTATACACAAAGAACATATATACCGCTGTTAAATCTGTAATAAACTACGGCTACGGCTGTTGAAATTTACTCCCCCTGTAAACAAACTTATTTATGGATTTTAAATATGCACAACTTTTAGCACTTTTCCATTGGAATTGAATTCAGCGACTGGGCATGATCTGTAGTGTTGATAACCAGCCATACAGGAAATATAGTGTTGATTGCTTGAGGGTGATTTCCAATCACATACTGGTGATTTCCAATCACATACTGGAATACAGTAAACCGTGAATCGAGAGTTCGGTGTTAGATGTTTATGCGCTAGTTGTTAGATGGGATGAAATAATTGAGGTCATAAATGGGGTCATATGGTGACTCTCTACCAATTATCGGTGGAGGAAGACCCCCATGTGCTGCTTCAAGCAGTATTGTAGACACACCCTCCATAATAACTGAAAACCTTCATCACTTGAAATAATTCGACACCCCTGTGGGTTTGGAACCCACACCGGTGTGTTACGACTTATTTGAAGTTACCGACCTTAACCTAAATACTAAGCTATGCATATGTGTGCAATATTTGTCAACAAGTATAGTCTATATGCAAATGTTACACACGCAATTACTTTGAACACATTTCCCGATAATACATGTACATAAATGAATGAACAAAAATCAAATATTTGCGGATGAGTGTATTTTTAATGGGTTTTTTCTTTGCAAAAATGTTACACATTTCTGCATTTGAACGTAGTGTTTAAACCTAAACTCCTCTAGCTCCACATCTTCTAAAAACCAACTCTCTATTCATCGTTTATACCTGCACATGCTCTTTGCAATTCAGCTGCGTGTAACGGCACAATAATATACGATGTTTGACTTTTAATTGGCCACGATAATGGACTTATTGATAGATTCATGGTTCTAGGAATGAATTAAAGCTACTGTCTAGACAAGCTAGTTCTTATTAAGAATAGTTTTCCCGGTCGCTGCGTGATAAATCCGGTGCACGTTTTATTAAAGGTTATAAATGCATCATATATGTGTAGGGCTTCGCGGACAAAATATCCGTGAACTGCAATATGCATGGTGATGAAGATGGACCCATATATATGTGTGATGAAAATGGACCCATATATATGTGTGATGAAAATGGACCCATATCTATGTGTGATGAAAATGGACCCATATATATGTGTGATGAAAATGGACCCATATATATGTGTGATGAAAATGGGTCCATATACAGGAGTGGTGAAAATGGGCCAATATACAGGCGTCATGAAAATGAGTCCATATACAGGGGTGATGCAAATGGGTCAATATACAGGAGTGATGAAAATGGGCCCAAATGCAAAGCCTCGTTTCTGACGACATATTCTTACCAGTATGGTGGAATATACTTATCCCACACCAGTGCAGTTGACGCATACTCGTCCCTGTTTGTGATTCGTATTCCTCCGTTGTTGCATTTACTCTTGTATTTTTGCTATTTTCTGACATTCATAAGCATTTAATTATAGGCATATCTCGCTGCAGCAGCATATATATGTTGAACATCAACACGTCACATTGTCTTCCGGTGTGCGCACGCATTATCTTAGCGAATGGACCGCCTTGAAAGCAATGAGTACTCACAGCCTTATCCGACACGGTCCAGCCGTCGGGAAGAATAACGCGTACAGACCGGGAAGCGACATACGACGAGCTGATGTCTAACAGTGGTCTTAACAACAAGGACCCATTGAAAGAAAGAAGCTTCGGCCACCGCAGAATTTGTCACCCGGGGAGTTGTCTTCCCAACCGACGTAGATGATACGTTACTTAAAAACATTTACTCACCCAGATGCATTTATGGTGTGGTGAGTATTAACAAAAACTACGATCAAAATGAACACTAAGAGAGGACAACAATAAGCTAATTAGCTCCAATCCTGTTAGTGTCCATAATTGCTATAATTGGATGTGATTTCTGTGAATATGTGTATGTTACATTGAAAAAATAAACGGGGTTATCCACTTATGGGGCCTGAAAATAAAAAACATTTTTAATACCGAGATCATTAATTGGGCCTTATTGGTTTCTGATAGTATTAACTTTGCCAGAAGTAAATTGGTAAACAATCAGACTGGAACCCAGACTACCACTGAGGGTTCCTCCACCAATAACGCCTGGATAGATGCACACGATTAGCACGATCAATCTGGTATTCATTAACCAAACACATCAGTTTTCATAACTATTTATGCCATTCGAACGTAAACAAATCTTTAAGGTTGTATATACGTAAATAGGCAGAAGTGCATCCGCGAATGTAGCCCCAATAACAAATATAGTTCATTTTTCTTTTTGGTAAAAATGCATTTTCATGACAGGCAGTGTATAGTTTTTGTGTTTTTTTGAGAAATTATGAGAAGACTTCAGACTAGTTGATGTGTAGAAAAGATGTGGTATAAGAGTTCAGGCTATTGCAAACTGAAGGTTGGTATACTGTATTATTTGGCGGAGGAATACAGTGTGTAAACACAGTGACGTTATTCACAGGTGAGCACTGGCTATTTCAAACATTAAATTTGAAATATTCTTGGTGTGTTTCAGGCTCACGTGAATACCTCTTCACAATGGATGTGGTATCAGAAGAAATGAAAGATTGGAAATATAAATGAACAGACCGTATGTTTTTACTTTTTACTATGTATTTAATAGGTAATTTATTTGTTGTTTTACAACTTTAAGACTGGGTCATGCCTCCTTCAAACGGTGAGCGACATTTCCATCACGCGCCTTCAAAACAAAAACAATATGATAAAACTAATTATTCATAAAATAGCGTTGATATTTAACAGAAACACTACCGTTGGCACATCGAAGACCTTTAACATCATTAGGAAAGTGATGTACGCTCTCTTGAAGATCTTTACGAGGCATTTGAGAATTGTATATTCAATTTTGTGCAATTTCATGTCACATGCCAGGATTGCATTGGCTGTTCGAGTATATGCTGACAATTCATCAATATTAAACTCGCATAAAAATACAACTTGTCTTACTAATAGGTTTGCCCTAGTATACTACTGTAACATATCAATAACTTCTTGTTTACGTGTCGCATCACCATACAGCGCACCTACATTGTTTTTAAAGCCATGCATATAGTCAAAACATGTTTTATATGCAGTCTACATCCGTTATATCGAATTCCGTCGGAACAAACAAAATACTTCAACATAACATAAATTCGATATAAACGGAGTCAGTTATATATAAAATGATAGTGACTGAAACGGGACTTTGATCCGACTTCGAGGTAACCGGATAATTCGACATAACCGACTTTGACATAGCAGATGTAGACTGTACTTCAAAGACGCTGGTATTTTTGTAAGTAATGTATCTATTTGCTTTGCTATGTTTCTCATATCCATTCTGAGAAACACGCTGGACTGGTACTCCAGGGTTCGCCGTTTCGATCCCCCGTCGGACCCCAGTCTTTCAGATGGGACGTTTAATCGAGGTCTCGTGTCGGTGCTTTACACCGTGCACGTAAGAGAACCAGATGAGACTCTGGAATGGGTCTCTGTCTGTATCATTGCACTATCCTCCAAAAATCTAAAATGACTACTCTCTTCAGGAGGCGTCGCTCATATGGGCAACAGGTAGCGACGATAACTAAACGTAAAACACACACACATTAAGACTCTTGCTGTCGGAGTAACGATTGATAATGAAATGGTATGTAATTTACTGTATGCAGATGACATAGTATTGCTAGCAGAAACTGTTCACGATTTACAAACGCTAATGAATTCATTACATGACTGGTGTGGTCTAAACGAAATGACAATTAATAGTTTCAAAATGCAATGTTATGTATTTTCGTCCAGAGCCATCTGCCATTAAGTATATTAAGTCAAGTATATTTATCTTAGAGTTGTTCTCCAAGAACATTTAAATATAAATGTTACTGCCAAGAAGAGATCTCAGAGTTCAGAGCGTGCGTTGGATCTAATCATTGGTAAGTGGAAGGCGTGATGGCGCAGTGGATGCGCGTTCGCTTCAGGTGCGAAAGGTCGTGAGTTTGAGCCCCGCTGGAGCCGTTACGATTGCGCCCACTGGCAAGGCATTTAAATTCCACGTTGCCTCTTCTCTCTCCCTCGTGGTGATGGATTCCACCAGGAATGAGGTCTCGAGAGTGATTAATATAAGTTGTAAGAGCTTGTTTCGCAATCGAGCTAAAATAAATTATGTATAAATTAATCATTGCTAAGTGTAAATCTGTTGATGGTGTACCCCTTAATGTTTTTACCAAATTGTACGATTCTGTTGTGTGGCCTGTGGTAGCATACAGTGCTGCTATTTTGGTCACAAAACATTCTCGTGCATACATGTTATTTAAACTCGTGCCATTGTATTTAATATTTGGATAGGTAAATATACGCCGAATGCAGCTAGCTGTAGCTGGAGAAATTTGTTGACGTCCCACTTCTGTAATCCAGTGGAGTTCCGATGTAAATAGCTGGGCTCGTTTGGCCAACACAGACGCATCAATATTAAATAAGCGAATTGCACGCTGGGGGTAAATTCCAAATGTTCATCATACAACAATTGGTTTCATTTCGTAAAGAAACGATGTCAGGGTTGTAATTTGAAGGATTTATGTAACCTATCCGTATCTGTATCTAAGCATATAGTTGTGCGATATTTTGTGGAAACGTATGTAATTATTGATTGGCAAAACGAAATAGTACAACAGGCACCTCTGATCGGTTTCGTAACAAACTTAGGACATACTGTTTGTTCAAACAGGAATATAAAACAGAGGGATAGTGTAAAATGATTATGCCAGTAATCCAGGGATCGCAGGTTCGACTCCCCGTCTGACCCTAATAAAATTAACAGTCTTTCCGATAGGACGTTAAACCGAGGTCTCGTGTCGGTGCTTTACACCGTGCACGTAAAAGAACCAGAGGAGACTCTGGAACGGGTCTCTGTCTGTATCATTGCACTATCTTCCAAATATCTAAAAATAATTAATCTCTTCAGGAGGCGTCGCTCATATGGGCAACCGGTAGCGACGATAAATAAACGTCACACACACACACAACTGAGTATGCCGTTTAAACATTTAGCAGTTTTCAGTAAACTTAGATGTGTTGTTGCTCCAATACGAATAGTGACCGCCGGGGGTGATATGAAAATATAATATTAGGTGAACGTAATTGTCAATTTTGTAATGTCTTGGAAAGTGAGAGCCGTGTGATGTTGCATTGTACAATATACAGTGACCTCAGTGTGGAACTAATTAACACAGCCTAATTGTGTGTTAACGATTCTTCAAATATGTGTAAAATCGAGCAACTAAATAGATTGTTTACAGACGGATCTGTAGTCCAGTGGTTAACACCTTGGACTCCAGGGATCGCAGGTTCGACCCCCCGTCTGACCCTAATAAAATTAACAGTCTTTCAGATGGGACTTAAACCGAGGTCTCGTGTCGGTGCTTTACACTGTGTGCGTAAGGGAACCAGATGAGATTCTGGAATGGGTCTCTTGTCTGTATTCACTATCCTCCAAAAATCTAAAATGATAAATCTCTTCAGGAGGCGTCGCTCATATGGGCAACCGGTAGCGACGATACATAAACGTAAACCACACAACGTTTGTGTTCCAGTCATAATTTAATCAGATTATGTGTAGCATATTACAAAGACGAGCGTGTTATCGTGCGTGTTATCTTTGTATGTAATGATGTGTCCTAAAGCGACCTTACATCACAACACCCAAAACAGTATTTTTTCACGTATAAATGCATTGCTACTACAAATTCTTCCGAATACATTCGAACACTTAACATTGAATCAATAAATATACTTGTTGTGGTCTACACACTTTCAATAGTGAAAGTAGGATTTCATATAACGGTTATCCGCGCTCCTGATTTGACGTGTGTTTGTCACTGGAGTCAATACTAATCGCGTGGTACTGTCGCTTAGAGATAATATTAACTAAGATTAGTCTACAAATAAATATTGCATAGACACATAACAGCGGAGATATAACGGTACATCTGTAACATAAATCGTGTTATTCAGGATACACGCATTGTATTACGCATGGATGTCGACCCTATTTACATTATTTTGTTATGTCAACAAACCGCGTATACGACGTTTGTTTATTAGTTGAAATACTCAGTTTTTGAAGTAAATATTTGCACAAAATTATACAATATAATAGGAAATTACATTCTGTAGACATTTGCGCTTTCACCGATGTAATTCCGCTTTAAGTCATTGTATTTGTTATGCACCCTGAGAAGTAGTTACTAACACGTTTGCCCTCGATCTGATCGAGGTTGATAAATGATCTGTTAATACATATTTAGAACAGTGGATTGTGCAGAATAGTCATACATTTCTTTGAAAAAGTCAAAGACTAATACTACATTATATTATATCTTGTAAACTGCGTTATATACATGTTTCAGCTTTAATCTAGCCATTTAAATTATGTAGCGTTCAAATCAATTATATGGGGAGGGCCAATCACTGATGTTGTTAGAACTAGTAGCCCAACCCATTTGCTAATTATGTATTTGTAATTTGTTTGTAATTGTTGCATACATGTATATACAGAAATACAATATTATCAAAATATATTATTATCAAACAAACATATTTAGTTGCGTGCTGGTGCTTGTATTGAATTTCACAATTTAATTTGAATTGTCTTAATAACGTTTGAATGTGTCAATTAGCTACTACTCCGTGTATACAATCTACATCCGTTATGTCAAAATCGGTTATGTCGAATTATCCGGTTATCTTGAAGTCGAATCAAAGTCCCGTTTCAGGCACTATCATTTTACATATAAATGGATCTGGTTATATCGAATTTCGTTAAGTCAAACTTCGGTTATGTCGAAGTATTTTGTTCGGTTCGACGGAGTTCGACATAGCGGGTGTAGACTGTATATTAAGGTCTGTTTTCTTTTTCTCTTTCTTTTCCGATTGTAATACTATCAATGTTATCCTGTTTGTGTGACTGTGACATTCTGAACTAGGTCTCTTGTTATTTCTATATTAGTGAATGGCTGTGTACTGATGTATATTGTTGTGGAAGTCGTGATAGCGCAGTGGGAGCGCGTTCGCTTCAGGTGCGAAAGGTCCGGAGTTCGAGCCCCACTGGAGCCGTTACGATTATGCCCTTAGACAAGGCATTTCAATTCCACATTGCCTCTTCTCTACTTCATGGCGATGGATTCCATCAATAATGAGGTCTCGAGGGTGATTAATATAAGTTGGAAGAACTTGTTTCACAATCGAGCTAAAATAAATTTGTATAAACTATATTGTTTTTGTTTTGTTTTATTAGTTGTATATGTCCATAGATGATAAAACAATAAAGATTAAAACTAAACTACACACTATATGTGTTCATACTTCACACACAATCATCGACACCTGCTATTATAATTTGGACCAGTTCAATAGAACAACATTTTTGGCGATGGATTCCATCAGGAATGAGGTCTCGAGAGTGATTACTATAAGTTGTAAGAACTTGTTTCGCAATTGAGCTAAAATAAATTTGTATAAACTAAATGTCTATTTGGTATTTTGTACATTTACAAGTTTTTAGTATACGTCGAATAAAAGGATTCAATCCTGCTATGCTTTCCAATAAATGCTTGAGTTTCTCATTACAGAAAATGCTATTTTTCATTGTACTGTTTTGAAACAGTGGAAGGTGGCACTTTCTTTTCCACTGCTTGTGTATAAACTAACATTTGAAGTCATGCTATTCAGTCAAAGAATTGTATTGGCAAAAGCAAGTTATGTTAATCTTATTAACAGCATAATTGAGTTATAAGAGACAGTCACAATAAAAATGCACACAATAAGAGAATTCACCATAAAAGTGTCCGAAAGCTAGGGGTTAAAGGGGTTGATCCAGACAGACACTCTCACAAACTGAAGGCAATTACTTCGAAACAATCCCATCAAGTGAATCAATTATTTATAACACGTAGACAAACCGTCGAATAATGTTCTGAATAAGACGGTGATGATGAAAATGAAGTGAAATCAGTAGCATTTAGTGCATGCTTTATCTCAGCTGGCAAGGCCACGGCTATTATTTCAGCTGCCACGGCGACCACTGGTTATGGGTTTTACAGACATGCTATCATGCTTGTAAAATCCAACATATGTCTCGACGTTCATTTATGTAATATTCAAAGTTAAGGTCTACCTCCAAATCATTGTTTCTAGAATGACTCGTCATTCCAAACTTCCACAACCATTGCGTTACACCGTGCATGTAAAAGAACCAGATGAGACTCTGTAATGGGTCTCTTTCTGTATCATTGCACTATCCTCCAAAATCTAAATTGACTAATCTCTTCAGGAGGTGTCGCTCATATGGGTAACCGGTAGCGATGATAAATAAACGTAAAACACACACACCACAACCATTGTAAAGGAACACAAACAATTGAATAGGAGACAGACTGTTTATTTTGAAACAAGATAAACTGATAAACAAAAGTTGTAAATGAATGCACCGTAACACTGTTCAAAATACATAAAGTTGGACATAAAATCCACAACAATAGATGTAATTGAATTCACCTTAACACTATTGTATACACATGCAGTGGGTTATAAACACAAAAGTAAGTAGTTCGCACTAGGTGCCAAAAGAGGAGATAGGTTGGGGCAGAAAGGGTAAAACTGGAAATAATAACCCAAGGAATGTCCCTAGTTGCTCGTTGGGTTCGGAATTTCTGCTCGTACAACTGCCAGTTGGGGGAATGTTGGGATCAAGACTGTATCAGTGACATATACTGAAACATCTGGGAAGCCTCAGATGGGTATTTGACCGTAAAGATAGAGGTATATAGTTGAAATGCCATTGACCAGAGAAGAATGGATGTGATTTGGCGCTGAGCCGCCTTTTGGACTGATGTGACAGTGGCTGATGACATGGTCTGCACAGTGGTCAGTGTGTCGCTTGTAGTACCAAAGTAAGGCTTGACCATATCGACAAACTGTCTAGACTAAATAGCGGTATTTAGCCTCTCTGGGACAGTAGCTGCACCATAGGTGAACACACCCAGGCTGGAGGACACAGGCTCGGAGTGAACCGGAAGCGGCGAGCTATGGTCCACGTTGAACAGTGAATCGCACAAGTACATCAACGCCCACCATGCCACAATCCTCCACCCACGACGCGTCACCAATAGGTACAGGCATAGCTGTAACGGAATGGGGACATATAACAGACGCGACAGGTGAACAAACAGGCGAACAAGATAACAAATTATTACAAGTGGATTGTTGATGCTGACTTGTAGATGCTGTCGGAGATGGAGGTCGAATTGGAGTTATAGGTTGAAGTGCCGAAGCGAGTTGCTGTCGCAGTATGGGATCTGCAGATATGGCAGCTGAAGAACGTCGGCCAAGTGAGAAGAAGAAGAGTCTGGACTGCTGGTGTATGTGGGCTGAGGTGCGCTGGCACTAGCCTTCCGCTTTGTTGCCCTCGTTTTTGCTGGCATTCTGCTGAAATAAATACGAGAGCCTATATATTTGTTACAATGGTTTTACATAAATAGGCGTCCAAACCTGGTGCAAATGGTGGCACAATTTCTGAGCACTACTCAGAATATGAATGTGAATTGTTTGCCTATATGTATTGTATCTGGTAGTGCATGTCAATAACTCCGCTATAGTAGCAAATTATTGTGTTAGTACTTATGGCAAACTTGCTTGATAAGTTATAACCTATTAAATAGATGTACACCAACCATATAATGAAGCATGCGGATAGACAGCGTCTGTTAGTATCACTGCAATACAACAATTATCAGGTGACAAGTCTTGGCCAGACTTCCCGCCACTAAAGGTCAGATTCAAAATTATGTTAGCCGACAGTAAAGGCCAGACTAAAGGAGCTGACAATAAAGGTCAGATTCAAGTGTATGTGAGCTGGCAATAATGGTCACACTCAAGTGTATACGAGCTGATAATAAAGCCCAGAATCAAGAATATGCGAGCTGGTAATAAAGCCCAGACTCAAGAATATGCGAGCTGGTAATAAAGTCCATACTCAAGAATATGCGAGCTGGTAATAAAGCCCAGAATCAAGAATATGCGAGCTGGTAATAAAGCCCATACTCAAGAATATGCGAGCTGGTAATAAAGCCCATACTCAAGAATATGCGAGCTGGTAATAAAGCCCAGAATCAAGAATATGCGAGCTGCTACTAAAGCCCATACTCAAGAATATGCGAGCTGGTAATAAAGCCCATACTCAAGAATATGCGAGCTGGTAATAAAGCCCAGACTCAAGAATATGCGAGCTGGTAATAAAGCCCAGAACAAGAATATGCGAGCTGCTACTAAAGCCCAGACTCAAGAATATGCGAGCTGGTAATAAAGCCCAGACTCAAGAATATGCGAGCTGGTAATGAAGCCCAGACACAAGAATATGCGAGCTGGTAATGAAGCCCAGACTCAAGAAAATGCGAGCTGGTAATGAAGCCCAGACACAAGAATATGCGAGCTGGTAATGAAGCCCAGACACAAGAATATGCGAGCTGGTAATATAGGTCAGACACAAGAATATGCGAGCTGGTAAAAAAGCCCAGATACAAGAATATGCGAGCTGATAATAAAGCCCAGACTCAAGAATATGGGAGCTGGTAATAAAGCCCAGACTCAATAATATGCGAGCTGGTAGTAATGCCCAGACTCAAGAATATGCGAGCTGGTATTAAAGCCCAGACTCTAGCCGACAATAAATTCCGGACTAAACAGGCCGACAATAAATGTCGGACTTCAGACTATGTGAGCTGACAACGAATGTTAGACTCAAGTTGCATAAGCAACAGTACTCATTGATTAGGTTGTGTAACCGTAAGTTAAAATACTTTACATTAATCCGTGGAGGCAGAGATGGATCCGGTAGTATACTTGACAATAAGAATTCGATACACACACGCGATGAAGTTCCGTAAAAGGAGAGAAGTAGCTGAAATATATAATGAAGAAATTTAAAATATTTAAATGCGGTTCTCGGCGGACATGATAGCTCCACGTATGGATCGGAAATACTTTGCCATACCACAGTCGGCAATGTGAACGCCATTGGCTGCAACATACTGTGACAGAAATCGAGAGTTGAAGTTATTATGTTGCTAGAATGCAAGCTGATGATGTTCATCACAGTTCGACAGTTCGACAGTAAGTAGTGGTTAGTCTCTGTTAGCAATTGGTTGTAGTTACTAGCGACACGACGTGGCAGAATTTCTGTAAAGACACATTGGCTAACGCCAAGAGCAAGGCAATGACTAGCATATTGCATAATAGCGACATACAAACTATATGAATCAACAGAAGGTAAGCATAAATCATTGCTACCAATATCCAAAATAACGATACTCGGTGATAAATTGGAGACCATGTCTATCTCATTCCACTGTGACATACGTTGGGCGGGGACACTGTTTAATATATAGGCCCTCCTATGCCGTGGAAATCATCGGGCGGCAACACTGTTTAATATATAGGCCCTCCTATGTCGTGGAGATCGTCGGGCGGGGACACTGTTTAATATATAGGCCTCTTCTATGCCGTGGATACCTGTAACCGTTGCATGTCAAAGTTGAAATTGAGCGTGTCGTTAACTTGTGTCCAGTCACGGAGCCGACGTATGAACGAGTGACCTAATACAAGGACAGTGTGTACTGCATCAGACAAGCATGTGTGCCAGTCTGTCGTTTATTCACTTTTTAACTTCTGGCAAAATGACGTTGATATGACCAGAAACTCAATACGGTCCAATTAATAGTATCGGTGTTAAAATAAATGTATTTGACTGACCAGGCAAAATATATCGACGCCTGTTCCCAGGCTAGCATCAGACATGTTAATATAATTATGTTATCAGTGTGAGCAATATGCAAGTGTCAATGACCGGGCAATAGGACCCACTTTTCCTTTGTCTTCGTGAAATGGCGGCAAACTTGGCGTCGTAAACAAAGCATGCGTTTTGCAACACATATGGCGTATTTGAAAGCGCACCGGTTATGGATGTTTAGGCAACAAGTTAAATAATAGCGAATAAAACTGGAAATAATAATTAATAATACAAGTTATCCTTGTATATAGGAAAAAGTGTGCCCCCAAGAAAAATATGGCGAAGTTCCCGGATGAAAGCCACACACGTGAGAAGGACGACTGTGATTGGTCAACATCAGGCTTCTGTAGTGCGCGTTATGCGTTATGGTAATGACCTCCTCGCTAAAAACTGGTATCCGGCTGAGCGAATGTTTTATATATTTACGAGCACATAGGCATATTGCCTTATTTTATCTTGACTAAATTAAAAATAACTACTGTCTACATCCGTTATGTCAAAGTCGGTTATGTCGAATTCTCCGGTTATCTCGAAGTCGGATCAAAGTCCCGTTCCAGACACTATCATTTTACATATAATTGGCTACGTTTATATAGAATTTCGTTAAGTCAAGCTTCGGTTATGTCGAAGTATTTTGTTCGGTTTAGTGTAGGGCCAACCAGAAATACGGTGCATAGGTACAGTCAAACTTGCACGTTTAGTAAGAGACCACTTTCATTAAGAAACCACTTGTTCAGTTCCGGTTTGTGTTGTTAAGGAACAAATTAGCCTGCATAAAGAAGCTGTTCCTTCTTAGAGACCACCTGTTTCTCTTCCCGTTGGTTGTCTCGTGTTTAGCAATACCTTACCAAGATCACCATACATACAATCAAGCCTGTGGTAGTGGTCACCTCTATTAAGCAGCAACCTGTACTAAGCAGCCACTATTTGTGTTTCCTTTGCTGGTTGCTTAAGACACGCTCGACTGTATACAGACTATGCAAGATACACGTGAATGACAACTGTCTATATTTGTTTAAAGTCTGGTTATCTAAATCTTCAAATGCTAATTTTACCACAGTAACATCCATAAAGTGTCCGCCTCCGTAGCGGAGTGGTTAACACTTTGCCTGCTGAGTAAATAAAATCACATTTTCAAACAACAAATATCCAGATTAGTTTTAGTTTTAGCTCCATTGTCCGAATAGCAAACAGCATAGAGCCTGATCAGACGGCATCTGGCTCTATGCTGTTTGCAAAAGTGATTTTATCTGTCGCTAACGTGCACAGATTTAAGGTCGCTGACTTGTATACTACTGTAACCTATCATCACTGCTGGTCACGGGTACGAGTCCCGCTCAGACCGCGTCTCTTTATATGAAAACGCTGGCAGTTTCTTACGGAGGTCGGTGCACCAAGTACTGGTTAATCGCTGGTACCTGCCAAGGACATGTGTTGGTAGGTAGAATGCCCGTCGCTTATATGGGCTACCTGTAAACTTTAAAAAAAAAACAATATAAATTTGAAAAATAAATGTGTGTTTGCCTCAGTGTATGCTTTTGAACCTTATTACACATCAAGGCAATAATAATAATAATAATAATAATAATAATAATAATAAAGACTTTATTTAACGAGAGTACTCATTTAACAAAAGTTAATCTACCATGAGGCCCTCAACATATATACAATCAAATGCAATCAAAAGATAGCACTATAAGTGAGAACTGCACATTGGAATAATATAGTAATGTAAAAGCTGAAAAATAGAGAAACTATATTTAATATGTAATGGAATATGATGATATATGGAATTGGCTAGCAGAGTAGAAAATGGGAATGAGACAATTAATGACACTAGATCTATCTAACAATGTGCAGATTTGACTTGTAGTGGTATCTTCAAAATATGTATGAAATCAACTTAAGGACAGCAATTTTCCGATTCTAATAAATATAGCAATGGCAATACACGTTTATAATAACAGTAGAAGTATGCGATTAGTAATCAGTATGAAGCACCCGTACGCCGTAGTAAATAGTCCGTGATAATCAAACAACTACACGCAAATAATTGACATAATGCTGTTAATCACGATATCCCGCTAGTGCATATTTAGCATTTTATTGTTTATACAGCTCGATTGCGAAATAAGTTCCTACAACTTATATTAATCGCTCTTGAGACCTCATTCCTGATGGAATCCATTCCCATGACAGAGAGAGAAGAGGCAATGTGGAATTTAAATGAAATAAAGTCTTTATTATTATTATTATTATTATTATTATAAATGCCTTGCCTAAGGTGCCAATAGTAACGGCTCCAGCGGAGGCTTGAACTCCGGGCCTGTCGCACCTGAATCGAACGCGCTACCACTGCGCTATTACGACTTCCGCATTTTTAGTATGTTATTGATTTACAGCAAATAAAGCATGAACACAAACAATATGTTGAATTTGTGAAAAGCAAGCTGTCGTACATCGAACAATCAGAATCCACACAGGTTGTATTACACGCATGTGTATAAAAGAAATTAACTGATGGCTGTATAATACTTGCTTCAATGTTGAAAATAACTGATGGCTGTATAATACTTGCTTCAATGTTGAAAATAACGGATGGCTGTATAATACTTGCTTCAATGTTGAAAATAACGGATGGCTGTATAATACTTGCTTCAATGTTGAAAATAACTGATGGCTGTATAATACTTGCTTCAATGTTGAAAATAACTGATGGCTGTATAATACTTGCTTCAATGTTGAAAATAACTGATGGCTGTATAATACTTGCTTGAATGTTGAAAATAACGGATGGCTGTATAATACTTGCTTCAATGTTGAAAATAACGGATGGCTGTATAATACTTGCTTCAATGTTGAAAATAACGGATGGCTGTATAATACTTGCTTCAATGTTGAAAATAACTGATGGCTGTATAATACTTGCTTCAATGTTGAAAATAACGGATGGCTGTATAATACTTGCTTCAATGTTGAAAATAACGGATGGCTGTATAATACTTGCTTCAATGTTGAAAATAACGGATGGCTGTATAATACTTGCTTCAATGTTGTTGTTCCATTAATTGACGTTTCCGTGGGTTTTTATTTATACTTTATCTATTTTACAACAGACACGCATACAGCTGCATAACACAGATATGAATCTAAACGAAGCTGTGAACATCTTACTAAGATCATTGAATAATTATGTCGCCAGTTTAAGAGATGCCATCGAGGACTTAATGAGAAAGGGAGGATTAAACTTGGCCTTGAACATGAGCCGGTGTAAACAGAAGATAGATTAGATAGATTATGAATGAATAAATAATAAAAGTTTAAACTTTATTTATTTTACAACGATTGCGAAGCAAGTTTTAACAACTTATATTAATCACTCTCGTTGGCGCGGATGAAAGCGTATATGTGGTCATTCGTGTTTCACGTTTCCGTGGTTGATGAATGGATGGATGAAAGCGTATACATTATGTGGTCATTCATGTTTCACGTTTCCGTGGTTGATGAATGGATGGATGAAAGCGTATATGTGGTCATTCATGTTTCACGTTTCCGTGGTTGATGAATGGATGGATGAAAGCGTATATGTGGTCATTCATGTTTCACGTTTCCGTGGTTGATGAATGGATGGATGAAAGCGTATATGTGGTCATTCATGTTTCACGTTTCCGTGGTTGATGAATGGATGGATGAAAGCGTATATGTGGTCATTCATGTTTCACGTTTCCGTGGTTGATGAATGGATGGATGAAAGCGTATATGTGGTCATTCATGTTTCACGTTTCCGTGGTAAAAAAAACACACACACCCAAAAAAAACATATGTGGTCATTCATGTTTCACGTTTCCGTGGTTGATGAATGGATGGATGAAAGCGTATATGTGGTCATTCATGTTTCACGTTTCCGTGGTTGATGAATGGATGGATGAAAGCGTATATGTGGTCATTCATGTTTCACGTTTCCGTGGTTGATATATACTGACATCACAACAAACTGTGCACTTTTATATTGAGCATTAGTTTATACACATTTATTTTATCTCGATGGCGAAACAAGTTCTTACAACTTATATTAATCACTTTCGAGACCTCATTCCTGATGGAATCCATCGCCACGAGGGAGAGGGAAGGGACAACGTGGACATTAAATGTCCTGCATAAGGGCACAATCGTACCGGCTCCAGCGGTGTTCGAACTCCGGGCCGTTTGCACCTGAAGCGAAGAGCGTCCACTGCGCTATCACGACTATATTCAGCGTTACTTTTTCGTTGCACATTTTAGAATTACGAAGGACGAAGAAAAAACAATTCTTAGAAAAAACTAAATTTTTTTTTGGTCTTTAACATAATTATGTACAACGAAATGAGTGACATCGGTCAGTTACTGCCCCTGGATACTCTCTAAAAGTAGATAGATCATATTAAGTGTTTTCCTCTGTTTTCCCCCGTTGTTTTCTTTGCACAACATGTTAGCACTTTTATTCCACTATCGATTCTTGTGATTATTAAAATTTAATAACTATATCTTGACAGATCACCTACAGTGTATGCAATGGGTACTTATTTGTAAAACAATGTCATCAGTTAATTAACACGATTAGGATATAATCACATTTATCATACCGCAACATCTGGTTAGGGAACAACAGTAAAACAAAGGATTCTAACTAAAAGGATCTATTCACATTTTTTGTACAACGAAATTATTAACAATCACGTGAGGACAAAATAGTTTATAAATATATAAGGAAAATAATATATGAAATCATAAACAGACGGAGCTGTAGTCCAGTGGTTAACACGTTGGACTCGTAATCCAGTGATTGCAGGTTCGATCCCCCGTCTGACCCTAATAAAATTAACAGTCTTTCCGATGGGACTTTAAACCGAGGTCTCGTGTCGGTGCTTTACATCGTGCACAT
>CM026394.1:18984308-19033444 GCA_014843695.1 Archivesica marissinica | reverse complement strand
CATTCATACACATTTACTAACAATACATTCATACACATTTACTAACAATACATTCATACACATTTACTAACAATACATTCATACACATTTACTAACAATACATTCATACACATTTACTAACAATTCATTCATACACATTTACTAACAATACATTCATACACATTTACTAACAATACATTCATACACATTTACTAACACTACATTCATACACATTTACTAACAATACATTCATACACATTTACTAACAATACATTCATACACATTTACTAACAATACATTCATACACATTTACTAACAATACATTCATACACATTTACTAACAATACATTCATACACATTTACTAACAATACATTCATACACATTTACTAACAATACATTCATACACATTTACTAACAATACATTCATACACATTTACTAACAATACATTCATACACATTTACTAACAATACATTCATAAACATTTACTAACAATACATTCATACACATTTACTAACAATACATTCATACACATTTACTAACAATACATTCATACACATTTACTAACAATACATTCATACACATTTACTAACAATACATTCATACACATTTACTAACAATACATTCATACACATTTACTAACAATACATTCATACACATTTACTAACAATACATTCATACACATTTACTAACAATAAATTTACTAACAATACATTCATACACATTTACTAACAATACATTCATACACATTTACTAACAATACATTCATACACATTTACTAACAATACATTCATACACATTTACTAACAATACATTCATACACATTTACTAACAATACAGCCACACCTCGTGGAAATAATGTGTCGTTCTCGTCAACATAAAAGAAATAATGTGTCAGTCTCGTCAATATAAAATAAATAATGTGTCAGTCTCGTCAATATAAAAGAAATAATGTGTCATTCTCGTCAATATAAAAGAAATACTGTGTCGTTCTCGTCCACATAAAAAGAAATAATGTGTCAGTCTCGTCAACATAAAAAAAATAATGTGTCGTTGTCGTCAACATAAAAGAAATAATGTGTTGTTCTCGTCAGCATAACATAAATAATGTGTTGTTCTCGTCAGCATGACATAAATAATGTGTTGTTCTCGTCAGCATGACATAAATAATGTGTTGTTCTCGTCAGCATGACATAAATAATGTGTTGTTCTCGTCAGCATAACATACATAATATGTCGTTCTCGTCAGCATAACATAAATAATGTGTTGTTCTCTTTCCTCCAGTTTATCATTCATTTCCACCACCTTCTAATACTATCTTTTATTTTTCATCTTGTGTGTGTGATTTACGTCAAGAGATTAGTCATTTTAGATTTTTGGAGGATAGTGCAATGATACAGAGATACATAGAGAGAGATCCATTCCAGAATATCCACTCAGACAATTCGTTTACGTGCAAGGTGTAAAGCACCGACACGAAGCTTCCGCTTATGGTGACATCTGAAAGACTGTTAATTGTATTAGTGTCAGACGGAGGATCGAACATGTAATCATCTGATATAAGGGTATACATTCATATATTCATGAATATCAATAAATATTGACAGCACACTTAAATCATTAATTAAGAAGATATTGTTTTCATTTCAATAGTAATAATCCATTATCAAAAGGTTAACAAGTCAAAGTTTGTATTGGCATAAACATGTACATGTCCATCGCCAAGAAACATGTTTGGCGGTTACATACAAAGTTACAGAAAAGCATGATATTATATAAGGTTTGAGTAAGCATAGTATTAACATTTACGAAATATATTGTTTGTATTTTACAAGTAGTAACATTCATTTAGTTAATTAATATCGTTTCTTTTACTTGTTGCTAAATAAATATATTTAGCTAAATTGACAAGTTTGCTTTTTGGTGTTGAATTCATGAGTGCTCTAAACTTATTAATGGTTGGCCATGAACAATAATATCTAGGTAAATATATATTTCTTATATCATTATAATAAGGACAAACTAATAAGAAATGATATTCTGATTCTACTTGATGCATATTACATTATGAGCACACTCTTGAATTTCTTTCAATGTTTCGAAATCTTCCTTCTAACATCAAACCGTAATATCGTTTCCATTTGTACATACCTTTAACATTGAGTCAGGTTTGTAATTTTGCTCTCAACGTATATAAGGTTTATGTTATTAAATGTAATCTTTTTTTAGCATAAGAGGACTGACATTTTTTTATTATGTTGTTCCAATTTGTCATTGATAAGAGGCTATACCTAATATTGTAATCATTAAGTATGCCCTGCAGTGTTCATAGGTTGGTAGTAATGTTCTGTTCTTATTAGTTCTTCTATCTTGTCAACTGTCATTCTTATTGATTATAGTTACGAATTAATATCAACTCTTTAATCATGCTAACCATCTCGATAGAAATGCATCAACAAAGTGATGGATGTCCGATTACCGCGCTCGCTTCTCACCAATGCAACCTGGGTTCGATCCTCGGATCGGGAAGTATGTGAGATGGTACGGTGGTCGCCAGATCGGACAGGTGGGTTTTCTCCTGGTACGCCGGTTTCCTCCCACACGAATGACCACAAATACGCTTTCATCCGCGCCAACGAGAGTTTATTAATATAAGTTGTTAATACTTCGCAATCATTGTAAAATAAATAAAGTTTAAAAGCAAAATGCATCATCAATTTAAATACGTACGATTAAACAGCGGAATAATTCACATCAAAAATTCATTAATAGGAATAAATCAAAGCCTCAAAGGGAAATAAATCATAGATCCATAGTGCAGCTCAGTCCGAATGAATGAATCCACAACCGAGGGTAATAGTTGTATATGAGTAAATAGGCGGAAGTGCATCCAAGGAATGTAGTCCCAGTAACTAATATAGTTCATTTTTGTTCTTGGTAAAAAATGCAGTTTCATGACTGCCTAATTATATAGTAGGCAGTGTATAGATTTTGTTTTTTTAAGAAATTATGTGACTTGAGAATACTTCAGACTAGTTGATGTGTAGAAAAGATGTGGTATTAGAATGCAGGCCATTGTAAACTGAAGGTTGGTGTACTGTATTATTTGGCGGAGGAATACAGTGTGTAAACACATGACGTTATTCACATGTGAGCACTGGCTATGTGAAACGTTATATCCACGTTGATTTGAATACCTCTTCACAGTGGATGTTGTATCAGAAGAAATGAAAGATTGGAAATATAAATGAACAGACTGTATGATTTTACTTTTTACTATGTTTTAATAGGCAATTTATTTGTTGTTTTACAACCTGTTACAGTTATCTCTCCTGTATATACATGTATGTAAAAGGCTTTTTCAATATAATGCTGTTACTTCTGCTTGTGTAATACAGCAACTATTATGATAGTGTACATGTTTTATTACAAAACAATAATTTCTTGAGTTAGAGTTTGAGTTTGAGATTGGAGAAAGGTTTTATAACCTCGGGAACTTTTCTTCTATCTCAAGTCTCAAGCTTCTGGTTGGTTCTGCTGGTAGGTAAAACTCAGAATCAACCAACTAAACCATTTGAGCTTGAGATCTGAGAAAAGTGTTATAACCTAGGGCACAGGGCTGGAGATTATAAAACTGTTCTCCAATTTCAAACAAAGTCTCAAGCTTCTGATTGGTTCAGCTGACTGTGAAACTCACAATCAACCAATCAAATTTCTTGAGTTCGAGTTTGATATCTGAAAAAACCTCGGGGCCAGGACGTATTACTTGCGTCCGTTGGGATTGAATTACGTACTCTATAACGCTGTCAGCCTATAATAGGAGTTGTATGTATGTATGTTCCTTTAATGTCAAACCCCTTGCGGGGACCTAGACATGTTGTCCTGGACATGCTCAGCCGACCTAAGCGAGTAACCAGTACTAAGCAATGTGTGTGAGGTATCTTGCTCAATGACACTACATACGTGGCCTGACCGACTATCGAACCCGGGATTCGTTCGATTCCAAATCCGACGCTCTACCACTGGACCACGGACGCCACACGGAGTGCAACATGGAAGAAATCATTCCGTTCTGAAAATGTCTAGTCTTACTGAAAGCTCATTTTATGCTGATAGTTTATGGTGATAAAACACAAAGTACACCTTTCATTGAAAGGAAATGCAATGTATGTAACAAGTTAGAGGATGAATATCACTTTATTATTGAATGCTCACTTTATACTGATTTATGAACACTACATCAAGAAATATTATTGGCATATACCTAATGTGGATACATTTGTTAAGTTAATGCAATTACAAAATGAGAATGCAGTTCGGCAATTATCTGTATACGTTTTTAAAGTATTTGAACGTCGTAGATAATTTGTCAATATCTAATGTATGTCTCTCCCATAAGTGGTCGTTGAGATTAGTCTCCGTCACCATATTACCATACACATTTTACTTTGTAATGTTTTGTATTGATGCTGTGTTCATGGGCCAGACATGGCTTATTACGAAATAAAGATATATCATATACCACATACTAGCGGGGTAGTCTTGGTATAGAAATGATCTATATTAGGGGTTTTATTTATTTACGATTACAAATATGTTTCGACGAATGCGTAGTGTATTTACGATGAGTGCACTTATTAATTGTATGTGTGCTCATGTTCCTACATACTAAATTCATTAACAGTAATGGTTCTGTTCAGACGAAATGCATTGTCTGCGAACTGTCAATAATGACAAATTGAGTGCATAGAAATGGAATCGCATGGGATATGTTGTCTCGAGGTCTTACGATATAATTGCGATGATACTGGTGATAATTCCTTATTACCTGGAACAGACTGCCCGTGTGGGCGACTGAATGCCAGGGGCAGGCCTAATCACAAAACACGTTGCAGTGTGGGATGTCCCAACTGCTTTCAAGTAAAGATTAATAACATATCGCTTACAGGCATATTAATATATACAATAGTTTAGGTTTATTCAGTTACCAATGCAACACTTGTGTATACAGTAAAATGTGTGTTTGTTTGTTATAGCGTCACCCCTATTGAAAAGGCCAGTCATTCCTAACTTATGAGATACCTTTTGTTATGAACGGCAGTACTTTCCGACTGCTATGTTGTTGTTATTTTCGTTTTTTTAAATTTATTATCACCGCTACCGGTTGCCCATATGAGCGAAGCCTCCTGCAGATATTAGTCATTTTAGATATTTGAAGGATGGTGCAATGATACAGACAGCGACCCATTCCAGAGTCTCCTCTGGTTCTTTTAAGTGCACGGTGTAAAGCACCGACACGAGACCTCGGTTTAAAGTTCCATCTGAAAGACTGTTAATTTGATTAGGGTCAGACTGGTTGTCGAACCTGCGACCCAGGATTCCCAGTCCAGCATGACTGTCCAGATTAACCACTGGACTACATATCCGTCATATGTGTGTAGGCCAGGCGCCAGGTATAATTCCAACCTCATTAAAAATAACATTTCCAATTGGTTTAGATCAATCAGCGTTAACATATCGATACACACCACGAAGGACTACTTTAACGTTAATGTTGCTAATTGGTTTAGATCAATCAACGTTAACATATCGATACACACCACGAAGGACTACTTTAATGTTAATGTTGCTAATTGGTTTAGAGAAATCAGCGTCAACATATCGATACACACCACGAAGGACTACTTTAACGTTAATGTTGCTAATTGGTTTAATTCAATCAGCGTTAACATATTGATGCACACCACGAAGGACTACTTTAACGTTAATATTGCTAATTGGTTTAGAGCAATCACCGTTAACATATCGATACACACTACGACGGACTACTTTAACGTTAATGTTGCTAATTGGTTTAGAGCAATCAGCATTAGCATATCGATACACACTACGAAGGACTACTTTAACGTTAATGTTGCTAATTGGTTTAGAGCAATCTGCGTTAACATATCGATACACACCACGAAGGACTACTTTAACGTTAATGTTGCTAATTGGTTTAAATCAATCAGCGTTAACATATCGATAAACACCACGAAGGACTACTTTAACATGATGTAAATATTGATAAAATAAAATATGTTTAAACTAAGGACTACTTTAACGTTAATGTTGCTAATTGGTTTAGATCAATCAGCGTTAACATATCGATACACACCACGAAGGACTACTTTAACGTTAATGTTGCTAATTGGATTAAATCAATCAGCTGACCAGAGTTGACATATCGTAAAACGGATATGGATAAGTGTAATGATACAAACATATAACAATTCCAGAGTCTCCTCTGGTCTTAAGTCCCTACTGAAAGACTGTTAATATTATCGGTATTAGGGTCAGACGCGAGCTCAAACCTGTCACCCATGGACTCGCAGTGATGTGTTAACATCTGGACTACTGACCAGTGCATGTCATTCTGCCTGCTACCTGTAACAGTTGTAATTATATCAATGTAGAGAAGATTAAACTATGTCGTTTAATATGAACACACACGTGTAAGAAGCGACGGTATATACATATTTCATCTTCGTGAGCGTGACAGTAGTCCAGTGGTAACACGCTGGACTGGTAATCCAGGGATCGCAGGTTCGATCCCCCGTCTGACCCTAATAAAATTAACAGTCTTTCAGATGGGACGTTAAACCGAGGTCTCGTGTCGGTGCTTTACACCGTGCACGTAAAAGAAGCAGAGGAGATTCTGGAATGGGTCTCTGTCTGTATCATTGCACTATCCTCCAAAATCTAAAATAACTAATCTCTTCAGTAGGCGTCGCTCATATGGGTAACCGGTAGCGACGATAAATAAACGTAAAAAAAAAGCGTGACAGTGGATATTGTTAACCCGAGGAAAATAATGTTGACAATATCCACTGTCAAGCTCACCGGGATGAAATATTTATTTTGTTTTACCGAACAATCAGCTGTTCTTCCTCGGATATATTTGCGATTCTATCTAACATTGCAGTGATTGTTTACTTTCCGCAAATGAGAGTTGACAGCAATACTGACCGTAATATGTAATCGTTAACAAAAACCGCTACTGTACCCTACATTCCAGAACGATACAGCTAAACAGTGTACGAACTGTTGACTGATACAATAATTATTGATATTGCTTGGCAACATTAAACTGAGACTCATTAATCTCCGCCAAAGCCTTCGTAAGTTTCCGTGAACAACGACCAGGACATACGTTAGGTTTTTACCGTTAATATTTGAATCTAGTCAGTAAGTAAGTGTACCATAATCTAAAGCTCATATTTTACTTCGGAAATCCGATTATTAACGAAGTAAGTTCACGGAATATGCAAATGTCTCAGTTTAATATTGCCAAACAATAGTCTATTTACATGTATCCGTGTAACCGAGCAGTTTTTCAACACAACATTATTCGAGACTACACGAAAACAAGATGGCGGCATAACAAATAAAAAATCACATTGGAATTAAACGGTAAAGTCCGAGTAGCGTGATTTTGTTCCGAATGAGATTATTTAGAGGTGGGACATTGCCATGAGACATTGAACATGTCGCCAGCTCGGGCATGGTACATTGTGTATGGGGTAGTTACGCGAGGTATAACAATTTAGTTTGCTATTGGTGTATGTAACCGTGTTTTCTCATATGCGCAACTAATATTAACTCTTTCAGCGCCGAATAAATTCAGAGCATGTGCAAACAACATATATCAGCCGCGGCGTAACGCCGCGTCTGATCAGGATCTGTGTTGTTTGCTATTCGGGTAGGTGCTTCAGCTCCACATCAGAACAGAACGCGCCGTCTGATCAGGTTCTCTGTTGTTTTGTTTGCAAAGTCGCTTTTATGCGACATTGGCGTTGAAAGAGTTAAACAGCCTGCGTGTATTACAGAAATTACATTTGTTAATACGCTGTGACACTGAGCGATCTATCACTGTCTTCATTAATATAATCAAAATTGAAATCTCCACAGTAAAGGACACGGGGGAAGAGGCCTTCAAGTGAAAGTTATTAGATATCGGTAAAACTGTCCACAACCTGACCTTGGGGTCTGATTAACTCTTAACGCTGTCCTCTTTCCAAACATACGCCATATACCCATAAGCGTTTGACAATACTCCTAGAATTCAATTAATTTACAATGTATACGTATACGCATTTGACAATATTCTAGAGTTAAATTAATTTATGTAAACGCATTTGAAAATATTCTGGAGTTAAATTAATTTATGTAAACGCATTTGAAAATAGTCTGGAGTTAAATTAATTTATGTAAACGCATTTGAAAATATTTTGGAGTTAAATTAATGTATGTAAATGCATTTGAAAATATTCTGGAGTTAAATTAATTTATGTAAACGCATTTGAAAATATTCTGGAGTTAAGTTAATTTATGTAAACGCATTTGAATATATTCTGAAGTTAAATTAGTTGACGTACATGTATACGCATTTGACACCATTCTAGAGTTAAACAATTTACGCATACGCATTTGAAAGTATTATTTATCAAGTTAAATTAATTTTAAGTAAGCGCATTTAGCAATATTCTGGGAATTAAATTAATTTACGTATACTCATTTGAGAATACACAAGCGTTAAATTAATTTAAATTGTATTTATAATATATCTACACAGAGCTTAGCTAAGATATAAAAATTAGAGTTGCTAAGGAAAATATAATTAAACACTTAAATCTATTTCTCTGCATAATGTTGAATGGTACGAACAACAAGGCTGCCTGCAAGCTCATCATTGTATATCATACAGAATTAGTGTTTGTGCGCTTAGGGTATCAAGTCGTACCAACAGCCTAGGTGAGAATGCTTACGTCAAGAAAGCTATTTAATCATTGGGATTTAAGTTATTATCTAAAATCAGGCATGTTGAATATTCCACCCCACCCATCCCACTAACACACCACACCCCACCCATCCCACTAACGCACCACACCCCACCCATCCCACTAACACACCACACCCCACCCACCCACCCAACTAACACACCCACCCCACCCATCCCACTAACACACCACACCCCACCCACCCCACACACCCCACCCATCCCACTAACACACCACATCCCACCACACCCCCCCATCCCACTAACACACCCCCACCCACCCATCCACACCCCCACCCATCCCACTACAACACCAACATCACCCACCCCCCCCATCCATCCCACCACACCCCCCCATCCCACCACACCACACCCACCAGTACTCCCATTGGATCACGTATGCTATTATGAGGATACCAAGTAACACAATGTTACATTCTTCAATGTGGTACACTTGACCTTGCGCAAAAGACGACATATAACACTTCCGCTTCACACTCAAGGGGAAGTTACTCCAGCGATATCCGGTGGTGAGGTAATAATGACGTAATCGATATCAACAAACCTGTCTCGCAAGATAGCTGATTATTTCTGTTAAGTTTGCTTGGAATGTGATATTTCGTTGACAACCTGTTCATAGCATTAACAGATGGGACATTAAACAGAGTTCTCATGTCGGTGCTTTACATCATGCACGTAAAAGAACCAGATAAGACTCTGGAATGGGTCTCTGTCTGTATCATTGCACTATCCTCCACAAATCTAAAATGACTATTCTCTTCAGGAAGCGTCGCTCATATGGGCAACCGGTATCGACGATAAATAAACGTAAAACACCAATTGTCTTTCCTCTACGTCGAGATAGCGAGTATCCGTAGTGACCGTAGTTGGAAAAAACCTGAAGCTACTATAAAGGGTCATAAAGATACCATAGAGTATCCGTGGTACAAATGACATGGTGTCCGCCTCAGAACCGTGGTGTTGTGAATTCGAGCCCGCCTGAACCACGGTTGCGGTGTCCTTCGGCAAGACACTTAACTCCGCTTCTCTCAGTAATGTGATCTCGATTAAACTAACAGTGTAAGAACTTGTTTCGAAAATGAGCTAAGATTAATTTGCATACTATATATTCTAAGCTACAAAATGTTAATTTGTGCGCATATAAAAATAATGTGTTCTCAGTTTCAGACAAAAATGCAGTATTTTGTATAACCTGCAGTCACGATGCACAGTGACATGTGAACACCTTTTGGAATAAACAAATACGTTATGAAAAATATAATAATTAGGTCAACCATACATTCTTGTAACGTTACCATATTTAAGTATGATTTAGTAAAGAGGAAGCTAATCGAAAATCGAATAAAAGTATTTTCGCATTTACGAAAATGTAGTTGAATGTTTGCTTTGATGTCTGCATATCAATTCAGTTACGCGGCTTTCTCGTTTGTGAAAATTCAATTATTTTCAATATACTGCCTACAGTTTCGTACCAACTGTTCAAATCATCGTTATGTTGATTTTATCCCGGGGCAGCTCGTATATATTTCGACTCACCTGGGAGTACCCTAATACAGACATAACGACGTCTGCAATCATCCGAATGTCGAGATATATCCACATACGACAATGGCAGTGACTGTAAATCAGCGAACCGGCACCCACTGGGATCTATGTCCTTCTCTCATTGTTACTGAATGCCTCCTGATTTATGGTTTTTCTCGTTGCTACTCCATCCGCACTAATGTTTCTGGAACTTCTGAAAGCCTATCGGGCAGAGCGTAGCAGTCTATACATTATTCGTATGTGTGTTTTACGTTTATTTATCGTCGCTACCGGTTGCCCATATGAGCGACGCCTCCCGAAGAGATTAGTCATTTTAGATTGTTGGAGGATAGTGCAATGATACAGACAGAGACCCATTTCAGAGTTTCCTCTGGTTCTTTTACGTACACGCTCTACAGCACCGACACGAGACCTCAGTTTAAAGTCCCATCTGAAAGACTGTTAATTTTATTAGGGTCAGACGGGGGATCGAACCTGCGATCCCTGGATTACCAGTCCAGCGTGTTACCACTGGACAACAGATCAGTCTGTGTCTGTACAAACTATGCTCTACTTAGGATAACATTATCTCACTCGTTTGTATCACAGTTTGTGTGTGGAGTTCTTGGGGAGGGCAGTTTACTAAATGTTGCTAAGAACTTGTTGCTCAAAACATTTGCTGTGTTCTTTGCTTTGTCATGAGTATGTATGTACATGCATATAATGAACAGCACAAACAATAACTATTGTTAGTTTATACATTAGTATTTAGCTCGATTGCGAAACAAGTTTTTACAACTTATATTATTCATTATCGATACCTCATTCCTGATTGAATCGATTGCCACGAGCGAGAGAAGAGGCAACGTTGAATTAAATGCCTTGTCTAAGGGCACACTCGTAACGGCTCCAGTGGGGCTCGAACTCCGGACCGTTCGCACATGAAGCGAACGCGCATCCACGGCGCTATCACGATTATATATATATCACGATGCGCTATAACTAGTGTTCAGACCTATGCGTAGTACATCGTCAACTATATACCGACACCATAGCAAAAAGTGTGCACTTTTATATTGAGCGTTACTTTTTCGTTACAAATTTTAGAATTATGGATTTTACGATCATGAGTGAATACAATAATACTTCACACATTGCACTAACTGATGTGGGCCGTTGTCTCTGGTGCGAGCTGTTGTCTCTGGTGCGGGCCGTTGTCTAATGTTGCTAAAACTTGTGGCCCAAACCATTTGTATTTTCATGCTATGTATTGTACCTTTACGTGTATTACATATGTAAGGACCACAATGTTGACATTGATTTTGTATTTGTTTTATGACATATATTCTATTTTTACAAGAATAAAACTATCTTTGTACTATTGATTTGCAATACAATATGGTTAAAAAATTGCATTACTTTACCCAATAATTAATCGTGTAGACGTCCACATTTGCCTATATCTTTTTTCTAAAAGGATTTAAAGTTTACCTCTACGACAAGTGTACAGTTTGCGTGGCGTCCGTGGTCCAATGGTAGGATTCCAACTAAAAGGACCGATATACATTTCGGGATAAATCGGAGTTTATCTGCTAAGGGAGGTAATAAAACAACCAGCAGTGGCTCTCATTTAACGCTCTATAGTGTTTGTTTATTAAAGTGTCACAACCCGATTTGGAATGGAGCGGTACAGCTTCGATACTCGGTCAGGCCACGTATGTAATGTCATTCAGCAAGGCACCTCACACACATTGCTTAACCGCTATGGTCGGCTAAAAGCATGCCCAGGAAAACATGTCTAGGTCCCCGCAATGGTACATACATATATACAGTTTCTTTTCGGTGTCAGTATACATACTAATATATCATACAAATACTAGTTCACGTGAATTGGTACAAAACAGTTTGCAATATCATCAATAGCAGATGGTGGGTGAACACATTACATAGTAATATTTAAAAGTGAAGTTCTAACTTTCAACGAATCTTTGATAAATTAAATTAGAATAGCTACAATAGGTGTCTTGTTATAGTACTTACGTTCAGTGAACGATCAAATGTCAGGAATTTTTGACATTAAATACACAGCTGATTTCATTAATCTGTAATATTAAATATTTATGGGTTCTCGTCTGGGTCAAGTTTAACGGGTGAGCGACCGTTGTTGTCTTAGGCGGCGTGCATACATATATAGACTCTCATCGTTATACACACACTGGCGTGGCTCATATGGGCAATCAGTAGCGACGATAAATAACCTTAAAACACACACACACACACTAACACAGTACAGACGGGTCAGCAGTCCGGTGGTTAACACGTTGTACTGGTAATCCAGGGACCGCAGGCTCGGTCCACCGTATGACCATACTAAAATTAACAGTCTTTCAGATTGGACTTTAAACCGAGATCTCGTGTCGGTGCTGTACACAGTGCATGTAAAAGAACCAGAGGAGATTCTGGAATGGGTCTCTGTTTGTATCATTGCACTATCCTCCAAAATTCTAAAATGACTAATCTCTTCAGGAGGCGTCGCTCATATGGGCAACCGGTAGCGACGATAACTAAACGTAAAACACACACAGACACACCCAAATACATTTAATATAGCAAATAAAATATGTATTGATTATATACTAAATAAAATTGTCTTGCATCACCTTTTGACCCTTCGTCAAAAGTCTGTACCCTATATATACGTAAACAGAAAATAAATGTAAAAAGTACGTGAACTTAGTTAGAACATGCCAGAGTGATATTAACCTGGTTGCACACGAGTATAGTTTACTACATTTTTATCAGACCCCAGATATACTAATTCGCTACTATGGACGTCAACGTCGCTGACGGCTTGATAGACAAACTATATGTAAAACAACCACGATTAACGACCGATCGGTTTGCTTGCCTATCTGAAAGTCGTCAATTAAGCTCTTTCTGTGTGCCTCGTTGTTTAGGGGAATACCAATATTCGGCAAATATACACATTATTACAATAAATTGTGAGAATATGATTGAAATGAAAATGAGTTTACCATCTTTGTGAAGCACCCAAAGCAATTTGCGTGTTCTAGCCTGCATCTTGTTGTGTGCGTGATTTTACGTTTATTTATCGTTGCTACCGGTTGCCCATGTACCAACACGAGACCTCGGTTTAAAGTCTTATCTGAAAGACTGTTAATTTTATTAGGGGTCTGACAGGGGATCGAACTGCATCTTGTTTTCGCAAGCATAATTCATTATATGTTTGACGGCTGATGTGTTGTTGTTTAAACTTTATTTATTTTACAACGATTGTGAAGCAAGTTCTGACAACTTATATTAATCACTCTCGTTGGCGCGGATGAAAGCGTAAATGTGGTCATTCGTGTGGGAGGAAACCGGAGTACCCGGAGAAAACCAACCTGTCCAATATGGCGACCACCCATCTGTTCTTATGACAATCGAATAACACCAACATTTACTTTACATTCACTAATAACCTTCACCAGTGCGTTTATTTTATTAGCTATGACTGTTCGTTTAACCAAGTATCGACATGACACTCCCGGACATATGTCTAAGACACTTATCAGATATCAAATCATCTCTAACCAGTACAAGTGGGGTGCTAACCAAACGTGATAGTCACAGACTCATAGCAGCCTGGTCAATAGATTATACCTATATTATTGTGCTATAGCTAGACACAAGTTTTATCCAGTCCATTATAAGTAGAAGGAACTTGTTCATCTTAGTGGAACTTCTTTCAACATATTCATATAGCTTTATGAAATATTTGATTGTACATCAAATACATGCAGGATTATTTGCGTTGTGTTGGGTAAAGTGGCACAAACAGTGTAGATCTTATGTGGCACAAACAGTGTAGATCTTATGTGGCACAAACAGTGTAGATCTTATGTGGCACAAACAGTGTAGATCTTATGTGGCACAAACAGTGTAGATCTTATGTGGCACAAACAGTGTAGATCTTATGTGGCACAAACAGTGTAGATCTTATGTGGCACAAACAGTGTAGATCTTATGTGGCACAAACAGTGTAGATCTTATGTGGCACAAACAGTGTAGATCTTATGTGGCACAAACAGTGTAGATCTTATGTGGCACAAACAGTGTAGATCTTATGTGGCACAAACAGTGTAGATCTTATGGCGATTTTTCCAGATGAGAATGATGGCGAAAGACCACGTGTCCGCTCCAAACATTATGTCAGGCACGGACGGGCACTCCTCACTTCCTCACTTGAAATAATTTCGACATCACCAGCTGGATTCGAATCCACTGCGGTGTGGGGCAAGTTATTTGCCAAGTCAAGGACCGATCTAACTACACGACTGAATATCCTCTTATGATAGTATAAGAGTGTGTGTGGTATTTTTGTTGAAAGTGTAGTTATCGTCGCTACCGGTTGCCCATATGAGCGACGGGCAGCTTACCTAACAGCACCTTTCATGAGCAGGCTCCAGCCGTTAACCAGTACTTGGTACACTAACCAACTTAAGAAATCGCAAATTGTTTCATAAAAATAGACACGATCTAAGCGTAGCTCGAACCCGTGACCATCAGTGATGATAGGTTACAGTGGTATACGAAATTAGCGGACTTAGTAACTCGACCACAGAGGTGGAATATAAGTATTGCAATTTTAATGTATACTTACTACTAAAAGCTTCGTTATGAATGTAGCTATCGCTGTGTGTCAATCACTGTGTACAGTTTGACGTATCCAATCGTAAATGGAACTTTTATAAATTGACACAAATATTTTATAGATCAGTTGTGTACGTATTCTAGGAAAGTAACACGTCTCGGGGAGTTAAAGAACCCCCCTGAATATTCAATAATTCGGCAGAGTTTTATCATCAATTTATAAAATGCTATATTGAATTATATATCGTTCTATTCATCTGAGAATAGCGTATAATTTGTGAGTCTGCTGATTCTAAGAAATCCAAAGTGAACATCAATAGTTAATATCCGCGTGGAAAACCCCTTAAAAGCTATGAATTATTGTTTTCGGAAGTTAGGTCTCAGGGCTATAAATGTTGGCAGAATAAGTGGGAAATCAGCACTTGTTCTAGGACTTATATCAGTCTCGTGCGATATAAGGGGCATTCATTGGTTTAACCATCCAATTTGATACCAAAAAAGTTGCTTCATGCTAAGAGCTTTATGCCTATTTACAAAATTGGATATGTCATGGAGCTGAAAACAGCGATAAAATATTTATTATCTTTATTTCGTAATAAGCCATTTCTGGCCCATGAACAAATCATCAATACAAAACATTACAAAGTGAAACATAATATTTCGTTTATTCATTTACTTACCATGCATGTATGACATATATGCGTATACATATATGCGATCGGGTAAGGTATATATGCATGTACATTGTAATATACATGCAAATAATTAAATCATATTGGAAAGACTATTGCACTATATATTTCTATTTTCGTATAAAATGAAATAAATAAAATGAAATAAAGCTCACATGAATTTGGGGTATAAAATTACAGGGCCTTCTCTTTGTTTTGTACGATGATTCTGTTTTATTATGTGTGTTGTGTAGATTGTCACTACAAAATGTAGTTTCACTGTTCGCTATCTCTAGCATGCATATGTTTTGACCTCATGGATAAAATGTATGTCTGTCTGTCTGCATTACACCCTGGAAGGATTATGATTGGTTGACGGAATAGTCCTATCATGTGTCAATTAAACTTTAAATTATCATAGTTCTAATAGCTTTGGTGCATACTGTTAAACGACGATTTAAAAAGTCCGCCTCCGTGGTCAAGTGGTTAAGGTCGCTGATTTGTATACCATTGTAACCTATCAGCACTGATGGTCACGTGTTCGAGCCACGCTCAGAGAGTGCCTCTTCACAGGAAAATGTTTCTTACGGAGGTTGGTGCACCAAGTACTGGCTAACAGCTGCAACCTTCACAGGAAAATGTTTCTTACGGAGGTTGGTGCACCAAGTACTGGCTAACAGCTGCAACCTTCACAGGAAAATGTTTCTTACGGAGGTTGGTGCACCAAGTACTGGCTAACAGCTGCAAGCTTCACAGGAACATGTTTCTTACGGAGGTTGGTGCACCAAGTACTGGCTAACAGCTGCAACCTTCACAGGAAAATATTTCTTACGGAGGTTGGTGCACCAAGTACTGGCTAGCAGCTGCAAGCTTCATAGGAACATGTTTATTACGGAGGTTGGTGCACCAAGTACTGGCTAACAGCTGCAACCTTCACAGGAACATGTTTCTTACGGAGGTTGGTGCACCAAGTACTGGCTAACAGCTGCAAGCCTCACAGGAACATGTTTATTACGGAGGTTGTGTACCAAGTACTGGCTAACCGCTGCAACCTTCACAGGAAAGGTGTTTTAGGTAAACTGCCGGTCGCTCAAATGGACAACCGGTAGCGACGTTAAATAAACTTAAATTGAAAACCGTTTTCCAACTTATTGAATGCACAGTTTTAATAGTTGGTTGATATATGGACATTTTCATTAAACCACTAAGCTCCACACGCAGTTTCCTATAACAGGATACAATCACTTTCACCCCAGACTGCTGATAAAACACTAAGAATTACCAGTTAAACACTTAAATATATGGCCACATGTTGATACAGCCGCCTCGGTTTAACGATTATCAGCAAAATAATCCGTTATATGTAATAATCGAATGTTCGGAATTGCCTTTAGTTAAGAGGTTTGGTGTCCAGGGAAACTCTGTAACATTATGGAAATGTTTATTGTTGCCTGTCCTATTGTTTTCATTCTGACAATATAGTAAATGCTAGACAGCAAAGATAGGCCCATATAAAATTAGTCTTCTCATATACTAGAGGACATAGAAAACGCACACCTACATTATATACTAGCGGACATAGAAACGCACACCTACATTATACACTAGAGGACATAGAAAACGCACACATACATTATATACTAGAGGACATAGAAAACGCACACCTACATTATATACTAGAGGACATAGAAAACGCACACCTACATTATATACTAGAGGACATAGAAAACGCACACCTACATTATATACTAGAGGACATAGAAAACGCACACCTACATTATATACTAGAGGACATAGAAAACGCACACCTACATTATATACTAGAGGACATAGAAAACGCACACCTACATTATATACTAGAGGACATAGAAAACGCACACCTACATTATATACTAGAGGACATAGAAAACGCACACCTACATTATATACTAGAGGACATAGAAAACGCACACCTACATTATATACTAGAGGACATAGAAAACGCACACCTACATTATATACTAGAGGACATAGAAAACGCACACCTACATTATATACTAGAGGACATAGAAAACGCACACCTACATTATATACTAGAGGACATAGAAACGCACACCTACATTATATACTAGAGGACATAGAAAACGCACACCTACATTATATACTAGAGGACATAGAAAACGCACACCTACATTATATACTAGAGGACATAGAAAACGCACACCTACATTATATACTAGAGGACATAGAAAACGCACACCTACATTATATACTAGAGGACATAGAAACGCACACCTACATTATATACTAGAGGACATAGAAAACGCACACCTACATTATATACTAGAGGACATAGAAAACGCACACCTACATTATATACTAGAGGACATAGAAAACGCACACCTACATTATTTACTAGGGGACATAGAAAACGCACACCTACATTATATACTAGAGAACCTAGAAAACGCACAGCTACATTATATACTAGAGGGCATAGAAAACGCACACCTACATTATATACTAGAGGACATAGAAAACGCACACCTACATTATATACTAGAGGGCATAGAAAACGCATGCCTACATTATTATATCATCGAAGGATTTCATCAAAGATATAACACATCTTTATTACAAAGCACAAACTGAACAACTAAAAATATTACAAAATGTTTAAAACTATGTATTTATATAGTTATTGTTTTTCATGTAAAAACACACTTATCCGACGTGTCTAGTATAAATGGAGTGATTTTAAATTATCATCGTTCGATTCAAAGAAAACATTTTACAGGAACTATGACTTTGAACGATATACAATTCAGGCTGTCCTTTTTCTCGCAGTGGTTAGAGCGCTCGCTACTCACCAATGCAACAATGGTTCGATCCTCGGACCGGGTAGTATGTGATATGGTACGGTGGTCGCCAGATCGGACAGGTGGGTTTTCTCCGGGTACTCCGGTTTCCTCCCACACTAAAGACCACATATACGCTTTCATCCGCGCCAACGAGAGTGATTAATATAAGTTGTTACAACTTGCTTCGCAATCTTTGTAAAATAAAAAAACGATATACAATGTACACTTATATTGATCTCAACATTTTAACTTCCTGTTGGCCCTCCTTTCAGTCTGACCAATGAATAAACACGCTAGTTACTTCACATTCAAACTAAACATGTGATTTGTTTTATATAAACCAAGACGTCCATTGAACCACACCCATTGACGACATCCATACCATCTCGCATGCTTCCCGTTCCGAGAATCGAACAATGGTTTCATTGATGAGAAGAGATATGCTAACCACTGTGGTAATCGGACAAGCGAATGTAGATTTACATGTATTACGTACGAACACCACCACCTCTAGCTAAAAAAAATAATTTAAAAATAAAAAGCTCTAGCTTGGCTTGAACTCACAAACCATCTGTTACGAGGCCGTCACTGTATTCATTAGACCGGTCCTTCTAAAATGGCACTGCAGAACCTATGCGGCTACAAGCAGGCACTATGTTAAATAACATGTATTTTGTTTATGCACATTCATTCTAGCTCGATTGCGAAACAAGTTCTTACAACATTAGATTAATCGGTCTCGCGACCCGATTCCTGATGGAATCCATCGTCATGAGGGAGGGAGAAAAAAACAAGATGGAATGTTAGTCAAGTGCCTTATTTAAGGACACAATCGTAACGGCTACATCTGGGTGCGAACTCCGGACCTCTCGCACCTGAAGCTAACACGCTACCACTGCGCCGCTATTACGACTTTCACACTGTTTATTTCCCCGGGCCTCTCGCACCTGAAGCTAACACGCTACCACTAGGCGCTATTACGACTTCCACTTTGTTTATTTCCCGGGGCCTCTCGCACCTGAAGCTAACACGCTACCACTACGCCGCTATTACGACTTCCACTTTGTTTATTTCCCCGGGCCTCTCGCACCTGAAGCTAACACGCTACCACTGCGCCGCTATTACGACTTCCACTTTATTTATTTCCCCGGGCCTCACGCACCTGAAGCTAACACGCTACCACTCCGCAGCTATTACGACTTCCACTTTGTTTATTTCCCGGGCCTCTCGCACCTGAAGCTAACACGCTACCACTGCGCCGCTATTACGACGTTCCACTTTATTTATTTCCCCGGGAATCTCGCACCTGAAGCTAACACGCTACCACTGCGCCGCTATTACGACTACCACACTGTTTATTTCCCCGGGCTCTCGCACCTGCAGTTAACACGCTACTACTGCGCCGCTATTACGACTTTCACTTTGTTTATTTCCCCGGGCCTCTCGCACCTGAAGCTAACACGCTACCACTGCGCCGCTATTACGACGTCCACTTTATTTATTTCCCCGGGAATCTCGCACCTGAAGCTAACACGCTACCACTGCGCCGCTATTACGACTACCACACTGTTTATTTCCCCGGGCCTCTCGCACCTGCAGTTAACACGCTACCACTGCGCCGCTATTACGACTTCCACGTTATTTATTTCCCCAGGCCTCTCGCACCTGAAGCTAACACGCTACCACTGCGCCGCTATTACGACTTCCACACTGTGTATGTCCATACATATAACTGAACACTGTGCTGCAGAACTAGTCGGCTATAACATCGACTATTCCACGGTTACACAACCATCATTACCAATGAGCTGTGTCTCAAATGAAGCCCATCCATCATTGTTAACTTTTCATTCTCCGTGTGTTGCAGCATGCTCATACATTGCACTAGGAAATCAGCTCTCATCAGTAAGAGACCAAAAAAGTAGATAATGTCGCAACAGTTCTTGGAACCCATTATTTATCTTTATTGCAGACGAAAGCATTGCGTGGTCTGGATTGAACAGTTTTCATAAGTGTATTTGGAAATTGGAAAATCTTATTTTCTAAAATAAAATCGGTAATTTAAGGAATATTTGTCAATACAGTTTATGTTGCTATTGTCTGTGAAACACATTTTTTTTCACAATATGATTTACATTTTTTGGATACTGTTAATTAGCCTCGCCCCCTGATTAATCATGTGTGTTTTACGTTTATTTATCGTCGCTACCGGTTGCTCATATGAGCGACGCCTCCTGAAGAGATTAGTCATTTTAGATTTTGGAGGATAGTGCATGATGCAGTCAGAGACCCATTCCAGAGTCTCCTCTGGTTCTTTTACGTGCACGGTGTAAAGCACCGACACGAGACCTCAGTTTAACGTCCCATCTGAAAGACTGTTAATTTTATTATGGTCAGACGGGGCCTGATTAATCTGGGCGACGCTTACATACATATATTAGTCATATTACTCAAACTCAATATCCAGTTTTCTGATTGGTTGAGTAGAGTGCACGTCACAGACTCGACCAATGAAATTGTGTGTCTTTGAGATATGAGAAAATGTTTATTAACACAGGACGTTCGAGAATATTTATCAACAATATTAATGGGGCCTCCGTGACCGAGCGGGTAACGGTCACCGTCTTCAAATAACTTGTTCCTTATCACTGTACGTTCGAATCCAACTGGGGGTGTCGTAATCTTCCATGTGAGGAAGCTGTCCAGCTTTCTTGCAGAAGGTCGGTGGTTCTGTCAGGTTGTTCGTCAGTGCCTTAAATACTGCTCGGGGTGGGGTGGAGCACCCGGGTTTTATGCCACAAATAACAGATGGGGAGTAGTCATATGACCTAAGCTGTTTGTAATACAAACAAAATGAGGCTGTCCGATTAGCGCAGTGGCTAGCGTGCTCGCTTCTCACCAATGCAACCTGGGTTCGATCCTCGGACCGGGAAGTATATGAGATGGTACTGTGGTCGCCAGATCGGATAGGTGGGTTTTCTCCGGGTACCTCCCACACGAATGACAACGTTTAGGCTTTCATCCGCCCCAAAGAGAGTGATTAATTTAAGTTGTTAAAACTTGCTTCTGGATCGTTGTATAATAAATAAAGATTTAAAAAAACAAACAAACAAACAAACACAATGATACTGTGAGTATACATTTTCTGCATCCCTACACGCTACCGCAATATAGTGACACACTCATCAATCTTTGCTTCATTTCTGCTTCTATTCCATTTTATTGTTAATAAACGTGTCAGTTTTATTATGCATAAATTTAAGGCTATGTGTTTCTTGCAACACATGGGTATGTGCTGATGAACAATTCAGCGAAATTATATGAGCACTTCTTGTAACCAATACTAAGGAACACATGTAGACTTCTCTTAGAAACACATAAATAAAACTCTTATCTCTTATACAAATTGCTCTGACATACGATAATTGAGAGTACTGGACTTGGAGAGGAATTTACATACCGTTTTTTCCTTGTTTTCCAATCCACCATCTGTTCATGTACATCATAGATAGATAGGTCGTTTATTTTTAAATGTGCGATATGTGAAACATGTATATAAACAGAAAACCCATAATATAAACACGATATAGGTGATACAGGTACTGTGCTTTCATAGTAAAGTAATAATACCGTTGGAATATTTCACTACTGTATAGGTAAGGCAATATACGATAGCTTACAGGTACTGTGCTTTCATAGTAAAGTAATAATACCGTTGGAATATTCCACTACTGTATAGGTAAGGCAATATACGATAGCTTACAGGTACTGTGCTTTCATAGTAAAGTAATAATACCGTTGGAATATTCCACTAGTGTATAGGTAAGGCAATATACGATAGCTTACAGATACTGTGCTTTCATAGTAAAGTAATAATACCGTTGGAATATTCCACTACTGTATAGGTAAGGCAATATACGATAGCTTACAGGTACTGTGCTTTCATAGTAAAGTAATAATACCGTTGGAATATTCCACTACTGTATAGGTAAGGCAATATACGATAGCTTACAGGTACTGTGCTTTCATAGTAAAGTAATAATACCGTTGGAATATTCCACTAGTGTATAGGTAAGGCAATATACGATAGCTTACAGATACTGTGCTTTCATAGTAAAGTAATAATACCGTTGGAATATTCCACTAGTGTATAGGTAAGGCAATATACGATAGCTTACAGGTACTGTGCTTTCATAGTAAAGTAATAATACCGTTGGAATATTCCACTAGTGTATAGGTAAGGCAATATACGATAGCTTACAGGTACTGTGCTTTCATAGTAAAGTAATAATACCGTTGGAATATTCCACTACTGTATAGGTAAGGCAATATCGATACTTACAGGTACTGTCTTTCAATAGTAATATACCGTTGGAATATTCCACTAGTGTATAGGTAAGGCAATATACGATAGCTTACAGGTACTGTGCTTTCTTAGTAAAGTAATAATACCGTTGGAATATTCCACTACTGTATAGGTAAGGCAATATACGATAGCTTACAGATAATGTGATGTATCGTTTAATGCTAGCAGCCTGACTTACCTGTAATGCGAATATTGTATCGAATGTTTGTTCATAACCGTTATTGCTGTACTTTGAAAGCACAGTAGTTGGTATCGACCAGGTATAATGAGATACAATCACTTAGTCAAAATAAAAGCGTGTTTCACTTTATCCTAGGGTAATGGGATCGTCCTCAATATCGCGTTGACGTTAATACATACAATCAATACAAAACAATACATAGGAACAGCCAGCCTCATGGGTTTACCATGCACTAACATGCAATATCATAATCAGTACAATGCATGAGCAAACATGCATGATGATGGAGCTTATTTACCCTCGCCTCCGGCGAACCATATGGGCGAGCGGCAAACATGCATCAGTTTGTCGTTCCTTTAAATATGATACATAGAATATATCTTCGATGAACATATAATTTAATGAGCAAATGTAATTTTGGGAAGGTATATATCTGCTATACTGAAGTATAAATATTGCGGTGGTGGGGGGGGGTGGGGGGGAGTCATTATCAATAAGTTACCGAACAGACATCCAAACTCGCATGCGGTGCCAACAAATACCAATACCAGTTAGGCATACCCGTGCCGGTTTGATTGACACTCTGAACCAAGTATAAACAAACTAGTTACCAAGTAATCAGTGGTATTGCATCATGGGGCATTCGTAATCTGGTTAACAAGTCAGCATTACTAACACAAACACTGTTTGAGCAAGTATTAAGTTCTACATAATTGACATACTGAAATAATACATAATATACATAATATACATATATATATCGTGCATGCGATTTGTTTTTGGTTGGATTGTTTGGGCTTGGGTTTAGAGTGACACCAACAGCTTATGGTATAGTAGCGGTAGAGAGAGACCCCGGGGTGCCCTTCCGAGTAGTAGCCCAGGCACTGACTTGCACCAGGGTAGAACCACCGATCGTCTGGGGAAGGGCCGTAACTAATGTTGCTAGATGTGTGGCCCAAACCGCTTGCCTTTATCTAATTTACCATGTATTGTATTCACATGTAGATGTAAAACGAATCGAGCCTTAAAATATGATTAAACTAAACCGATCGTCCGCGAGCCAACATGATAGCGTTCGTACATGTAGTAACGAGATACCCCGGTGGGATTCGAACGTACAGCGGTGTAAGGTAGTGATTAGAAGTCAACGACCTTAACCACTCGACCACGGTTGTCCCAGATTGTGTTGCGTATGAACGTTATTGTGTGTGTTTTACGTTTATTCATCGTCGCTACCGGTTGCACATATGAGCGACGCCTCCTGAAGAGATTAGTAATTTTAGATTGTTGGAGGATAGTGCAATGATACAGACAGAGACCCATTCCAGAGTTTCCTCTGGTTCTTTTACGTGCACGGTGTACAACACCAACACGAGATCTCGGTTTTAATGTCCTATCTGAAATACTTAATTTTATTAGGGTCAGACGGGGGATCGACGTTATTGCAAACTGTAAAAGTGTTGTAACACACAAGACTGTTACAAAGACACATAACACGAGACTGTGGAGGGGACGTGTATGTGTGAGGTACGGATTAATACCACTTAGTGTCAACGAGAGTGCTGCTCAAATAACTCTCAATTACCATCGTCTATTACTAACAATACAAAGAGATAATGTATGCAATACTCTCAAAGATACCAATAAACACGTCAAGATATAAAACATTTACCTAACAGAATATGCCATGAATTTCCAGAAAAAGCATATAATTTATTCCTTGGGTATTTATGGGCATTCAGCTATATGCTAGGTTTTGATTTACGATCAAGAACAATGTTAATAAAGGCATACCAAACACAATTCCGTGAGCGGATCGCCGCTACCTGAGTTCAACTCCGAGCCAAGACATATGTTCTTCAACATGACATAACACATAAACAAAATGTATACAGTGATAAATAGTTCACTGTGGAATTAGTGGAAGACTACACAACGTCTACATATAGTATCCTCAATAAGTAAGGCTTAATGTACGATTCTTTGTAGCAGTATACCTGCCAGTAATGCCAAAGAGGGCATGTGTAATACTTTTGATGGTGTTCTTCAGTAGAAATCTTCAAAGAAATGCAGCTAGATTTGTGCTCAATACACCATTCAATTATGAAAATCCGTGTAGTGTAACATCTCTACTTCAGCAGTTGAACTGGCCAACTTTGGAACAACGTCGAGTCACATATGACCTTATTCTCATGTACAAAGTCATGCACAATCTAATAGCTGTACCATCTTCATATTATCCGCAACGTTCACCACGATATGTGGACACCTCAAGATTCATCCCATACCATTGTAAACTGAACGCATACCAACACTCATTCTTCACGAGAGCTGTTGTCTTGTGGAATAGGCTCCCCGACTCTATCATAGGTATGGACTTACTGGACAGTTTCAAAGACGCCGTCCAGCCAGGGGCGAGGTTTTAAATATAAATAGACATGTGTAGTGTAAATACAAGTTGAAGATTTTAAAGACACATACAGTTTCACGTTCAAAGCGTCTGGCGATGCACATGCACACGTTTTTAAACCGCACATCTCGACGTTATGTCTGCCTGGCGGATCTTGGTGAGTAAAGACATTGAAGTTGAAGTTGAAGTGTTGCAATCATATTTTGATTAATTTAATTGAGAGTTGACAGGTCTCTGATTCGATATGCGTGGATGCTAAGCATATCTACGTCAATGCTATACAAAACTATATATTTTACTTGCAACAAGAGTGCACGTGAGTATGAGGGTTAAGCGCTTTAATGGCACATCTTTTAAGACGTATTTCACATTTATTGAGGAATGGCCAATATAACACTAGTGTATACCCTCATTTTTTATTAATCATGGACTGTACACATCTCATTCATGATAAAGCTGTTTACTATATAGTTGGAGCGATAAACTGTAGATGATTCACTAATATGCGTTTGAATTTACTGAGGTTTGTTGAAGTGTATATTTTCTCAAATAGTTTACCGTTTTGAAGTGATGTAAGCAAGAACATGTTGTCTAGCATCAGTGTATGGTATCTTAGAAGTTTTAGAACATTCTAGATTTGTTTGTGTGTTTATGTGTGCGTGTGCGCGTATGTTTTTTCTGGAAATGCATGGCATATTCGGTTAGGTAATTGTTTTATATATTGACGTGTTTATTGATATCTTTGAGAGTATTGCATACATTATCTCTTTGTATTGTTAGCAATAGGCCATGATAATTGAGAGTTATTTGAGCAGCTCTGCGTGCGTGCGTGCTTGTGTGCGTGCGTGGGTGCGTGCGTGCGTGCGTGCGTGCGTGTTTGCTATAACCACCGATGAATTACCGCAAACCAACTGGATAGCCACCTCATATGAAATAATTTGACAATTAATTAACCCCAGTAGGATTCGAAGCTTGCTTTACGCCTGCCGGTGGGCGGGTTGCCTTTCCTAGGCATGATCCAGCGGTTAACCAGTAATTGGTGCACCAACCTCCGAAAGAAATGACGAGAGCGGGGGTTGAACCCGTGACCATCAGTGACGATATGTTACTGTAGTAAACAAGATAGTGCCATTAGCCATTCAACCACGGAGGGGACTAGTTGGTTCGGTTGATGCCTTCTGGACCACTAGTAGTCCAGTTGTAACACGCTGGACTGGTAATCCAGGGATCGCAGGTTCGATCCCCCGTCTGACCCTAATACAATTAACAGTCTTTCAGATGGGACATTAAACCGAGGTCTCGTGTCGGTGCTGTACACCGTATGCATAAAATAACCAGATGAGACACTAGAATGGGTCTCTCTCTGTATCATTGCACTATCCTCCAACAATCTAAAATGATTAATCTCTTCAGGAGGCATCGCTCATATGGGTACAACCGGTAGCGACGATAAATAAACGTAAAACACACAGGCCTCGGTTGTCGAGTAGACTTCAAATCACTTGACATACTCTGGGAACTGATGTTGATAAATGTTGCCTTGTCTGTCATATATATATATTAATATATTTAACACGTAAACCATTAATTGAGTTTCTGACAATATCAACCTGTTTTACCAGAAGTAAAAACGTAAATAAATAGACAGGCTGGAACCCAGGCTACAATTGACCGTTGAACTCTGAAGGTTGGAATCCAACTTGAAGTGTCAACATCTGTGTTAGTATCCTGTCCAGTAGCTCGTGTTTGTTCCTGTCGGACACACTGATCGTAGGGCCACTCGAGGTCTTCCTCCAGCAATGATAGCTGGAGAGTAGCCGTATGACCTAAGCTGTTGATTCGACTTCAAACCCCCAAACAAACAAACTAATCATGTTTGCATTAGGTTAGAGTACTTAATAATTGCTACTGAAAATACTGTCTAATGGTTTAGTCCTAGTGACCTAGCAGTAGTACACTTACTCCTGCACTGAAAGTGGTAACATATGGTGTTTTTTTTAAAGATGATAAGCACTTTCATGTCATTAGTTATTAATCCAAATGGTTTTAGGTTGTAACTGCTGAGAAAGATTGACGTTTAAACTTTATTTATTTTACAACGATTGCGAAGCAAGTTCTAACAACTTATATTAATCACTCTCGTTGGCGCGGATGAAAGCGTATATGTGGTCATTCGTGTGGGAGGAAACCGGAGTACCCGGAGAAAACCCACCTGTCCGATCTGGCGACCACCGTACCATCTTACATACGTCCCGGTACGAGGATCGAACCCGTGTTGCATTGGTGAGAAGCGAGCGCGCTAACAACTGCGTTAATCGGACGCTAAACGTTCCTTTGCCCCGGCACATTGTTAACCCCTTTATAATCGTGATATAATGAATCATAGATGACATTACAACGAATATATCGACATATGAGTCTCTACTCCATGCATTACCGATGTTTGCCACTCGATAAACCTTATTTCTGAAGCAGTATACATTTATTATTTTTAGTTTCGTGGCACCATAATGGCTTTTCAAGTTGAAGGATGACATTTGGAAGAGGATTGCGATAAAGTGGTATAAATCACTCCAATAAAATGTTTTATAAACTGTCAAACAGTTTTGTTCAAATCTTACACTTTCCGCGATAGAAGAAAGCGCTGACATGGTAGATGATGTATACATAGAGCCTCCAGCTAGTTAAATAATGGTTACCGATTGCCTACCAGCGTGGCGCCTGGCATACAAGCATAGGATTCGGGAAGTACTGATGTTCATAAAAAGAGGTGTCTCATAAGTCAGAAATGGCTGGCTCTTTAAATAGTATGTATGTATGTTCCATTAATGTCAAACCCCTTGCGGGGACCTAGACATGTTTTTCTGGGCAGGCTTAGCCGACCTAAGTGGTTAACCAGTACTAAGCAATGTGTGTGAGGTGCCTTCCTCAATGACACTACATACGTGGCCTGACCGAGTATCGGGACCGCTCCATTCCAAATCCGGGTGTGACACTATAATAAACAAACACTATAGAGCGGTAAATGTGCAACACTGCTGTTTGTTTTATTACCTCCCTTAGCAGATAAACTCCGATTTATCCCGAAATGTATAGAGTGGTGCTCGGCGTATTCCTATGCTCAGCGTATTTTTTCCATTTACATCCCTATTTAAAATATTTAAATAGTTATAACCTATTTTCGCTGACAGAGGTGAAGCTTGGTTCAATAACATTCCGTTATGCGTACCGGTAGCCTAATACAACTGTCACCTGACTGGGCCAGTAGCCGAAAATAAACAGACAACTTGTTCATGAAATTTTTTCCCACCGAAATGTGCGGTTTATGAGCATTTCAGGTAGCTATCCGGATTGGGGAAAAAATGTACAAATAACCAGAAAAAAGTTTCTTATGAGTTGTAATATTGTTAGTTATTGATGTTACTAAGTCAAAATAATATATTCAACATTTACCCATGCATAAATAAAAATATTCATGTACGCCGTGCATAGGTGCCCTAAAGTATCTAGTTCCCCAGGGAAACAGGTGCCGTTGCGATAGCTGTATTTAGGCGCATAGTTACTTAATGAAGCTAACATTTTCAACAACAATTTTATGAAAGTTGTGTTCACGACTTAGGAAAATATTAATGTGGGTGAAGTTAGCAGTGAGCAGTGTACTGCCAGTGTACTGCTGTACTGCTGGCAGTGAGCAGTGTACTGCTGTACTGCTAGCAATGAGCAGTGAGTAGTGTAATCCAGCAGTGGGTAGTGTAATCCAGCAGTGAGTGGTGTATTCTAGTAGTGTATGATGTGCAAATGTAAATTTTTGAATAAAATAATAAAAATAATAAAAATATTGTTTATATCTTTTTCTGCTTTTCTGGCAGTGAGCAGTGGGGAATGTACGAGTAGTGTATTCCAGCAGTGGGTAGTGTAATCCAGCAGTGAGTGGTGTATTCTAGTAGTGTATGATGTGCAAATGTAAATTTTTGAATAAAATAATAAAAATAATAAAAATATTTTTTATCTTTTTCCGTACTTGCTTTTCTGGCAGTGAGCAGTGGGGAATGTACGAGTAGTGTATTCCAGCAGTGGGTAGTGTAATCCAGCAGTGAGTGGTGTATTCTAGTAGTGTATGATGTGCAAATGTAAATTTTTGAATAAAATAATAAAAATAATAAAAATATTTTTTATATCTTTTTCTGCTTTTCTGGCAGTGAGCAGTGGGGAATGTACGAGTAGTGTATTCCAGCAGTGGGTAGTGTAATCCAGCAGTGAGTGGTGTATTCTAGTAGTGTATGATGTGCAAATGTAAATTTTTGAATAAAATAATAAAAATAATAAAAATATTTTTTATATCTTTTTCTGCTTTTCTGGCAGTGAGCAGTGGGGAATGTACGAGTAGTGTATTCCAGCAGTGGGTAGTGTAATCCAGCAGTGAGTGGTGTATTCTAGTAGTGTATGATGTGCAAAAGTATAACTATCTCAGTACCAGTGCAGACCTAAAGTATAACTATCTCAGTACCATTGCATACCTAAAGTATAACTATCTCAGTACCATTGCATACCTAAAGTATAACTATCTCAGTACCATTGGACCTAAAGTATAACTATTCAGTACCATTGCAGACCTAAAGTATAACTATCTCAGTACCATTGCATACCTAAAGTATAACTATCTCAGTACCATTGCAGACCTAAAGTATAACTATCTCAGTACCATTGCATACCTAAAGTATAACTATCTCAGTACCATTGCATACCTAAAGTATAACGATCTCAGTACCATTGTGGCACCAGTGTATTCCAGCAGTGGGGAATCGTAAACCGACTGTAATTATCATAACTAGATGTTTATGGGGCTATGAGGGCTGCTGTAATCTCAATGTGTGTTGGGTTTTCATATCTCCGACTGTCGCTCACACAAGAACTCTATGTTTACCATTTCTACTACGGTTATGTGACGAGAATACCTTGATACACGTGCAATGTCGCATTACACTATATTACTGTGATCGACATACCACAATACAATAAAGTAGTGTGTACCCATATACCTCCAGCATCCGACTGTAGACATTAACATTACAAAGGTATGTACTAAAATACGTTTAGTTAAGACTATTAAGTTTAAAATATGTTTACATAACTAAATGTGTACATAACTGATCTAAAGGCAACTATTCCACTATTACCAGAACATTGCTGCATTAAATTAGTATCCAAGGTGGTTCTAGTGACTTACACTCATGAGTATCTAAAGTGCATACTCGTCTAAAGAGATACATACATAATAGTTAACTACTATTGACTCAAGCCACACAAGGCCGCCGGTCCGGACAACATCTCTACAAGACTCCTGAATCTTGCGGCTGCTGAACCTACGCCAGGACTCACAAAGTTTTTCCAACTATCCGTTGACACGGGCCAAATACTATCCGACTGGAAACTGCCTTCGTCTCTCCTATCTTTAAGAAGGGCAACAGATCTACACCCTCTAACTACCGTCATATCTCCTTAACCTCAGTTACCTGCAAACTTCTAGAACGTGTCATCTTCAGCCGCATCATGTCCCACTTCGACTCCTTCAACATCCTCAACGACTACCAGCATGGATTTCGATAAAAACGACCATGTGACACTCAACTTATACTCACCATCAATGATTTAGCTAAAGGCCTAAACAGTAACCAGCAGATTGACGACATCGTTCTGAACTTCAGCAAAGCCTTTGATAAAGTTAGCCACAGCCGTCTGCTACAGAAGCTCTACCACTACGGAGTTAGTGCAGTATCCACTCCTGGATAACAGATTTCCTACAATGTCGCACACAACAAGACAGTAGTTCTCGATGGTGCCAACTCCGACATCTCCCCCGTCACGTCTGGTGTCCCGCAGGGCAGCGTCCTTGTGCCCCTCCTCTTTCTTACGTACATCAACGACCTACCATCTAGAGTCAAGTCAACTGTGTCCGCCTCTTCGCCGACGACTTTCTGATGTACAAAAAAATTACATGCCAGGAAGACACCAGGCAGCTACAAGATGACCGTGGCCACCTTCAAGAATGGGATGGGAGTGGCAAATGGCATTTAACCCTGACAAATGCGAAGCAATCCATGTAACTAACAAACGGAAACCAGTCATCTCTACTTACAACATCCACAACACACCATTACAACCTAAGCCATATACCTCCATCACACCCGATCTCTCCTGGAAATCGCACATTGACAATATCACTAAGAAACCAAATGCCACCATGTCCTTTATCCGCAGAAACATCGGTGTTCAAGCCCACCTAATGCCAAAGCGACAGCTTACAAGACATATATCCGACCCATCGTATAGTACGCCTCAACTGTTTGGTCCCCCTACACCGAGACCCAAATCTACAAGCTGGAGATGATACAACGTAGAGCAACCAGATTCGTCAAACATGACTATCAGCGAACAAGCTCCGTCACTACCATGCTCAAAGACCTCCAGTGGAACACTCTACAGCACAGACGAAACGTAGCCAGGGCCACTATGCTATATAAAATCAAGCATGAGCTCATCGACATCAACCCTGAACCACCACTCCGACAATCTAGATATTCCAGGTATCACAATCAACAGTACACACATACATGTACCTCCTGTGCTAAGTCTACTTATCATCACAGCTTCTTTCCTGCCACCGTCACCATCTGGAACCGATTGCCTCAACATGCCGTGAACCAGTCCACCCCAGAGGGCTTCAAGACCACCATGGCTGGCATACATAACCTGTAAATGGCACACTCGTTTTTAACCTGTTTTTAAAAATTATACATAGACAGACTTTTAAATGTACAAATCCACCTCAGCTGCGCATGCTTTTAATTTCTATCGCGAGTATACTCTAGCCAGAGTGATGCGATTACTAACATAGTTGTTATATGCTGTTGTCTGAAATGGGTGTCATGTACGCTCACAATGCAGGAGCGGAGTAATAGGAACACTTTCGATCGAGTCTGTATATGTTTAGACCGTGAAGGTCATGAGTGGTTCTCAGTCTGTGTATGGTTAGACCATATGAGGTCATGAGTGGTTCTCAGTCTGTGTATAGTTGGACCATATGAGGTCATGAGTGGTTCTCAGTCTGTGTATAGTTAGACCATATGAGGTCATGAGTGGTTCTAAATCTGTGTATAGTTAACCATACGAGGTCATGATTGGTACTGAGTCGTGGCATAGTTAGACCATATGAGGTCATGATTGATACTGAGTCGTTGTATATTTAGACCATGAAGACCACCATGTGTACCGACGTCATATGGAAAGATAGACGTGTGTGTATATATTATACAAGGATAAGGGTAACTCTTGTCCTGTTTGTGGTACAACAATAGTATGATACAAGTTTATAATACGGGCTGATTTGGGTCTCTAGTACATGTAGGCCACAACGCATAGAGCTCCTAAGAAGCGCTGTGCGTTCGGTAAACACGCATAGCTCCCGAGAGCCCTATCGGTCGAAGGTACACATCAACTTTAAAATGTGTCTTTCAACCTGAGCTCCCCACTTCCGATAATTAAGATGTTGAGATGACTTGTACGTGCACTTGTAGATACAAATGCACGTACGCGTTGTAGGAATTAACACCTAACATCTATTCACACCTACATGCCCTCGCATGGCGTTAGTATCACGACCGAGAAAAGTGAATAAAACGTGGTGGTAACGCCGAGTACTTGATACGGACGCAAACGAACTTCCTTGAACGCCAAGCCGCCACGTTTGTCTTGGACTATTCAAACCAAACGTCGCGCTTCCGCGTTCTGACCAGAACGGGATAAGAACTAGTTCTGAACTCCGCACGAACTTTACTGGAAATACCTTCACGTAGTAACAACTGCAAGAACGTGAATGCATGAGGATTGCTCGTCTCCCATTACTGCGTCTGCCTCCGAGTTGTCTGTACGGCAAGGCCGTTCGAGTACATGGCTGGAACATGGGTTCTGCACGTCATCTCGATGGGGTGAACATTTGAACTAAGGTTCGTGAAAATCCTTCAAGATGTTTAGGAGATATGGACCGGGCACGATGGGATGGGCGGACGGAATGACGGATGGACATCGACCAATCCTATTGTCCCCATTACCGGGTCTTCGACCAGTAGGGGCCTAACAAGCCTTTAATAAAGTGAAAATGGGACATAATTCAGTAAGTACAAAACAGAGAGTTATGGTTCTTGCGCTCTGCACTCCGCCTCATTGCCCTCTCTCACTGCTTCAAGTTTCTTTTTATTACCTTCAATACTTTTCGAGTTATGCTCCGGACAAGCACATACTAAGTTAGGTGAAAAGGGGAGATAATTCAGTAGGTACATCACAGCGATGTATTGTTCTCGCGCTCTATACACCGCCTCATTTCCCTCTATCACCGTTTCAAGTTTCATTAGATTTCATTCAATACTTTACGAGTTATGCTACAGCAAGCATTTAATAAAGTGAAAAGGGAGATAATTCATCAATGACAACACAGAGAGTTATGGTTCTTGCGCTATGCTCTCCATCTCATTGCCATCCATCACAGATTCAAGTTTCATTTGATTTCCTTCTATGCTTTTCGAGTTATGCTCCGGACAAGAAGTACCCGGACTAACGAACGGACGGACGAACAAACGGACGGACGGACAGACAGACAAAGTGGCAACTATATGCTCTCCCTTTGGGGAGCATAAAAATATTCAGTAGTTTAATATGTTTTAGTAGTTGACAACAGAGGAGCTCAATGCGGGACGATAGGGCATATTGACGCAGTGAAGCTCTATCGGACAGGAGCTCTTATGCGGTTCATTAACGACGCATAGAGCTCTATGGGTTAGGAGCTCTATGCGGCGTAACACTGCTGGAATACACTACTCGTACATTCCCCACTGCTCACTGCTAGAAACGCAGCAAGTGCGGAAAAAGATAAAAAATATTTTTATTATTTTTATTATTTTATTCAAAAATTTACATTTGCACATCATACACTACTAGAATACACCAATCACTGCTGGATTACACTTCCCACTGCTGGAATACACTACTCGTACATTCCCCACTGCTCACTGCCAGAAAAGCAGAAAAAGATATAAAAAATATTTTTATTATTTTTATTATTTTATTCAAAAATTTACATTTGCACATCATACACTACTACAATACGCCACTCACTGCTGGATTACACTACCCACTGCTGGAATACACTACTCGTACATTCCCCACTGCTCACTGCTAGAAAAGCAGAAAAAGATATAAAATATATTTTTATTATTTTATTCAAAAATTTACATTTGCACATCATACACTACTACAATACGCCACTCACTGCTGGATTACACTACCCACTGCTGGAATACACTACTCGTACATTCCCCACTGCTCACTGCTAGAAACACAGCAAGTACGGAAAAAGATAAAAAATATTTTTATTATTTTTATTATTTTATTCAAAAATTTACATTTGCACATCATACACTACTAGAATACACCACTCACTGCTGGATTACACTACCCACTGCTGGATTACACTACTCACTGCTCACTGCTAGCAGTACAGCAGTACACTGCTCACTGCCAGCAGTACACTGGCAGTAAAAAAATAAAAAAACATTTTTTATTATTTTTATTTATTTATTTTTCGAAATTTGGCATATACACATCATTCACTACTAGAATACATAACTCACTGCTGGATTACACTACTCACTGCTCACTGCTAGCAGTACAGCAGTACACTGCTCACTGCCAGCAGTACACTGCTCACTGCCAGCAGTACAGCAGTACACTGGCAGTACACTGCTCACTGCTAACTTCACCCACATAAAATAATAATATACGGCAAGTGCATTTAACTTTTTTATAGGCCATATTATGTAGGATTTACGCCGAAACATAGGTTCCACAACTCTATGTGTCCTATTAGTTGGAATCCTTTGTTTTTTTTGCTACGCACTCCTATCAAATTGTTGCGGAATGATAGATATAATTTGATAGGAATCAATTGATAAATATATGTATAGTATAGAAACAATTGAATATGGTGTACACTGTTAGTAATTTAATAAAAATATTTTTTTATTCAAGCTTTATTTATTTTACAACGATTGCGAAGCAAGTTCTAACAACTTTAATTAATCACTCTCGTTGGCGCGTATGAAATCGTATAAATTATGTGGTCATTCGTGTTGGAGGAAACCGGAGTACCCGGAGGAAACCAGAGTACCCGGAGGAAACCCACCTGTCCGATCTGGCGACCACCGTACCATTTAATAATTAATTAATCATACGAGGAGAAGAGGGATGACAATTGATAGGATGTGATGCAAAGAGTATTTAGTTTATACAAATATATTTCAGCTCGATTGCGAAACAATTTCTTATAACTTATATTAAATCACTCTCGAGATCTCATTCCTGATGGAATCCATCGCCACGAGGGAGAGAGAAGAGGCATGTGGAATTTAAATGCCTTGCCTAAGGACACAATCGTAATGGCTCCAGCGGGGCTCGAACTCCGGACCTTTCGCACGTGAAGTGAACGCGCTACCACTGAGCACATAGAAAACGCACATCTACATTATATACTAGAGGACACAGAAAACGCACACCTACATTATATACTAGAGGACATAGAAAACGCACACCTACATTATATACTAGAGTAGATAGAAAACGCACACCTACATTATATGCTGGAGGACATAGAAAACGCACACCTACATTATATACTAGAGAACATAGAAAACGCACACCTACATGATATACTGGAGGACATAGAAAACGCACACCTATATTATATACTAGAGGACACAGAAAACGTACACCTACATTATATACTAGACAACATAGAAAACGCACATCTACATTATATGCTGGAGGACATAGAAAACGCACACCTACATTATATACTAGAGGACATAGAAAACGCACACCTACATTATATACTAGAGGACATTGAAAACGCTCACCTACATTATATACTGGATGACATAGAAAACGCACACCTACATTATATACTAGAGGACATAGAAAACGCACACCTACATTATATACTAGAGTACATAGAAAACGCTCACCTACATTATATGCTGGAGGACATAGAAAACGCTCACCTACATTATATACTGGATGACATAGAAAACGCACACCTACATTATATACTAGAGGACATAGAACGTGCACACCTACATTATATACTAGACAACATAGAAAACGCATACCTACATTATATACTAGAGGACATAGAAAACGCACACCTACATTATATACTAGAGAACATAGAACGTGCACACCTACAGTATATACTAGACAACATAGAAAACGCACGCCTACATTATATACTAGAGGACATAGAAAACGCACACCTACATTATATATTAGAGGACATAGAAAACGCACACCTACTTTATATACTAGAGGACATAGAACACGCACACCTACATTATATACTAGACAACATAGAAAACGCACACCTACATTATATACTAGAGAACATAGAAAACGCACACCTACATTATATACTAGAGGACATAGAACACGCACACCTACATTATATACTAGACAACATAGAAAACGCACACCTACATTATATACTAGACAACATAGAAAACGCACACCTACATTATATACTAGACAACATAGAAAACGCACATCTACATTATATATTAGAGGACATAGAAAACGCACATCTACATTATATACTAGAGGACACAGAAAACGCACACCTACATTATATATATTATGATTATATATTATATATTATATTATATGTTATGATTCGGGTTTTACGCCTGCATCAGCACCATTTTGGGCTATATCGCCGGCGGGCAGTTTACCTAACAACACCTTTCCTGGGCAGGCTCCAGCGGTTAACCAGTACTTGGGTGCACCAACCTCCGTAAGAAACTGCCAACTTTTTCATATAAATGAGACACGGCCTGAGCGGGGCTCGAACCCGTGACCATCAGTGATGATAGGTTACAGTGGTATACAAGTCAGCGACCTTAACCACTCGACCACGGAGGCGGACCCTACATTATATACTAGAGGACATAGAAAACGCACACCTACATTATATACTAGAGTAGATAGAAAACGCACACCTACATTATATGCTGGAGGACATAGAAAACGCACACCTACATTATATACTAGAGAACATAGAAAACGCACACCTACATGATATACTGGAGGACATAGAAAACGCACACCTATATTATATACTAGAGGACACAGAAAACGTACACTTACATTATATACTAGACAACATAGAAAACGCACATCTACATTATATGCTGGAGGACATAGAAAACGCACACCTACATTATATACTAGAGGACATAGAAAATGCACACCTACATTATATACTAGAGGACATTGAAAACGCTCACCTACATTATATACTGGATGACATAGAAAACGCACACCTACATTATATACTAGAGGACATAGAAAACGAACACCTACATTATATACTAGAGGACATTGAAAACGCTCACCTACATTATATACTGGATGACATAGAAAACGCACACCTACATTATATACTAGAGGACATAGAAAACGCACACCTACATTATATACTAGAGTACATAGAAAACGCTCACCTACATTATATGCTGGATGACATAGAAAACGCACACCTACATTATATACTAGAGGACATAGAACGTGCACACCTACATTATATACTAGACAACATAGAAAACGCATACCTACATTATATACTAGAGGACATAGAAAACGCACACCTACATTATATACTAGAGGACATAGAACGTGCACACCTACAGTATATACTAGACAACATAGAAAATGCACGCCTACATTATATACTAGAGGACATAGAAAACGCACACCTACATTATATATTAGAGGACATAGAAAACGCACACCTACTTTATATACTAGACAACATAGAAAACGCACACCTACATTATATACTAGACAACATAGAAAACGCACACCTACATTATATACTAGACAACATAGAAAACGCACATCTACATTATATATTAGAGGACATAGAAAACGCACATCTACATTATATACTAGAGGACACAGAAAACGCACACCTACATTATATACTAGAGGACATAGAAAACGCACACCTACATTATATACTAGAGTAGATAGAAAACGCACACCTACATTATATGCTGGAGGACATAGAAAACGCACACCTACATTATATACTAGAGGACATAGAAAACGCACACCTACATTATATACTAGAGGACATAGAAAACGCACACATTCGTGTGATATATATATTTATGATATGTGAATATTATTATATGAAAGCGAAATACGAAGGATTCCATCAAAGATATATCACACCTTTATTACAAAACACAAACTGAACAACTAAAATATTCCAAAATGTTTAAAACTATGTATTTATATTGTTATTGTTTTTCATAAGTGTGTTTTAACGTGTTGTCTAGTACAAACAGACGTTTGTTTTCAAAGGAAACAAATACTAATTAAATGATTCGGCAATGACATATGTCGCATAGCTCGTATACAGAAAGGGCATTAGTTATGCTTAGCATTTGTATAGCTGTTTTATCTGGAGAACTGTATGTCAAATCCGATAGGTCAATGTGACCCATGAGATAAAATACAAGTGTGTATAAACAAACATGGCAATTAGTTCTAACAACTATATACTGGTTGAGTTAATCGTTATACAGTCTGCATAAGCTATGTCGAATTCTGTCAGACAAAACACAATACTTCCACATAACCGAAGCATAACATAACCCAGTATCGATATAAATGGAGCCAGTTATATGTAAAATGATAAGAGTCTGAAAAGGGACTTTGATCCGACTTCGAGATAACCGGAGAATTCGATATAACCGACTTTTGACATAACGGGTGTATACTATATGCACTTCTTACCATATGACAGCTGTATATTATATAGCATGTATAGACGGTATGCACTTCTTACCATATGACAGCTGTATATTATATAGCGGGTGTAGACTATATGCACTTCTTACCATATGACAGCTATATATTATATAGCGGGTGTAGACTATATGCACTATCTTACCATATGACAGCTGTATATTATATAGCGGGTGTAGACTATATGTACTTCTTACCATATGACAGCTGTATATTATATAGCGGGTGTAGACTATATGCACTTCTTACCATATGACAGCTGTATATTATATAGCGGGTGTAGACTATATGTACTTCTTACCATATGACAGCTGTATATTATATAGCCGATGTAGACATAATAAATTATGTACTTCTTACCATATGACAGCTGTATATTATATAGCCGATGTAGACATATGTACTTCTTACCATATGACAGCTGTATATTATATAGCGGGTGTAGACTATATGTACGTCTTACCATATGACAGCTGTATATTATATAGCGGGTGTAGTCTATATGTACTTCTTACCATATGACAGCTGTATATTATATAGCGGGTGTAGACTATATGTACGTCTTACCATATGACAGCTGTATATTATATAGCGGGTGTAGACTGTATGTACTTCTTACCATATGACAGCTGTATATTATATAGCGAGTGTAGACTATATGTTATATAGCGGGTGCAGACTGTATGTACTTCTTACCATATGACAGCTGTATATTATATAGCGGGTGTAGACTATATGTACTTCTTACCATATGACAGTTGTATATTATATAGCGGATGTAGACTATATGTACTTCTTACCATATGACAGCTGTATATTATATAGCGGGTGTAGACTGTATGTACTTCTTACCATATGACAGCTGTATATTATATAGCGGGTGTAGACTGTATGTACTTCTTACCATATGACAGCTGTATATTATATAGCGGGTGTAGACTATATGTACTTCTTACCATATGACAGCTGTATATTATATAGCGGGTGTAGACTATATGTACTTCTTACCATATGACAGCTGTATATTATATAGCGGGTGTAGACTATATGTACTTCTTACCATATGAGCTGTATATTATATAGCGGGTGTAGACTATATGTACTTCTTACCATATGACAGCTGTATATTATATAGCGGATGTAGACTATATGTACTTCTTACCATATGACAGCTGTATATTATATAGCGGGTGTAGACTATATGTACTTCTTACCATATGACAGCTGTATATTATATAGCGGGTGTAGACTGTATGTACTTCTTACCATATGACAGCTGTATATTATATAGCGGGTGTAGACTATATGTACTTCTTACCATATGACAGCTGTATATTATATAGCGGGTGTAGACTATATGTACTTCTTACCATATGACAGCTGTATATTATATAGCGGATGTAGACTATATGTACTTCTTACCATATGACAGCTGTATATTATATAGCGGGTGTAGACTATATGTACTTCTTACCATATGACAGCTGTATATTATATAGCGGGTGTAGACTATATGTACTTCTTACCATATGACAGCTGTATATTATATAGCGGGTGTAGACTATATGTACTTCTTACCATATGACAGCTGTATATTATATAGCGGGTGTAGACTATATGTACTTCTTACCATATGACAGCTGTATATTATATAGCGGGTGTAGACTATATGTACTTCTTACCATATGACAGCTGTATATTATATAGCGGGTGTAGACTATGTACTTCTTACCATATGACAGCTGTATATTATATAGCGGGTGTAGACTATATGTACTTCTTACCATATGACAGCTGTATATTATATAGCGGGTGTAGACTATGTACTTCTTACCATATGACAGCTGTATATTATATAGCGGGTGTAGACTATATGTACTTCTTACCATATGACAGCTGTATATTATATAGCGGGTGTAGACTATATGTACTTCTTACCATATGACAGCTGTATATTATATAGCGGGTGTAGACTATATGTACTTCTTACCATATGACAGCTGTATATTATATAGCGGGTGTAGACTATATGTACTTCTTACCATATGACAGCTGTATATTATATAGCGGGTGTAGACTATATGTACTTCTTACCATATGACAGCTGTATATTATATAGCGGATGTAGACTATATGTACTTCTTACCATATGACAGCTGTATATTATATAGCGGATGTAGACTATATGTACCTCTTACCGTATGACAGCTGTATATTATATAGCGGATGTAGACTGTATGTACTTCTTACCATATGACAGCTGTATATTATATAGCGGGTGTAGATTATATGCACTTCTTACCATATGACAGCTGTATATTATATAGCGGATATAGACTATATGTACTTCTTACCATATGACAGCTGCATATTATATATCGGGTGTAGACTATATGTACTTCTTACCGTATTACAGCTGTATATTATATAGCGGGTGTAGACTGTATGTACTTCTTACCATATGACAGCTGTATATTATATAGCGGGTGTAGACAATATGTACTTCTTACCATATGACAGCTGTATATTATATAGCGGGTGTAGACTGTATGTACTTCTTACCGTATGACAGCTGTATATTATATAGCGGGTGTAGACTGTATATTATATAGCGGGTGTAGATTATATGTACTTCTTACCATATGACAGCTGTATATTATATAGCGGGTGTAGACTATATGTACTTCTTACCATATGACAGCTTTATATTATATAGCGGGTGTAGACTATATGTACTTCTTACCATATGACAGCTGTATATTATATAGCGGGTGTAGACATATGTACTTCTTACCATATGACAGCTGTATATTATATAGCGGGTGTAGACTATATGTACTTCTTACCATATGACAGCTGTATATTATATAGCGGGTGTAGACTATATGTACGTCTTACCATATGACAGCTGTATATTATATAGCGGGTGTAGACTGTATGTACTTCTTACCATATGACAGCTGTATATTATATAGCGAGTGTAGACTATATGTTATATAGCGGGTGCAGACTGTATGTACTTCTTACCATATGACAGCTGTATATTATATAGCGGGTGTAGACTATATGTACTTCTTACCATATGACAGTTGTATATTATATAGCGGATGTAGACTATATGTACTTCTTACCATATGACAGCTGTATATTATATAGCGGGTGTAGACTATATGTACTTCTTACCATATGACAGCTGTATATTATATAGCGGATGTAGACTATATGTACTTCTTACCATATGACAGCTGTATATTATATAGCGGGTGTAGACTATATGTACTTCTTACCATATGACAGCTGTATATTATATAGCGGGTGTAGACTTATGTACTTCTTACCATATGACAGCTGTATATTATATAGCGGGTGTAGACTATATGTACTTCTTACCATATGACAGCTGTATATTATATAGCGGGTGTAGACTATATGTACTTCTTACCATATGACAGCTGTATATTATATAGCGGATGTAGACTATATGTACTTCTTACCATATGACAGCTGTATATTATATAGCGGATGTAGACTATATGTACTTCTTACCATATGACAGCTGTATATTATATAGCGGGTGTAGACTATATGTACTTCTTACCATATGACAGCTGTATATTATATAGCGGGTGTAGACTATATGTACTTCTTACCATATGACAGCTGTATATTATATAGCGGGTGTAGACTATATGTACTTCTTACCATATGACAGCTGTATATTATATAGCGGGTGTAGACTATGTACTTCTTACCATATGACAGCTGTATATTATATAGCGGGTGTAGACTATATGTACTTCTTACCATATGACAGCTGTATATTATATAGCGGGTGTAGACTATATGTACTTCTTACCATATGACAGCTGTATATTATATAGCGGGTGTAGAATATGTACTTCTTACCATATGACAGCTGTATATTATATAGCGGGTGTAGACTATATGTACTTCTTACCATATGACAGCTGTATATTATATAGCGGGTGTAGACTATATGTACTTCTTACCATATGACAGCTGTATATTATATAGCGGGTGTAGACTATATGTACTTCTTACCATATGACAGCTGTATATTATATAGCGGGTGTAGACTATATGTACTTCTTACCATATGACAGCTGTATATTATATAGCGGGTGTAGACTATATGTACTTCTTACCATATGACAGCTGTATATTATATAGCGGGTGTAGACTATATGTACTTCTTACCATATGACAGCTGTATATTATATAGCGGGTGTAGACTATATGTACTTCTTACCATATGACAGCTGTATATTATATAGCGGGTGTAGACTATATGTACTTCTTACCATATGACAGCTGTATATTATATAGCGGGTGTAGACTATATGTACTTCTTACCATATGACAGCTGTATATTATATAGCGGATGTAGACTATATGTACTTCTTACCATATGACAGCTGTATATTATATAGCGGATGTAGACTATATGTACTTCTTACCATATGACAGCTGTATATTATATAGCGGGTGTAGACTATATGTACTTCTTACCATATGACAGCTGTATATTATATAGCGGGTGTAGACTATATGTACTTCTTACCATATGACAGCTGTATATTATATAGCGGGTGTAGACTATATGTACTTCTTACCATATGACAGCTGTATATTATATAGCGGGTGTAGACTATATGTACTTCTTACCATATGACAGCTGTATATTATATAGCGGGTGTAGACTATATGTACTTCTTACCATATGACAGCTGTATATTATATAGCGGGTGTAGACTATATGTACTTCTTACCATATGACAGCTGTATATTATATAGCGGGTGTAGACTATATGTACTTCTTACCATATGACAGCTGTATATTATATAGCGGGTGTAGACTATATGTACTTCTTACCATATGACAGCTGTATATTATATAGCGGGTGTAGACTATGTACTTCTTACCATATGACAGCTGTATATTATATAGCGGGTGTAGACTATATGTACTTCTTACCATATGACAGCTGTATATTATATAGCGGGTGTAGACTATGTACTTCTTACCATATGACAGCTGTATATTATATAGCGGGTGTAGACTATATGTACTTCTTACCATATGACAGCTGTATATTATATAGCGGGTGTAGACTATATGTACTTCTTACCATATGACAGCTGTATATTATATAGCGGGTGTAGACTATATGTACTTCTTACCATATGACAGCTGTATATTATATAGCGGGTGTAGACTATATGTACTTCTTACCATATGACAGCTGTATATTATATAGCGGGTGTAGACTATATGTACTTCTTACCATATGACAGCTGTATATTATATAGCGGGTGTAGACTATATGTACTTCTTACCATATGACAGCTGTATATTATATAGCGGGTGTAGACTATATGTACTTCTTACCATATGACAGCTGTATATTATATAGCGGATGTAGACTATATGTACTTCTTACCATATGACAGCTGTATATTATATAGCGGATGTAGACTATATGTACTTCTTACCATATGACAGCTGTATATTATATAGCGGGTGTAGACTATATGTACTTCTTACCATATGACAGCTGTATATTATATAGCGGGTGTAGACTATATGTACTTCTTACCATATGACAGCTGTATATTATATAGCGGGTGTAGACTATATGTACTTCTTACCATATGACAGCTGTATATTATATAGCGGGTGTAGACTATATGTACTTCTTACCATATGACAGCTGTATATTATATAGCGGATGTAGACTATATGTACTTCTTACCATATGACAGCTGTATATTATATAGCGGATGTAGACTATATGTACTTCTTACCATATGACAGCTGTATATTATATAGCGGATGTAGACTATATGTACCTCTTACCGTATGACAGCTGTATATTATATAGCGGATGTAGACTGTATGTACTTCTTACCATATGACAGCTGTATATTATATAGCGGGTGTAGATTATATGCACTTCTTACCATATGACAGCTGTATATTATATAGCGGATATAGACTATATGTACTTCTTACCATATGACAGCTGCATATTATATATCGGGTGTAGACTATATGTACTTCTTACCGTATTACAGCTGTATATTATATAGCGGGTGTAGATTGTATCTACTTCTTACCATATGACTGCTGTATATTATATAGCGGGTGTAGACTGAATGTACTTCTTACCATATGACAGCTGTATATTATATAGCGGGTGTAGACAATATGTACTTCTTACCATATGACAGCTGTATATTATATAGCGGGTGTAGACTGTATGTACTTCTTACCGTATGACAGCTGTATATTATATAGCGGGTGTAGACTGTATATTATATAGCGGGTGTAGATTATATGTACTTCTTACCATAGGACAGCTGTATATTATATAGCGGGTGTAGACTATATGTACTTCTTACCATATGACAGCTGTATATTATATAGCGGGTGTAGACTATATGTACTTCTTACCATATGACAGCTGTATATTATATAGCGGGTGTAGACTATATGTACTTCTTACCATATGACAGCTGTATATTATATAGCGGGTGTAGACTATATGTACTTCTTACCATATGACAGCTGTATATTATATAGCGGGTGTAGACATATGTACTTCTTACCATATGACAGCTGTATATTATATAGCGGGTGTAGACTATATGTACTTCTTACCATATGACAGCTGTATATTATATAGCGGGTGTAGACTATATGTACTTCTTACCATATGACAGCTGTATATTATATAGCGGGTGTAGACTTATGTTATATAGCGGGTGCAGACTGTATGTACTTCTTACCATATGACAGCTGTATATTATATAGCGGGTGTAGACTATATGTACTTCTTACCATATGACAGCTGTATATTATATAGCGGGTGTAGACTATATGTACTTCTTACCATATGACAGCTGTATATTATATAGCGGGTGTAGACTATATGTACTTCTTACCATATGACAGCTGTATATTATATAGCGGATGTAGACTTATGTACTTCTTACCATATGACAGCTGTATATTATATAGCGGGTGTAGACTATATGTACTTCTTACCATATGACAGCTGTATATTATATAGCGGATGTAGACTTATGTACTTCTTACCATATGACAGCTGTATATTATATAGCGGGTGTAGACTATATGTACTTCTTACCATATGACAGCTGTATATTATATAGCGGGTGTAGACTATATGTACTTCTTACCATATGACAGCTGTATATTATATAGCGGATGTAGACTATATGTACTTCTTACCATATGACAGCTGTATATTATATAGCGGGTGTAGACTATATGTACTTCTTACCATATGACAGCTGTATATTATATAGCGGGTGTAGACTATATGTACTTCTTACCATATGACAGCTGTATATTATATAGCGGGTGTAGACTATATGTACTTCTTACCATATGACAGCTGTATATTATATAGCGGGTGTAGACTATATGTACTTCTTACCATATGACAGCTGTATATTATATAGCGGGTGTAGACTATGTACTTCTTACCGTATGACAGCTGTATATTATATAGCGGGTGTAGACTATATGTACTTCTTACCATATGACAGCTGTATATTATATAGCGGGTGTAGACTATATGTACTTCTTACCATATGACAGCTGTATATTATATAGCGGGTGTAGACTATGTACTTCTTACCATATGACAGCTGTATATTATATAGCGGGTGTAGACTATATGTACTTCTTACCATATGACAGCTGTATATTATATAGCGGGTGTAGACTATATGTACTTCTTACCATATGACAGCTGTATATTATATAGCGGATGTAGACTATATGTACTTCTTACCATATGACAGCTGTATATTATATAGCGGGTGTAGATTATATGCACTTCTTACCATATGACAGCTGTATATTATATAGCGGATATAGACTATATGTACTTCTTACCATATGACAGCTGCATATTATATATCGGGTGTAGACTATATGTACTTCTTACCGTATTACAGCTGTATATTATATAGCGGGTGTAGACTGTATCTACTTCTTACCATATGACAGCTGTATATTATATAGCGGATGTAGACTATATGTACTTCTTACCATATGACAGCTGTATATTATATAGCGGGTGTAGACAATATGTACTTCTTACCATATGACAGCTGTATATTATATAGCGGGTGTAGACTGTATGTACTTCTTACCGTATGACAGCTGTATATTATATAGCGGGTGTAGACTGTATATTATATAGCGGGTGTAGATTATATGTACTTCTTACCATAGGACAGCTGTATATTATATAGCGGGTGTAGACTATATGTACTTCTTACCATATGACAGCTGTATATTATATAGCTGGTGTAGACTATATGTACTTCTTACCATATGACAGCTTTATATTATATAGCGGGTGTAGACTATATGTACTTTTTACCATATGACAGCTGTATATTATATAGCGGGTGTAGACATATGTACTTCTTACCATATGACAGCTGTATATTACATAGCGGGTGTAGACTATATGTACTTCTTACCATATGACAGCTGTATATTATATAGCGGGTGTAGACTATATGTACGTCTTACCATATGACAGCTGTATATTATATAGCGGGTGTAGACTGTATGTACTTCTTACCATATGACAGCTGTATATTATATAGCGGGTGTAGACTATATGTACTTCTTACCATATGACAGCTGTATATTATATAGCGGGTGTAGACTATATGTACTTCTTACCATATGACAGCTGTATATTATATAGCGGATGTAGACTATATGTACTTCTTACCATATGACAGCTGTATATTATATAGCGGGTGTAGACTATATGTACTTCTTACCATATGACAGCTGTATATTATATAGCGGATGTAGACTATATGTACTTCTTACCATATGACAGCTGTATATTATATAGCGGGTGTAGACTATATGTACTTCTTACCATATGACAGCTGTATATTATATAGCGGGTGTAGACTTATGTACTTCTTACCATATGACAGCTGTATATTATATAGCGGGTGTAGACTATATGTACTTCTTACCATATGACAGCTGTATATTATATAGCGGGTGTAGACTGTATGTACTTCTTACCATATGACAGCTGTATATTATATAGCGGATGTAGACTGTATGTACTTCTTACCATATGACAGCTGTATATTATATAGCGGGTGTAGACTATATGTACTTCTTACCATATGACAGCTGTATATTATATAGCGGGTGTAGACTATATGTACTTCTTACCATATGACAGCTGTATATTATATAGCGGGTGTAGACTATATGTACTTCTTACCATATGACAGCTGTATATTATATAGCGGGTGTAGACTATATGTACTTCTTACCATATGACAGCTGTATATTATATAGCGGGTGTAGACTATATGTACTTCTTACCATATGACAGCTGTATATTATATAGCGGGTGTAGACTATATGTACTTCTTACCATATGACAGCTGTATATTATATAGCGGGTGTAGACTATATGTACTTCTTACCATATGACAGCTGTATATTATATAGCGGGTGTAGACTATATGTACTTCTTACCATATGACAGCTGTATATTATATAGCGGGTGTAGACTATGTACTTCTTACCATATGACAGCTGTATATTATATAGCGGGTGTAGACTATATGTACTTCTTACCATATGACAGCTGTATATTATATAGCGGGTGTAGACTATATGTACTTCTTACCATATGACAGCTGTATATTATA
>CM026394.1:18921596-18983308 GCA_014843695.1 Archivesica marissinica | reverse complement strand
AAACGCACACCTACATTATATACTAGAGGACATAGAAAATGCACACCTACATTATATACTAGAGGACATAGAAAACGCACACCTACATTATATACTAGATGACATAGAAAACGCACACATACATTATATACTAGAGGACATAGAAAACGCACACCTACATTATATACTAAAGGACATAGACAACGCACACCTACATTATATACTAGAGGACATAGAAAACGCACACCTACATTATATACTAGCGCTAATAGAAAGCGCACACCTACATTATATACTAGAGGACATAGAAAAGGCACACCTACATTATATACTAGAGGACATAGAAAACGCACACCTACATTATATACTAGAGGACATAGAAAACGCACACCTACATTTTATACTAGATGACATAGAAAACGCACACCTACATTATATACTAGAGGACATAGAAGACGCACACCTACAGTATATACTAGAGGACATAGAAAACGCACACCTACATTATATACTTGAGGACATAGAAAACGCACACCTACATTTTATACTAGATGACATAAAAAACGCACACCTACATTATATACTAGAGGACATAAAAAACGAACACCTATATTATATACTAGAGGACATAGAAAACGCACACCTACATTATATACTAGAGGACACAGAAAACGTATACCTACAGTATATACTAGATGACATAGAAAACGCACACATACATTATATACTAGAGGACATAGAAATCACACACGTACATTATATACTAGAGGACATAGAAATCACACGCGTACATTATATACTAGAAGACATAGAAAACTCACACCTACATTATATACTAGAGGACATAGAAGACGCACACCTACATTATATACTAGAGGTCATAGAAAACGTACACCTACATTATATACTAGAGGATATAGAAAACGCACACCTACATTATATACTAGAGGACATAGAAATCACACGCGTACATTATATACTAGAGGACATAGAAAGCGCACACCTACATTATATACTAGAGTACATAGAAAACGCACACCTACATTATATACGAGCGCACATAGAAAGCGCACACCTACATTATATACTAGAGGACATAGAAAACGCACACCTACATTATATACTAGAGGACATAGAAAACGCACACCTACATTATGTACGAGCGCACATAGAAAACGCACACCTACATTATATACTAGAGGAGACAGAAAACGTACACCTACATTATATACTAGATGACATAGAAAACGCACACATACATTATATATTAGAGGACATAGAAATCACACACGTACATTATATACTAGAGGACATAGAAAACGCACACCTACATTATATACTAGAGGACATAGAAGACGCACACCTACATTATATACTAGTGGACAGAGAAAACGCACACCTACATTATATACTAGAGGACATAGAAAACGCAAACCTACATTTTATACTAGATGACATAGAAAACGCACACCTACATTTTATACTAGATGACATAGAAAACGCACACCTACATTGTATACTAGAGGACACAGAAAACGCACACCTACATTATATACTAGAGGACATAGAAGACGCACACCTACATTATATGATTATTATTACATGAAAACGAAATACGAAGGATTCCATCAAAGATATATCACATCTTTATTACAAAGCACACACTGAACAACTAAAAATATTCCAAAATGTTTAAAATTATGTATTTATATAGTTAGTATTTTTCATGTAAAAACACACTTATCCGAAGTGTGCGTTTTCCATGTCCTCTAGTATAGATGTACGACATAACCATTCTGGAGAAACATTCTATAAGACTTAGATTTCCATTCCTATGTATTATTTTGTATTATTGGCAAACATTATGTTACGATTGCGGAACAAACTTTAACAACTAGTTGGCGAGGATGAAAGCGTAAATGTGGTCAGTCGTGTGTGTGTGTGGAGAGTGTGGGGGGGGAATACCCGGAGAAAACCCACCTGTCCTATCTGGCGACCACCATATCATCTCACATACTGCCCGGTCCGAGGATAGAACCCGGGTCGCATTGATGAGAAGCTTGCGCACTAACCACTACGCTAATCTGACAGCCAAAATACACCACCAGCGATCCCATAGTGCCGAATGGGGCTCGAACTCCAAATCCATGTTATGATGTATCTACGAGGGGCGCCACAGAGACTCCTAATTGAAATCTATGATAATAAAGTGTTTGGATTGAAACAGCCAGCCATTACTGACTTATGAGACACCTCTTTTTATGAACATCAGTACTTCCCGAATCCTATGCTTGTAAGCCAGGCGCCAGGCTGGTAGGCAATCGGTAACCATTATTTAACTAGCTGGCCCTGACGAGATTCGAACCTTCGACCTCCCGCTCCGTAGGCGGACGCCTTAAGGTCAGACACCGCTATTGCAATTTCCATAGATCACCATTATAACATACAGTGCCATTATATTTTCCCCCAAAATAGTTTGGCACAAAAGACAGTAGTTTTCAACAGACTGGCCTTTGAGCCACAGGAAAATGTCAAATTTCAATGGGGTTGACCGATTGCGGTTTTTTAATTTCCCACTAAAGGCACCAACCCCCTACTCTGAAGGTAATTTAGTTGTGAATGTTGCACTGACACCTGCATTTATAATATGCTGTTTATTTGTCACCATATTGTTTGCAAATATTTTTAAATATTCCAAAATGCAGCTCATATATTGTATTTTAATATTTAGAAGTCATGTTCACTATTTGTGACAATACCTACTCAGCCAATCAGTTCATGTATCAATAACTCTTAAGGGCTTCCCTACACTTTTTCAACCAATCCCAGACCACTATATCAATAACACCGTCTGACCTTAACCACTAGGCCACGAAAACGGTGTGCAATTGCACTACGTTCACATTTCATTGCCACCTTGTGATAGCGTTGCTTTGGACCGTTTGACATTTATATGTGATGATTTACGGCAACCTTAGATAACAAATGTAAATGCAATCGGTTGAGGAAACTCTTAAACCATTGACGTGATCATACTTGAAGTGGACTTGAAACAAACGCGAAATGTGTGTCAGTACTTAGAGTAGGCTACTATACGCCGAAACCATGTCAGCTGGCTTAATAAGTGTCGCCGGTCTATGTAGATCTACATGTACATTGTTTAATAAAAACAACTCGTGTCAGCCTTAAACGACGTTTTGCACACTAATTATTTTATTGTTCACTAAGCAAAGGACCATGTATGTTATAGTGATTACAAGTGAATAGTTGGCTATGTATAATCTTAATTTGGAATAACTCGTAATCAAATACACAGCACAGGAAGCGCCAACGAGACTGATTAATATAAGTTGTTAACACTTGCTTCATAATCGTTGTACAATAAATAAAGTTTTAAAAAAAGAAGAAAAAAAAGCACAGGAAACGCGTTGCAAATATAGCATAATATTATTTAAAGAAGTTCACCGGAAGTACGTTATATGAGTGTAAGGTTTAATACCTATATTGGATTTAAGTGATAAAACATTGGTAGATGTGCAGTCAGACTGGTTGATTTATCATACAGTCATTCAGCGCGGGAAAGTACGCCAATTAGTTTGCCAATATACAAATTGATCTTCACTTTTCATTAAACATACATATATGTTGGTGAACATTGATGCATACAATGTCTGGTAAGAGATACAGCCAGGTCAAGACAAAGTATGGAGAAACAGAATTTGTATGTATGTATTTTCAATTGAATTATTGCAAGCTCATTGCGGGGATCTGGGCGTTTTCATTCAACAATATTACATAAGCAGTGTATCAGGGCCGTGACAGAATATTGAATCCGGAACACAATTTACAGTAAAAGTCTTGTTTTAAAAATGCCAATAAACACACATGTACATAGGGCGTCTCTATGTAATCGGCTCTGCCTATGTTTAAGACTAGGCACTCGATGTTTACAAATTCTAAAAATGATTAGGTATGGAATAAAAAATATATACATTAATATAAGATGGAGCGGAGCTATTGTGGTTAACTGTGGTGGACCATATTAGTCGCATTTTCTTCAACTTCAACGTTACACCTGACGTATCTGTAGTCCAGTGGTAACACGCTGGACTGGTAATCCAGGGATCGCAGGTTCGATCCCCGTCTGATCCTAATAAAATTAACAGTCTTTCAGATGGGACGTTAAACCGAGGTCTCGTGTCAATGCTTTACATCGTGCACGTAAAAGAACCAGAGGAGACTCTGGAATGGGTCTCTGTCTGTATCATTGCACTATCCTCCAAACATTTAAAATGACTAATCTACACTACTAGAATACACCACTCACTGCTGGATTACACTACACACTGCTGGATTACACTACTCACTGCTAGCAGTACAGCAGTACACTGCTCACTGCCAGCAGTACATTGGCAGTAAAAAAATAAAAAAACATTTATTATTATTTTTATTTATTTATTTTTCGAAATTTGGCATATACACATCATTCACTACTAGAATACATAACTCACTGCTGGATTACACTACTCACTGCTAGCAGTACAGCAGTACACTGCTCACTGCCAGCAGTACAGCAGTACACTGCTCACTGCCAGCAGTACAGCAGTACACTGGCAGTACACTGCTCACTGCTAACTTCACCCAAATATGCCATTTTACCTGTTGAACTATGGTATACGACATGGTTAAACATTATCAATTGTTTGCAGCACATTTATTTATAAAAGAACCATGCCAGATGCAAAATTCAAATGATGCACTCTAGGTGGTCTGTTACCCCTTAACATTGTTGGGGTATAGAAGCGATTTCCTACGTCAATATTTTATACAGCAAAGGGATTCTTTGGCATTTTAATTATTAAATTTTTTCATTTTGTTTTGGAAATTTTAACCGAGGCAACCCAATATTTCTACTAAGTATGTGTGGCCTAATGTTATTTAATATGGACGCCATAGTGTACGATAAAATCTAGATTATTAATATATAGTCGATTTCATAGTTGTATTTATATTAGCTGGTAAATCGTATTTATACAACGTACAGGTATGTATACTGTATTTTGATTCATACCTTGTGTAGACACCACACACTTTTCTCGTGAAATTAATATTATATATCATAATATACGTACTATGTAGAATGTTCCACCTTTTCTATATTTTCATGTGTGTTGGCGACATTAAACTGTATTGCTTTTGTCAATAAATCATTGAAATTGTAATTGGTGTCCCTCAGTGTGGCTACGGGTCGGTATAGGTTCACAAAGCAATGCATTTATTAGTATAATAATCACCTACAAATAAAGGCATGGGTTCACCAAACAATGTATTTAATCACCTACACATAAAGGTATGGGTTCACCAAGCAATGCATTTAATCACCTACACATAAAGGTATGGGTTCACCAAGCAATGTATTTAATCACACACATAGCGGTATGGGTTCACCAAGCAATGTATTTAATCACACACATAACGGTATGGGTTCACCAAGCAATGTATTTAATCACACACATAAAGGTATGGGTTCACCAAGCAATGTATTTAATCACCTACACATAAAGGTATGGGTTCACCAAACAATGTATTTAATCACCTACACATAAAGGTATGGGTTCACCAAACAATGTATTTAATCACCTACACATAAAGGTATGGGTTCACCAAGCAATGTATTTAATCACACACATAACGGTATGGGTTCACCAAGCAATGTATTTAATCACACACATAACGGTATGGGTTCACCAAGCAATGTATTTAATCACCGATAAATAAAGATATGGTTTCACCAAACAATGTATTTAATCACCTACACATAAAGGTATGGGTTCACCAAGCAATGTATTTAATCACCTACACATAGAGGTATGGGTTCAACAAGCAATGTATTTAATCGCCGATAAATAAAGATATGGTTTCACCAAGCAATGCATTTAATCACCTACAAAGACATGTACTGGTGCGTCCCATAATTTTAATAACAACTTTCCCATAATGTTGTGGAAGAACCCACACAAACTATTCTAGCACCCAAAAGGTGAACGAGACTGTTGGTCCATATCGTACACCATATTGAATCGTTTCAACTTACGTAAGAGTTACACCGGATTGTGTATAATACATTAAACGGTTGTTGCTATTTGCGTGAGCTTCCATTTCCGTTTATCAATACTCCGATCAGACCAACCACTCAAATTAAGGACCAATTACTAGTGTGTGTGTTTTACGTTTATTTATCGTCGCTACCGGTTGCCCATATGAGCTACGCCTCCTGAAGAGATTAGTCATTTTAGATGTTTGGCGGATAGTGCAATGATACAGACAGAGACCCATTCAAGAGTCTCCTCTGGTTCTTTTACGTGCACGGTGTAAAGCACCGACACGAGACCTCGGTTTAACGTCCCATCTGAAAGACTGTTAATTTTATTATGGTCAGACAGGAGATCGAACCTGCGATCGCTGGATTACCAGTCCAGCGTGTTAACCACTAGACTACCGATCCGCCCGTTTATCGAATTCGAACGTAAAGTAAACTTTGTATGTGTTACACGCTCAACGTGACACAATACAGAGTAGCTAGCCATGCGTTGGTGAGTAGTTGTTTTTAAATTTGATATATATTTAGAACTACATGTCTAATTATACTTTTATGATATTGACAGTGTATTTATGGTGTCTGATTATTATATGGCTGTGCAAGGCTTCATTAATTGCGTGTACCATCGTTTCATTCGTTATTCTGTGGGAAATATAATTTATGTAGGTTAGTATTACAATATATTATATTAACAACTTCGTGGCTAATATAAGCCAATGTATATAATATATGTATTATATTATTATAGATGTACCTTAAACTACTGAATAAATTGGAAGGAATGTGCAAACAACATAGATCCAGATCGGCCAGTGCGTAGCACAGCGTCTGATCAGGTTCTATGTTGTTTGCTATTCAGCCACGTGTTTTAGCTCCATTATCCTAATAGCAAACAGCATAGAGACTGTGTCATCTGATCTGGCTATATACTGTTTGCAAAAGCAACTTTAGTTGTGATTAGCATTTTAAGGGATATGCGTTATATGTGACATAATAGGTGCACATTTAAAATGTAATAGGAATGAGACAGTGCTTCAGTAATGTTTCTTTCTTTTCGGGGGTTTCGCACCAACAGCTTACGTCATGTGACGACTCTTCAGCTCGGTGGTGGAAGCAACGGAAAATCCTGGGTGCATCTCTGAGCAGTAGTGCATGCACTGTCGGGCACCCGGGTAGAACCACCAACCTTCCACTAGCCAGCTGGACAGTTTCTTCATTTGAAAGAATTCGATAAACCTCCCCCAGTGGGATTCGAACCTACAAAGGTGAGGGGGAAGTGACTTGAACCACTCAGTCACAGAGGCCCATTATCTAGTAAAAGTGTATGGTTAATCTGTGATTAATAGTACACTAGATACTATCACGTAACCGACATCGACCATAATTGTATAACAATGTATGTACTAAATAGTGCAATACATATAACTCTGATATGGTCGGTTGGTGAGCCACCTAATTGGTAAGACACCAGCTAGTTAAATAATGGTTACCGATTGTCTATCAGCCTGGCCTTCAATGATAGGATTCGGGAAATAATGATGTCCATAAGAGGTGTCTCATACGTCAGAAATGGCTGGCCTTTTCAATAGGGGTGACACTATAAAAAACACTTTACTTTTGTAACTCCACAGACGGATCTGTAGTCCAGTGGTAACACGCTGGACTGGTAATACAGGGATCGCAGGTTCGATCCCCCGTCTGACCCTAATAAAATTAGCAGTCTTTCAGATGGGACGTTAAACCGAGGTCTCGTGTCGGTGCTTTACACGATGCACGTAAAAGAACCAGAGGAGACTCTGGAATGGGTCTCTGTCTGTATCATTGCACTATCCTCCAAAAATCTAAAATGACTAATCTCTTCAGGAGGCGTCACTCATATGGGCAACCGGTAGGTCGCCGACGATAAATAAACGTAAAACACCAACAGCCGTGTCTAGTTTCTGATCATATAACCTTTTCCAGAAGTTAACAATCGACAGACTGGAACCCAGGCTATTCTAATCCATGAAACAACGACAAGTTGAGTACAACTATGTCCATATATTATAGATATGACCTCTACAAGCTATAATCATTTTTTACTAGTTTACATACTTGAATCTAACGAATTTATCGCTACATTAAGATTACAATATCGCCATGCCGTAACGCGAACGTTTAAGTTCTACCGCTGTTTAAGCTCTACACTTATATATTTATTTCACACAAATAGGCTATTCCATTTGTGCAAAGGTAAATCTACTTACTTTATACTATTCTTATTTCGGTAGATCTACCAAGCCCTTTTCTCTCGATATATGGAAAGGGGCACGTGTGTCAAAGGAAACTGTAATAAAACAAGAACTTCAGTGCGAAATAATCCACAGCCATTTTGGCTTAGTTTAAACAATATTTTATTCAAGAATGGTAAATAACATAGGAATAGTTGTAACTTATTCGAATCCCTTTCCTTAAATACAATTACATACACACACTTATTCTGTTATGACATGATACATTTAAAGTTTAAAGTTTATTTATTTTACAACGATTGCGAAGCAAGTGTTAACCCATTCAACACCATGTAACTGACATGGACTGGTCCATGATATTTTTAGACCAATAAATTAATAACAAAATTACATTTGGATCAGTTCATTTATCAAAATGGGTAATTCTTTTCTCTAAAAATAGTTATATTACTTTTTTGTAAGCCAATTTAGAGTTATGTGGTGTTGAAAGGGTTAACAACCTATATTAATCACTCTCGTTGGCGCGGATGAAAGCGTATATGTGGTCATTCGTGTGGGAGGAAACCGGAGTCCATCGCCACAGGATTCCGAAACATGTTACATTACAAGTATTGTTTAGTATGACATCTCATTGGACCAAAAATAATTTCAAACACTAGGTCACTAGAAACAAGAGATCACGTGGTGCCGTATATTCGAATACCTAGCCAATCGAATATTCGAATACCGTTTTTGCAATTCGTTGTCATCCCTAGATTATAAGCATGTAATTGATGTTAATTAAACTAAACTACTATAATATAATATATATACTATAATTTATAAAGCATATAGTATTCAACCTCTAAATAAAATAAAAACGAAACTGAAACAAGTTGACACACATTATTTGATCAACTTTAAAATGAGAGTATTAACACATACACATCTACAGTTAAACCTGGTCACCTCTATTTTACAGTCAAACCTGTGTTAGTGGTTACCTCTATTATACAGTCAAACCTGTGTTAGTGGTCACCTCTATTATACAGTCAAACCTGTGTTAGTGGTCACCTCTATTTTGCAGTCACACCTGTGTTAGTGGTCACCTCTATTATACAGTTAAACATGTGTTAGTGGTCACCTCTATTATACAGTTAAACATGTGTTAGTGGTCACCTCTCATTGGACCAAAAATAATTTCAAACACTAAATAATTTTTAATATTAATCTTGTTCCTCAATCCACATCAGCTTCATTCACGATGTAAAAATTGCCGAAAATCGATTAACAGACGGATCTGTAGTCCAGTGGTTAACGCAGTGGGTAATCCAGGTATCGCAGGTTCGATCCCCCGTCTGACCCTAATACAATGGACAGACAGACAGACAGACAGACAGACAGACAGACAGACAGACAGACAGACAGACAGACAGACAGACAGACAGACAGACAGACAGACAGACAGACAGACAGACAGACAGACAGACAGACAGACAGACAGACAGACAGACAGACAGACAGACAGACAGACAGACAGACAGACAGACAGACAGACAGACAGACAGACAGACAGACAGACAGACAGACAGACAGACAGACAGACAGACAGACAGACAGACAGACAGACAGACAGACAGACAGACAGACAGACAGACGACAGACAGACAGACAGACAGACAGACAGACAGACAGACAGACAGACAGACAGACAGACAGACAGACAGACAGACAGACAGACAGACAGACAGACAGACAGACAGACAGACAGACAGACAGACAGACAGACAGACAGACAGACAGACAGACAGACAGACACGGAGAAAACCAGTAACCCCTACCCCAAAAACCCATTCTATTCCTGACGGTTATTAATGTGGCTTACCTTCAAGTCTGTTTAACAAAAAACAGAAGCGAGTAAGAGTTTCATTGCCTATATCATATTTGATCTAACCAAGCCCATACACCGATTTATAAAGTTATCCATCTTCAGAATGATTGTATAATTACAATGTAGCCCGGGTATATACTATATAGCATTACATCCGTTCATTGTGATTTGCTATGTCAAATGATAAAAATAGATTTTATCGGAAACGTTGTGTGGTATTATAATATCGAAGTTTGGAGCTTATATATACAAAGAAGAGGAAACACACTTTTTGAATATTTAAACCTGATACTTTCTCGTCTATTACATGTGTACACATTGACAATATAGTATGCAAGCATGGTGAGGATTCACGCACGATGTAGTGATTATGAACATACATAGACAAATAGTGATAATGTCACGAGGTGCAGCTAATCGTATTCTATAAACTGTAGCAAATCATCAGATGTTAAGCGTATTCTATAAACTGTAATTAACCAGTAGATGCTAATCGTATTCTATAACTGTAACTAAGCACCAGATGCTAATCGTATTCTATAAAATGCAACTAAGCATCAGCTGCTAATCGTATTCTATAAAATGCAACTAAGCATCAGCTGCTAATCGTATTCTATAAACTGCAACTAAGCATCAGCTGCTAATCGTATCCTATAAACTGTAGCTAAGCATCAGCTGCTAATCGTATTCTATAAACTGCAACTAAGCACCAGATGCTAATCGTATTCTATAAAATGCAACTAAGCATCAGCTGCTAATCGTATTCTATAAACTGCAACTAAGCACCAGATGCTAATCGTATTCTATAAACTGCAACTAAGCATCAGCTGCAAATCGTATTCTATAAACTGTAGCTAAGCAGCACATTATAATCGTATTCGATAAACCTTTACCATGCAGTAGATGCTAATCGTATTGCATAAGCTGTCACTAACCAGTATATGTTAATCGTATTCGATAAACTGTAACAAACCAGTAGATGCTAATCGTATGCTATAGTCGTTAACCAACAAGTATATGTTAATCGTATTCGATAAGCTGTAACAGCAACTATATGCTAATCGTATTATATAAAGTGTAACTAAGCAGCATATGCTAATCGTATTCTATAAAGTGTAACCAACCAGTAGATGATAAGGGTATTATATAGTATGTAGTAGTGTGGCACTAACTACTATAATATTATGTTAATCGTATTCTATAAGCTGTAACTAGCCAGTAGATGTTAATCGTATTTATAAGCTGTAATTACCCAGTAGATGCTTGCTAATCGTATTCGATATGCTGTAACTAACCAGTATATGTTAATCGTATTTATAAGCTGTCATTACCCAGTAGATGCTTGCTAATCGTATTCGATATGCTGTAACTAACCAGTAGATGTTAATCGTATTTATAAGCTGTAACTACCCAGTAGATGCTTGCTAATCGTATTCGATATGCTGTAACTAACCAGTAGATGATAATCGTATTTATAAGCTGTAACTACACAGTATATGCTTGCTAATCGTATTCGATATGCTGTATCTAACCAGTAGATGTTAATCGTATTTATAAGCTGTAGCTACCCAGTAGATGCTTGATAATCGTATTCGATATGCTGTAACTAACCATGTAGATGTTAATCGTATTTATAAGCTGTAGCTACCCAGTAGATGCTTGCTAATCGTATTCGATATGCTGTAACTAACCAGTAGATGTTAATCGTATTTATAAGCTGTAATTACCCAGTGGATGCTTGCTAATCGTATTCGATATGATGTAACTAAGCAGGAAATGCTTGCTAATCGTATTCGATATGTTGTAACTAAGCAGGAAATGCTTGCTAATCGTATTCGATATGCTGTAACTAACCAGTATATGTTAATCGTATTTATAAGTTGTCATTACCCAGTAGATGCTTGCTAATCGTATTCGATAAGTTGTAACTAGCCAGTAGATGTTAATCGTATTTATAAGCTGTAATTACCCAGTAGATGCTTGCTAATCGTATTCGATAAGCTGTAGCTAACCAGTAGACGATACTCGTATTTATAAGCAGTAACTACCCAGTAGATGCTTGCTAATCGTATTCGATATGCTGTAACTAAGCAGGAAATGCTAATTATATTATATAAAATGTAACTACCCAGTAGATGCTTGCTAATCGTATTCGATATGCTGTAACTAACCAGTAGATGTTAATCGTATTTATAAGCTGTAGCTACCCGGTAGATGCTTGCTAATCGTATTCGATATGCTGTAACTAACCAGTAGATGTTAATCGTATTTATAAGCTGTAATTACCCAGTAGATGCTTGATAATCGTATTCGATATGCTGTAACTAAGCAGGAAATGCTTGCTAATCGTATTCGATATGCTGTAACTAAGCAGGAAATGCTTGCTAATCGTATTCGATATGCTGTAGCTAAGCAGGAAATGCTTGCTAATCGTATTCGATATGCTGTAACTAAGCAGGAAATGCTTGCTAATCGTATTCGATATGCTGTAACTAAGCAGGAAATGCTTGCTAATCGTATTCGATAGTGTAGCTAACCGAAACTAAGCAGGAAATGCTTGCTAATCGTATTCGATATGCTGTAACTAATCAGTAGATGATAATCGTATTTATAAGCTGTAGGTGTGTGATTACCCAGTAGATGCTTGCTAATCGTATTCGATAAGCTGTAGCTAACCAGAAGACGTTACTCGTATTTCTAAGCTGTAACTACCCAGTAGATGCTTGCTAATCGTATTCGATATGCTGTAGCTAACCAGTAGATGTTAATCGTATTTATAAGCTGTAATTACCCAGTAGATGCTTGCTAATCGTATTCGATATGATGTAACTAAGCAGGAAATGCTTGCTAATCGTATTCGATATGTTGTAACTAAGCAGGAAATGCTTGCTAATCGTATTCGATATGTTGTAACTAAGCAGGAAATGCTTGCTAATCGTATTCGATATGCTGTAACTAACCAGTATATGTTAATCGTATTTATAAGCTGTAATTACCCAGTAGATGCTTGCTAATCGTATTCGATAAGCTGTAGCTAACCAGTAGACGATACTCGTATTTATAAGCTGTAACTACCCAGTAGATGCTTGCTAATCGTATTCGATATGCTGTAACTAACCAGTAGATGTTAATCGTTTTTATAAGATGTAGCTACCCAGTAGATGCTTGCTAATCGTATTCAATATGCTGTAACTAAGCAGGAAATGCTAATTATATTATATAAAATGTAACTACCCAGTAGATGCTTGCTAATCGTATTCGATATGCTGTAACTAACCAGTAGATGTTAATCGTATTTATAAGCTGTAGCTACCCGGTAGATGCTTGCTAATCGTATTCGATATGCTGTAACTAACCAGTAGATGTTAATCGTATTTATAAGCTGTAATTACCCAGTAGATGCTTGATAATCGTATTCGATATGCTGTAACTAAGCAGGAAATGCTTGCTAATCGTATTCGATATGCTGTAACTAAGCATGAAATGCTTGCTAATCGTATTCGATATGCTGTAACTAAGCAGGAAATGCTTGCTAATCGTATTCGATATGTTGCAACTAAGCAGGAAATGCTTGCTAATCGTATTCGATATGCTGTAACTAATCAGTAGATGATAATCGTATTTATAAGCTGTAATTACCCAGTAGATGCTTGCTAATCGTATTCGATAAGCTGTAGCTAACCAGAAGACGATACTCGTATTTATAAGCTGTAACTACCCAGTAGATGCTTGCTAATCGTATTCGATATGCTGTAGTAACCAGTAGATGTTAATCGTATTTATAAGCTGTAGCTACCCAGTAGATGCTTGCTAATTGTATTCGATATGCTGTAACTAAGCAGGAGATGCTAATTATATTATATAAAATGTAACTACCCAGTAGATGCTTGCTAATCGTATTCGATATGCTGTAACTAACCAGTAGATGTTAATCGTATTTATAAGCTGTAGCTACCCGGTAGATGCTTGCTAATCGTATTCGATATGCTGTATCTAACCAGTAGATGTTAATCGTATTTATAAGCTGTAATTACCCAGTAGATGCTTGCTAATCGTATTCGATATGATGTAACTAAGCAGGAAATGCTTGCTAATCGTATTCGATATGTTGTAACTAAGCAGGAAATGCTTGCTAATCGTATTCGATATGTTGTAACTAAGCAGGAAATGCTTGCTAATCGTATTCGATATGCTGTAACTAACCAGTATATGTTAATCGTATTTATAAGCTGTAATTACCCAGTAGATGCTTGCTAATCGTATTCGATAAGCTGTAGCTAACCAGTAGACGATACTCGTATTTATAAGCTGTAACTACCCAGTAGATGCTTGCTAATCGTATTCGATATGCTGTAACTAACCAGTAGATGTTAATCGTTTTTATAAGCTGTAGCTACCCAGTAGATGCTTGCTAATCGTATTCGATATGCTGTAACTAAGCAGGAAATGCTAATTATATTATATAAAATGTAACTACCCAGTAGATGCTTGCTAATCGTATTCGATATGCTGTAGCTAACCAGTAGATGTCAATCGTATTTATAAGCTGTAGCTACCCGGTAGATGCTTGCTAATCGTATTCGATATGCTGTAACTAACCAGTAGATGTTAATCGTATTTATAAGCTGTAATTACCCAGTAGATGCTTGATAATCGTATTCGATATGCTGTAACTAAGCAGGAAATGCTTGCTAATCGTATTCGATATGCTGTAACTAAGCAGGAAATGCTTGCTAATCGTATTCGATATGTTGTAGCTAAGCAGGAAATGCTTGCTAATCGTATTCGATATGCTGTAACTAAGCAGGAAATGCTTGCTAATCGTATTCGATATGCTGTAACTAAGCAGGAAATGCTTGCTAATCGTATTCGATATGTTGCAACTAAGCAGGAAATGCTTGCTAATCGTATTCGATATGCTGTATCTAACCAGTAGATGATAATCGTATTTATAAGCTGTAACTACCCAGTATATGCTTGCTAATCGTATTCGATATGCTGTAGCTAACCAGTAGATGTTAATCGTATTTATAAGCTGTAGCTACCCAGTAGATGCTTGCTAATTGTATTCGATATGCTGTAACTAAGCAGGAAATGCTAAATATATTATATAAAATGTAACTACCCAGTAGATGCTTGCTAATCGTATTCGATATGCTGTAACTAACCAGTATATTTTAATCGTATTTATAAGCTGTAGCTACCCGGTAGATGCTTGCTAATCGTATTCGATATGCTGTATCTAACCAGTAGATGTTAATCGTATTTATAAGCTGTAGCTACCCAGTAGATGCTTGCTAATCGTATTCGATATGCTGTAACTAACCAGTAGATGTTAGTCGTATTTATCAGCTGTAATTACCCAGTAGATGCTTGCTAATCGTATTCGATATGCTGTAACTAAGCAGGAAATGCTTGCTAATCGTATTCGATAAGTTGTAGCTAAGCAGGATATGCTTGCTAATCGTATTCGATATGCTGTAACTAAGCAGGAAATGCTTGCTAATCGTATTCGATATGCTGTAACTAAGCAGGAAATGCTTGCTAATCGTATTCGATATGCTGTAACTAAGAAGGAAATGCTTGCTAATCGTATTCGATATGTTGCAAATAAGCAGGAAATGCTTGCTAATCGTATTCGATATGCTGTAACTAAGCAGGAAATGCTTGCTAATCGTGTTCGATATGCTGTAACTAAGCAGGAAATGCTTGCTAATCATATTCGATATGCTGTAAGTAAGCAGGAAATGCTTGCTAATCGTATTCGATATGTTGTAACTAAGCAGGAAATGCTTGCTAATCGTATTCGATATGTTGTAACTAAGCCGGAAATGCTTGCTAATCGTAATCGATATGCGGTAACTAAGCAGGAAATGCTTGCTAATCGTATTCGATATGCTGTATCTAAGCAGGAAATGCTTGCTAATCGTATTCGATATGTTGTAGCTATGCAGGAAATACTTGCTAATCGTATTCGATATGTTGTAACTAAGCAGGAAATGCTTGCTAATCGTATTCGATATGTTGTAACTAAGCAGGAAATGCTTGCTAATCGTATTCGATATGCTGTAACTAAGCAGGAAATGCTTGCTAATCGTATTCGATATGCTGTAACTAAGCAGCTTGCTAATCGTATTCGATATGCTGTAACTAAGCAGGAAATGCTTGCTAATCGTATTCGATATGCTGTAACTAAGCAGGAAATGCTTGCTAATCGTATTCGATATGCTGTAGCTAAGCAGGAAATGCTAATCATATACTGTAACTAAACAGAACTGCTCAGGATAGCACAAACTAGAACATGATTTAAAGTCCCTTGATGTGTTTAGTTAGAATGTGCTGCACGCCGAGATATTGCAAGGAGCGGAGGATTAGATAGCGTGATTATTGTGTTATATATCATTTTTTCAATAAATTATTAAGGCAAAAGTAAAATTTGGAAAATATGGCCATAAACGAAACTGCTTTTGTGAAATAACCATTTCTAAATGGCCTCCATTTATGGGTATTTTTTTAAACAAAATCACCAATAACTCTGTAAATAGTGGTTTACTAAAGTTAACACTAGGATAATGCATAATAATATTAATTATCATATTATGATTTAGAGTGTTATTTATAATAATAATAATTTATCAGTTTATTAGGCTAACGGTCTGTTCTTTGCACCATCATATAATGAATGCTTTGAAGTGTTGAACTAGCCTGGGTTCCAGTCTGTCGATTTTCCACCAATTTACTTCTGGCAAAACGACATTGATATTATCAGAAACGCAAGACGGTCCAATTAATGATCTCGGTATTAAAATATATGTATTTGACTGACCAGGCAAAATATACCAACGCCTGTTCCCAGGCTAGTGTTGTGTGTGTGTGTGTGTTTTACGTTTATTTATCGTCGCTACCGGTTGCCCATATGAGCGACGCCTCCTGAAGAGATTAGTAATTTTAGATTTTGGAGGGTAGTGCATGATACAGACAGAGACCCATTCCAGAGTCTCCTCTGGTTCTTTTACGTGCACGGTGTAAAGCACCGACACGAGACCTCGGTTTAACGTCCCATCTGAAAGACTGTTAATTTTATTAGGGTCAGACGGGGGATCGAACCTGCGATCCCTGGATTACCAGTCCAGCGTGTTACCACTGGACTACAGATCCGTCTAGTGTTGAACAGAATGTGCCGTTTATATGTGATAAGGGAGATAATTCTACAAGTGTGAAAAAGCACTATTCGGCTTATGGAGAGTAACGTTTTTTTAAAGCATTTCTTTTACAACAAATACTAAGCAAGTTTTAGCAACTTATATTAATCACTCTCGTTGGCGCGGATGAAAGCGTAAATGTGGTCATTCGTGTGGGCGGAAACCGAAGTACCCGGAGAAAACCCACCTGTCCGATCTGGCGACCATCGTACTATCTCACATACTGCCCGGTCAGAGGATCGAACCCGCTAACCACTGCGCTAATCGGACAGAGTAACGTTGAAGATTGGAGGATGAGTGCAAGGTTTGAGTTCCAACATCGGTACATCTGAATGACTCTTCGAGACAGACAGGTGCTGATTGCAAGGTTTGAGTTCCAACATCGGTCCATCTGAATGACCCTTCGAGACAGACAGATACTGATTGCAAGGTTTGAGTTCGAACATCGGTACATCTGAATAACTCTTCGAGACAGACAGATGCTAGGCCATTGCGTGTTTTAAGAATTAAGCATGCTATTTGATAGTTCTAGAAAAGAAAGTAGTCGTCCAAGAATTATACTTGCAGCTCGTTTTAGAAATTTTAACAAGTTTATTTTTTAAATATGTGTAGGTCAATATGATACATCATTTGTTTATTATGATACATAGGTCAATATGATGCATCATTTGTTTATTATGATACACAGGTCAATATGATGCATTATTTGTTTATTATGATACATAGGTCAATATGATGCATCATTTGTTTATTATGATACACAGGTCAATATGATGCATTATTTGTTTATTATAAAACACAGGTCAATATGATACAGTATTTGTTTATTATGATACATAGGTCAATATGATGCATCATTTGTTTATTATGATACACAGGTCAATATGATGCATCATTTGTTTATTATGATACATAGGTCAATATGATGCATTATTTGTTTATTATGATACATAGGTCAATATGATGCATCATTTGTTTATTATGATACACAGGTCAGTCAATATGATGCATTATTTGTTTATTATAAAACACAGGTCAATATGATACATTATTTGTTTATTATGATACAAAGGTCAATACGATACAGTATTTGTTTATTATGATACAAAGGTCAATATGATACATTATTTGTTTATTATGATACAAAGGTCAATACGATACAGTATTTGTTTATTATGATACAAAGGTCAATATGATACAGTATTTGTTTATTATGATACAAAGGTCAATACGATACAGTATTTGTTTATTATGATACAAAGGTCAATATGATACATTATTTGTTTATTATGATACAAAGGTCAATACGATACAGTATTTGTTTATTATGATACAAAGGTCAATATGATACATTATTTGTTTATTATGATACAAAGGTCAATATGATACATTATTTGTTTATTATGATACAAAGGTCAATATGATACATTATTTGTTTATTATGATACAAAGGTCAATATGATACATTATTTGTTTATTATGATACAAAGGTCAATACGATACAGTATTTGTTTATTATGATACAAAGGTCAATATGATACATTATTTGTTTATTATGATACAAAGGTCAATATGATACAGTATTTGTTTATTATGATACAAAGGTCAATATGATACATTATCTCTTCATGTTTTCTTCTTCTGCAAATTGAACAAGAATACTATAAATAATACTTGTTAGCGCAGTTGTAGAGCCTTAAAGACGGATATGTAGTCCAGTGGTAACACGCTGGACTGGTAATCCAGGGATCGCAGGTTCGATCCCCTGTCTGACCCTAATAAAATTAACAGTCTTTCAGATGGGACATTAAACCGAGGTCTTGTGTCGGTGCTTTACACCGTGCACGTAAAAGAACCAGAGGAGATTCTGGAATGGGTCTCTCTCTGTATCATTGCACTATCCTCCAACAATCTAAAATGACTAATCTTTTCAGGAGGCGTCGCTCATATGGGCAACCGGTAGCGACGATAAATAAACGTAAAACACAGTTGTAGAGCCGTGATAGCGCGGTGATAGCTCGGTGGTTGCGCGGTGATAGCGCGGTGGTTGCGCGGTGATAGCGCAGTTGTAGAGCCGTGATAGCGCGGTGGTAGCGCGGTGATAGCGCGGTCGTTACGGTGATAGCGCGGTGGTTGCGCGGTTGTAGAGTCGTAATAGCGCGGTGGTAGCCTGGTGATAGCGCGGTGGTTGCGCGGTGATAGCGCGGTGGTAGACCGGTGATAGTGGGGTTAATGGCGAAGCTGTAGCTTTGATAGCGCAGTGGTATCGCGGTGATATCGTAGTGTTAGAGCGGTGATAGCGAAGCTGTAGCGCGTTGATAGCGCAGTGGTAGCGCGGTGATATCGTAGTGTTAGAGCGGTGATAGCGAAGCTGTAGCGCGTTGATAGCGCCGTGGTAGCGCGGTGATATCGTAGTGTTAGAGCGGTGATAGCGAAGCTGTAGCGCGTTGATAGCGTAGTGGTAGAGCACTGATAGCGAAGCTGTAGCGCGTTGATAGCGCAGTGGTAGAGCGCTGATAGCGAAGCTGTAGCGCGTTGATAGGCAATGATAGCGCGGTGATAGCGCAGTGTTAGAGCGGTGATAGCGCCGTGGTAGCGCAGTGTTAGCGCGGTGATAGCGCAGTGGTAGTGCGGTGATAGCGCTGTGGTAGAGCGGTGATAGCGCAGTGTTAGCGTAGTGGTAGCCCGTTGATAGCGAAGCTTTAGCGCAGTGGTAGCGCGGTGATAGGCTGTGGTAGAGCGGTGGTAGCACGGTGATAGCGCTGTGGTAGCGCGATGATAGCGCCGTAGTAGAGCGTTGATAGCAGTTGTAGCCGTTACGAGTGTGCCCTTAGGCAATGCACTTAAATTCCACATAGCCTCTTCTCTCTATCCCTCATGGCGATGTATTACATCTGGAATAAGGTCTCGAGAGCGATTGAATTAGCGTTGTCAGAACTTGTCTCGCAATCAAACATAAATGTTTAACACTAAGCTGCAAACGGATATAATTATACTCAATCAACCATGTGCCAATAACTGGCAGTAGTGATCTAGCATGTATACATATATGACATGTCCATGAACTCAAGCGTGCGTGTCCACCTTAATGATTTGTTAAAGGCCTGCAGTTTGACCCCGTCCAATTGTAAAGATTTATACTTTACTACCTGTTCCATGTGATTAGTGGCTTGTATCAACAATGTAGCAGTACATTCAGTATAATTTGGCGTATGTAGGTATTTTCTAACGGTTAATATGCACGATCACTCTGTGAGCTGAGAATTAGTCAAAATGAGGCCCTGACAATTTAAGTAAACGTATATTATTGATTGTAAAGAAAATTGATAGTTATGAGTATTCAAACTACATAATCCAGATCAGCCCAGGGACATAGATTACATGTTATGTAGGTGCCTCATCAGCCGTAGCGTAATCACTGAGACTGATAATTTGTATGCATGTATATAATATATGTGTATTTATATGAATAAACTATATGTGTTCGTTATATGGTAACCTTCATACTTCATTTAATTATATATCTACAGTATTATTCGCAAGTTTTCTGTTATATTTTAAATATTTCTCTGTGTCAGTGTGTGTTTACCGATATTGATGCTACATAATAATCACAGTGAATGCTATGAGTACATGTATAATATTATAATTATAATCTCTTGAACATACGAGTATTACACATATTCTGCCGATTTCTACAAGATGCCATTGAGTAAAATAACAATGTATGTAACTGATGAGCAGAGAAAAGAATTGCTGACTTTCTTGCCAAATAAGAACTGGGACGTAGAGATGGAAATAGAAGAAACAGCCACCGCCATGGCCGTTGCAGAGGCTGCTTACGTACCTCCCCCTATGCCTCAGCATGCTGAAGGTGTTGCTGAGTGTCCACTGTGCTTGTGTTCCCCTTGCATAATAAATGAACAGAACAAACAACTTTGGTGGCCTGCTAATAATCGTCCACCGCATAATCTAAATTCACATGAGAGAAAGCTTCTATACAGGAGGTTTTGGGCAATGCTATATAATTGTGGCGTATGGAAAGATGTCAGATATATAGAGAGAAAAGTAGCGGCTAGATGAGGAGACTGTACTTGGCATAAGAGGGAACTGATGCCTGAATGTGTGGTACAGCAATGCAGGAACTGGCTGCCTAACCCGCGCAACCAGCCTTATTTGGGCCATAAGTGGAGTTGAATTGTTTATACCAGTTGTAAGTACTATACAAATACAGAACTTCAATTTCAGCAATTTATAACCTCTGATATGTACGTGGGTCATAATAGATATAAGTGGTGCTCATGTATTAGATGTATACCATGCAGGGCCTCGCATGTGGCAAATACGATGTGCGTCGACCGTCAGATTTGTACCGCTATTCCTCGTGTGTTTAGTGCGTCGACCGTCAGATTTGTACCGCTATTCCTCGTGTGTTTAAGGTCAAATATAGGTCAACCTGCAGGCCTTTAAGGAAAGGATAAAAACAGACTGACTTATTTGTCACATTTTGGATATACTATGACCGCTACTGTGGTTTCAAAGCAAAGTAATAAAATTGTTGGAATATTACAGTACTGTATAGGTAAGTCAATATACGATAGCTTACAGGTAATGTAACGTATTGTTTAAATGCACATGTACTACTAATCTACTTAACACGCATGCGCGTGTTTTTTTTACGTTTATTTATCTTCGCTATCGGTTGCCCATATTAGCGATGACATTTTTGGAGGATAGTGCAATGATACAGACATAGACCCATTCCAGAGTATCGTCTTGTTCTTCGGAGACGGATATGTGGTCCAGTAGTTAACGCGCTGGGCTGGTAATTCAGGGATCTTTCAGATGGGACTTTAAACCGAGGTCTCGTGTCGGTGCTTTACATCGTGCACGTAAAAGAACCAGAGGAGACTCTGGAATGTGTCTCTGTCTGTATCATTGCACTATCCTCCAACAATCTAAATGTATTACTCAATTTCAATTTCAGGAATTAGAGCAAGAAATCATGACAACCCTGGACGAATCTCACAACCAGCAGGTAAAGGATAAACGTACCACGGAGCACTCTCTTACAACGGATAATGCACAACACGGAGGTTCCAATGTAATATATGGGGTTGAAGATGTACCTCCGTGGTACCTATGTATCATGTTAGGATTTCAGGTAAGATACATAGCCTGCTATAATGAGAGACTGTGTTTTCTATTACCTCCCTTGACAGGTAAAGTCCGATTTATCCCGAATGGCATATCGGTCATTTTAGTTAATTGGAATCCTTTGTTTTTACCGTCGTTCACCCAACCAGATTTTTGAGGTGTATAAATATGATTTCTAGTCAAAATCTTGTTAATTGAAATCAAGTCTTACAGTACAATACCATTTGATATACTGTAGGATGGATATCTGTCGATAATTTAATACTTATAAGAGGAGAAATTGGTAGAACAGTGTTATGCATAGGACAAAAACAGAGGAAACCATTTATGAGGGGCTATCTATGTTTAGGGAGTATTCAGGGGCAGTAACTGACTAATGTCTCTCATTGTATACATGTATGCCCGTCGTGGTACATATTTGGTCTTGTTTATAGTTTAAATATTCGTGGTGCATGAGTTGTTTGTTACAATATTTGGGTTAATTATTCATGGTACATAATTAATTCATCATCTAACTTGGTAGGAATTCATGTATTCATGGTACATTGGTACATATATAACCTGGTAGGAATTCAGGTATTCATGGTACATTGGTAAATATATACCTTGTAGGAATTCAGATATTCGTGGTACATTGGTACATATATAACCTGGTAGGAATTCAGGTATTCATGGTACATTGGTACATATATACCTGGTAGGAATTCAGATATTCGTGGTACATTGGTACATATATAACCTGGTAGGAATGCAGGTATTCATGGTACATTGGTACATATATAACCTGGTAGGAATTTAGATATTCGTGGTACCTTGGTAAATATATAACCTGGTAGGAATTCAGATATTCATGGTGCATATATAACCTGGTAGGAATTCAGGTATTCGTGGTACATTGGTACATATATAACCTGGTAGGAATTCAGATATTCATGGTACATTGGTACATATATAACCTGGTAGGAATTTAGATATTCGTGGTACCTTGGTACATATATAACCTGGTAGGAATTTAGATATTCATGGTACATTGGTACATATATAACCTGGTAGGAATTTCGATATTCGTGGTACATTGGTACATATATAACCTGGTAGGAATTTCGATATTCGTGGTACATTGGTACATATATAACCTGGTAGGAATTCAGGTATTTATGGTACATTGGTACACATATAACCTGGTAGGAATTTAGATATTCGTGGTACATTGGTACATATATAACCTAGTAGGAATTTCGATATTCGTGGTACATTGGTACATATATACCTGGTAAGAATTCAGGTATTCGTGGTACAGTGGTACATATATACCTGGTAGGAATTTAGATATTCGGGGTACATATATAACCTGGTAGGAATTTAGATATTCGTGGTACATTGGTACATATATACCTGGTAGGAATTTAGATATTCAGGTACATTGGTACATACATACCTGGTAGGAATTCAGGTATTCGTGGTACAGTGGTACATATATACCTGGTAGGAATTCAGGTATTCGTGGTATATTGGTATATATACCTGGTAGGAATTCAGGTATTCATGGTACATATATACCTGGTAGGAATTCAGGTATTCATGGTATATTGGTACATATATACCTAGTAGGAATTCAGGTATTCGTGGTACAGTGGTACATATATACCTGGTAGGAATTCAGGTATTTATGGTACAGTAGTACATATATAACCTGGTAGGAATTTAGATATTCGTGGTACAGTGGTACATATATACCTGGTAGGATTTCAGGTATTCATGGTACATTGGTACATATATACCTAGTAGGAATTCAGGTATTCGTGGTACATTGGTACATATATAACCTGGTAGGAATTCCGGTATTCATGGTACATTGGTACATATATAATCTGGTAGGAATTTAGATATTCGTGGTACATTGGTACATATATAATCTGGTAGGAATTTAGATATTCGTAGTACATTGGTACATATATAACCTGGTAGGAATTCCGGTATTCTTGGTACATTGGTACATATATAACCTGGTAGGAATTTAGATATTCATGGTACATATATAACCTGGTAGTAATTTAGATATTCGTGGTACATATATAACCTGGTAGGAATTTAGATATTCGTGGTACATTGGTACATATATAACCTGGTAGGAATTTAGATATTCGTGGTACATATATAACCTGGTAGGAATTTAGATATTCGTGGTACATTGGTACATATATAACCTGGTAGGAATTCAGATATTCCTGGTACATATATAACCTGGTAGGAATTTAGATATTCGTGGTACATATATACCTGGTAGGAATTTAGATGTTCGTGGTACATTGGTACATATTTACCTGGTAGTAAATTCAGGTATTCATGGTAGAGTGGTACATATATACCTGGGAGGAATTTAGATATTCGTGGTACATTGGTACATATATAACCTGGTAGGAATTTAGATATTCGTGGTACATATATAACCTTGTAGGAATTTAGATATTCGTGGTACATTGGTACATATATACCTGGTAGGAATTCAGGTATTCATGGTACATTGGTATATATATAACCTGGTAGGAATTTAGATATTCGTGGTACATTGGTACATATATAACCTGGTAGGAATTCCGGTATTCATGGTACAGTGGTACATATATAACCTGGTAGGAATTTAGATATTCGTGTTACATATATAATCTGGTAGGAATTTAGATATTCGTAGTACATTGGTACATATATAACCTGGTAGGAATTCCGGTATTCATGGTACATTGGTACATATATAACCTGGTAGGAATTCCGGTATTCATGGTACAGTGGTACATATATAACATGGTAGGAATTTAGATATTCGTGGTACTTATATAACATGGTAGGAATTTAGATATTCATGGTACATATATAACCTGGTAGGAATTTAGATATTCATGGTACATTGGTACATATATAACCTGGTAGGAATTTAGATATTCGTGGTACATTGGTACATATATAACCTGGTAGGAATTCAGATATTCGTGGTACATATATAACCTGGTAGGAATTTAGATATTCGTGGTACATATATAACCTGGTAGGAATTTAGATATTTGTGGTACATATATACCTGGTAGGAATTTAGATATTTGTGGTACATATATAACCGGGTAGGAATTTAGATATTTGTGGTACATATATAACCGAGTAGGAATTTAGATATGTGTGGTACATATATAACCGGGTAGGAATTTAGATATTCGTAGTACATTGGTACATATATAACCTGGTAGGAATTCCGGTATTCATGGTACAGTGGTACATATATAATCTGGTAGGAATTTAGATATTCGTGGTACATATATGTGGTTTGGGGTTGTTTGGTTTTCTTCTTCTTCTTGTCGTTCGCGAATCACATGAACAAGCCGGCAGCAAACACGAAATGGGCCGTCCTCCTCAGATCCTCCCAGCAGCCATGTAACTTCGTCTGGAGAGAAGTATCTGTTGCCCAGGTTGTTTTCCTCAGCCCATGTAGATTGGGACACTCCTGGAGGACGTGTTCTGCGGTCTGGTCCCCTATTTTGCAGCTGCAGGCAGTTGATGGAGCTAGTCCAAGCTTCCGACACATGGAAGTTCAGGCGGTTATGCCCTGTTCTAAGCCGGAATATCGTGACTTGCTCCTGTCTGGTGAGAAGGTGGTAGTCATCCTTCTCGACTGTTGGCTTTGATGCAGATTTGATTATGGTGCATTTCTCCTTGTAAGTCAAATCTTTGTCTGGTTGCCTCTCGGTAGAACCTTGCTTGGCAAGCTGGTCAGCGGCTTCATTGCCAGGAATGCCTATGTGTGCAGGTACCCCTGGAGGACAGGTTTTTTAGTTACGCTGACTGTTCGAAGGGCTTCCATCAGGTGGGGTTCTTTGTTGTTAGACAGGGCATCCATCACTGAGAGCGCATCAGTCAGGAAGACAACCTGGGCACACTCCACAGTGTTGTGTACTAGAGATGCTGCTCTTTCAAGGGCCTGTACTTCTGCCCCATAGTTGCTGCAGTGTACTCCAGTAGGTAGAGCAACCGACTGTGTGTGTCCATCTGGGTGTCGGACATACACGCCTGCTCCTCCGTTTGCTACTGCTCTTGTGGCTGAACCATCTGTGTATACTTGTAGCCGTGCTTCTCCAGGATAACTCTTGTCGATGTGTGCTAGTGTGAGGGCACGTTTGACGTCATCATGTTGTCTATCTCTGGATGTCATGTATGGGATTGTACTGCAGATGGTAACGTTGGATTCATCGCTAGTCAAGCATGGCTTGGATAGAAATGGCGTTGGAGGCAATGTCTTGGCTGGGAGATGGCTGGTGTGCTTTCGAGCAAGCTTCTTGGACTGGTGGATGAAACTGCTTCGTTTTAGACGATTCTTCGTTAGTGCCTCAACTCTCTGCTTCATCGGTTGTTCTTCCTGACATCGAAACTTCTCTGTCTCTAGAAGAATTCTTGTGTCGCGACGTTCTTGCAGTGGCTGGATGGAAGTAATTTTCTCCATGGCCTTGATTAGAGTGCTCTTCATTGCACCTGTGATCAGCCTGAGAGCCTTGTTCTGAACCTTGTCGAGTGTCTGTTGGTTGGTCTTGGCTGATGATATCCAGGCAGTGGATCCATATTCCAGGTGAGGCCTGACCACACCTTGGTATATAGTCTTCAGGATGTGATCATTGGCACCCCATGTGGTGCCAGCAAGCTTCCGAAAGATTGCAAGCTTGCGCTTGGCTTTGGCCTCTGCTTTCTGGATATGTGGCTTCCATGTCAAATGTCTCTCCCAAGTATGTTGGCTCGTCGTCCGTCTTCAAGGCAGTTCCACCGACTTTGATGGTTCCAGCTTTCTGTTTGGTGGAAAGTATGAAGAGTGTGGTTGACGACTTCTCCCTTATTAATAGAGATGCACCAGTCCTCTGCCCATGCTGTGAGCTTGTCTGCGGCCATCTGCATTCTGTATGTGGCAGTCGTTGCATGTTCTTCAACACACCACATGGCCAAGTCGTCAGCATAGAGTGCTGCTTTGATACCTTTTGGGAGCTCTGCAAGCAAATCATCGATGAAGATGAGGAACAGCGTAGGCGAGATCACTCCTCCTTGAGGAACACCGTATCGGATGGGGGAATTTCTTGCTCTTCTGGTTGTCAACAAGTACTCTGGCTCTGCGATTGTGTAGGAAGGATTTGGGCCATCGGAGCATCTTGTCGGCAATTCCGCATCGTTGCATCTTGACCAGCAGCCTATCAGTCCAGACTTTGTCAAAAGCCTTCTGGAGGTCAATCCAGGTTGCAAAAACTACCTTCTGGCCTTGGAATGCATCCTCAACTTCCTGAGCGAGGTATGTTGCCTGGTCCTCTGTGCATCTGAACTGTCGGAATCCTGCTTGTTCCTTGGATAGGAGGTTTTCTGTCTCAATGTACCACATGAGTCTCTTGATAACTATCCTCTCCATTGTCTTGGCCACACAGCTAGTGAGACTAATAGGGCGATAGCTGGAAGCTTTCTTTCTATCCTTGCCGTTCTTGTAGATTGGGATAACGTTGGCTTCCTTCCAGATCTGCGGAACTATGCCTTCTTCCCAGCTAAGATTGAAGATGTCAAGAAGTTTCAGCATGGCTGAGCATCCAAGATGAGTTAGCATCTCATTGGAGAGTCCATCTGGTCCAGGTGACTTCCTCTTTTTCAGTTGTCTGAGCGCTGTGTACAGTTCCTGGTATGTAAGTGGAAGTTTCATGGAGTCTTGTTCCGTATGCCTTTTACTTCTATCCTTCTGTTCTTTCCGTGCCTCTCTTTGCTGTTGGCGTGTGCCTTTGATGTTGCCCTCTTTCTGGTAGGCTTTGGCGAGACAGTCTGCAGTCTCTTTGCCGGTCAACAGTTTCCCATCCTCATCCAACGTGATTTTCTGTCTGCTATTTTCTTCATCATTCAACTGTTTCGTGAGCCTCCACAACTTCCTTCCGTCCTTCTCAAGGTTCAGGGCAGCAGTTTTCTCCCTCCAACTTCGTCGTGTAGCTTCCAGTTTAGATTTTTGAAACTGTGCCTTTGCTTTCTGAAGTTGTTCATGGTTTTCTTGTGATGGCTGTTCTTCTGCCCTGTTCCTTGCTTCAGTGAGTTCATCTTGGAGGGTCTGCAACTGATCGGTCCAGTAGGGCTTGTATTCTCTTCTCGCACCTCTAGGGATGGTTTCATGGGCAGCTTTGAGTATGCAGCTGTTGAACTCTTTCACCACGTTGTTAGCATCTCTTCCTTGTACCTGTATGCCTCGAGTAAGAGAATTGGACCGAATAGCAAAGAGACTCCACTTGGCTTTCTTGTAGTTCCATCTAGGGTAGGGATGGTCTGTCTGTATCACTTCACTGCTGAGTGTGAGGAACACTGGTTTTTGGTCACTTCCACCAAGTTGATCGCCAACTTCTCTAACCGTACCGTTCTGGATGTCCTCTGTGCAGAATGCTAGATCTGGAGAGGTAGTAGTGTGCCATCGCCTTAAGTAGAAGGTTGGTACATCATAGAGCTGGTTGACAAGAATCAAGTTGTGCTCATCCTGCCAGTCCTCCACTTCATCCCCACGCCTATCAGACTGTGCATATCCCCAACTCTGGGAATGACTATTGAAGTCACCAACAACCATGTATCGACTGTTTGAAGCTCCAATAGTGTCAAGGGCAAGGGCTTTGTCATTTGGGCAGTAGTAGTTGACGAGGTTCAACTCAGTTGATTTGGTCTTGATCTTGAACTCCTGGTATTCCGCTCCTTCAAGGTAGGTTTTCACTTCGCTCGCATTGATGTTGTTCCGGACTAGAGTGAGCACACCACCCTTGTGTCTGTCTTGTCGGTCTGCTCGGAGGCACTGGTGGCCTCGTACTTTGAACGGCTTGTCTTTGTTCAGGTGTGTTTCCTGTATGCAGCAAACACTTACCTCTTTGTCCTGTAGTACTTGCTCCAGTTCAGTCTTTTTGTTAAAGACTCCTTCAGCATTCCACTGCATGAGCACAAGAGGTTTCTGCTTCACGTTTCGGCCAGTAGCTGTCCTTCGCCGTACCCTGGCTCCACAGGGCTGCTTAGGATGACCTCCAGTAGCTAAGGATGGGTTCCTTCGAGGTATGGATCCCGGCATTGTACCTGCCTGGCGGGTCTTCACATGTCCAGCACCATCTCGGTTTACTCTTTCTGTCATTGCGATTCATTTTGCGTTTATGCGTAGTACCGTGGTTTATTAGAATGCGCCGTGCGGCCCAGTACTTCCGGCTTAAGCATTCGAGGTTTCTGTTGGGGTTACCTCACCCTTAGGCTAGGACTTTTAAGGCGGTCCATATATTCGCCTGATGCACCCGTTATGGGACACGTGGAGTATTTAATAGGAGTAGCTTTGCCTTGTGCTATCCTGCCCCGTCCTGGTAGGTACACCGCCGTATGGTCCGGGACTGCTTATTTGATTCACAGCTAACCCCCATATCTGAGGGCCGTTCCCCTATCCGCCACCTGAGGACCCGCTGGGTAGGGGATGGTCGCCCCACTACTGAATTGGAAGCAGCATGGACCCAGTAATACATATATAATCTGGTAGGAATTTAGATATTCGTAGTACATTGGTACATATATAACCTGGTAGGAATTCCAGTATTCATGGTAAAGTGGTACATATATAACATGGTAGGAATTTAGATATTCGTGGTACATTGGTACATATATAACCTAGTAGGAATTTAGGTATTCATGTTATATTGGTACATATATAACCTGGTAGAAATTCAGATATTCGTGGTACATTGGTACATATATAACCTGGTAGAAATTCAGATATTCGTGGTACATTGGTACATATATAACCTGGTAGAAATTCAGATATTCGTGGTACATTCGTACATATATAACCTGGTAGGAATTCAGGTATTCGTGGTACATTGGTACATATATAACCTGGTAGAAATTCAGATATTCGTGGTACATTGGTACATATATAACCTGGTAGGAATTCAGGTATTCATGGTACATTGGTACATATATAACCTGGTAGAATTCCGGTATTCATGGTACATTGGTACATAAATAACCTGGTAGGAATTCAGGTATTCATGGTACATTGGTACATATATACCTGGTAGGAATTCAGATATTCATGGTACATTGCTACATATATACCTGATAGGAATCCAGATATTCATGGTACATTGGTATATATATACCTGGTAGGAATTCAGGTATACATGTACAGTGGTACATATATAACCTGGTAGGAATTCAGGTATTCATGGTACAGTGGTACATATATAACCTGGTAGGAATTCAGGTTAAATATTCGGAGTACATATATAACCTAGTAGGAATTCAGGTTAAATATCCGGGGTACATATATAACATTGTAGGAATTAAGGTTAAATATTCGGGGTACATATATAACCTGGTACGAATTCTGGTATTCGTGGTACATATATAACCTGGTAGTTATTCAGGTTAAATAGTCGGGGTACATATATAACCTGGTAGGAATTCAGGTTAAATATCCGAGGTACATATATAACCTTGTAGGAATTAAGGTTAAATATTCGTGGTACATATATAACCTGGTAGCAATTCAGGTTAAATATTCGGGGTACATATATAACCTGATAGGAATTCAGGTTAAATAGTCGGGGTACATATATAACCTGGTAGGAATTCAGGTTAAATATCCGAGGTACATATATAACCTTGTAGGAATTAAGGTTAAATATTCGTGGTACATATATAACCTGGTAGGAATTCAGGTTGAATATTCGTGGTACATATATAACCTGATAGGAATTCAGGTTAAATATTCGTGGTACATATATAACCTGGTAGGAATTCAGGGTAAATATTCGGGGTACATATATAACCTAGTAGAAATTCAGGTTAAATATCCGGAGTACATATATAACCTTGTAGGAATTGAGGTTAAATATTCGGGGTACATATATCACCTGGTACGAATTCTGGTATTCGTGGTACATATATAACCTAGTAGGAATTCGGGTTAAATATTCGGGGTACATATATAACATGGTAGGAATTCAGGTTAAATATTCTGGGTATATATGTAACCTGGTAGGAAGTCTGGTATTCGTGGTACATATATAACCTGGTAGGAATTCAGGTTAAATATTCGGGGTACATATATAACCTGGTAGGAATTCTTGTATTCGTGGTACATATATAACCTAGTAGGAATTCTGGTATTCGGGGTACATATATAACCTGGTAGGAATTCTGGTATTCGGGGTACATATATAACCTGTTAGGAATTCAGGTTGAATATTCGGGGTACATATATAACCTGGTAGGAATTCAGGTTGAATATTCGTGGTACATATATAACCTGGTAGAAATTCAGATATTCATGGTACATTGGTACATATATACCTGGTAGAAATACAGGTATACATGGTACATTGGTACATATATACCTGGTAGGAATTCAGGTATTCATGGTACAGTGGTACATATATACCTCGTAGGAATTCCGGTATTCATGGTACATTGGTACATATATACCTGGTAGGAATTCAGGTAATCATAGTACATATATACCTGGTAAGAATTCAGGTATTCATGGTACATATATACCTGGTAGGAATTCAGGTATTCATGGTACAGTGGTACATATATACCTGGTAGGAATTCAGGTATCCATGGTATATTGGTACATATATACCTGGTAGGAATTCAGGTATTCATGGTACATATATACCTGGTAGGAATTCAGGTATTCATGGTACATTGGTACATATATACCTGGTAGGAATTCAGGTATTCATGGTACAGTGGTACATATATACCTGGTAGGAATTCAGGTATTCATGGTACAGTGGTACATATATACCTGGTAGGAATTCAGGTATTCATTGTACAGTGGTACATTTATACCTGGTAGGAATTCAGGTATTCATGGTACATATATACCTGGTAGGAATTCAGGTATTCATGGTGCAGTGGTACATATATACATGGTAGGAATTCAGGTATTCATGGTACATTGGTACATATATACCTGGTAGGAATTCAGTTATTCATGGTACATAAATACCTGGTATGAATTCAGGTATTCATGGTACATTGGTACATATATACCTGGTAGGAATTCAGGTATTCATGGTACATTGGTACATATATATACCAGGTAGGAAGTCAGGTATTCGTGGTACAGTGGTACATATATACCTGGTAGGAATTCAGGTATTCATGGTACATTGGTACATATATACCTGGTAGGAATTCAGGTATTCATGGTACATATATACCTGGTAGGAATTCAGGTATTCATGGTACATTGGTACATATATACCTGGTAGGTATTCAGGTATTCATGGTACAGTGGTACATATATACCTGGTAGGAATTCAGATATTCATTGTACACATATACCTGGTAGGAATTCAGGTATTCATGGTACATTGGTACATATATACCTGGTAGGAATGCAGGTATTCATGGTACAGTGGTACATATATACCTGGTAGGAATTCAGGTATTCATGGTACAGTGGTACATATATACCTGGTAGGAATTCAGGTATTCATGGTACATTGGTACATATATATACCAGGTAGGAATTCAGGTATTCATGGTACAGTGGTACATTTATACCTGGTAGGAATTCAGGTATTCATGGTACATTGGAACATATATACCTGGTAGGAATTCAGGTATTCATGGTACATATATACCTGGTAGGAATTCAGGTATTCATGGTACAGTGTTACATATATACCTGGTAGGAATTCAGGTATTCATGGTACAGTGGTACATATATACCTGGTAGGAATTCAGGTATTCATGGTACATTGGTACATATATACCTGGTAGGAATTCTGGTATTCATGGTACATATATACCTGGTAGGAATTCAGGTATTCATGGTACAGTGGTACATATATACCTGGTAGGAATTCAGGTATTCATGGTACATTGGTCCATATATACCTGGTAGGAATTCAGGTATTCATGGTACAGTGGTACATATATACCTAGTAGGAATTCAGGTATTCATGGTACATTGGTACATATATACCTGGTAGGAATTCAGGTAATCATGGTACATATATACCTGGTAAGAATTAAGGTATTCATGGTACATATATACCTGGTAGGAATGCAGGTATTCATGGTACAGTGGTACATATAAACCTGGTAGGAATTCAGGTATTCATGGTACATTGGTACATATATACCTGGTAGGAATTCAGGTATTCATGGTACATTGGTACATATATACCTGGTAGGAATTCAGATATTCATTGTACATATATACCTGGTAGGAATTCAGGTATTCATGGTACATTGGTACATATATACCTGGTAGGAATTCAGGTATTCATGGTACAGTGGTACATATATACCTGGTAGGAATTCAGGTATTCATGGTACAGTGGTACATATATACCTGGTAGGAATTCAGGTATTCATGGTACATTGGTACATATATACCTGGTAGGAATTCAGGTATTCATGGTACATTGGTACATATATATACCAGGTAGGAAGTCAGGTATTCGTGGTACAGTGGTACATATATACCTGGTAGGAATTCAGGTATTCATGGTACATGGTACATATATACCTGGTAGGAATTCAGGTATTCATGGTACATATATACCTGGTAGGAATTCAGGTATTCATGGTACATTGGTACATATATACCTGGTAGGTATTCAGGTATTCATGGTACAGTGGTACATATATACCTGGTAGGAATTCAGATATTCATTGTACACATATACCTGGTAGGAATTCAGGTATTCATGGTACATTGGTACATATATACCTGGTAGGAATGCAGGTATTCATGGTACAGTGGTACATATATACCTGGTAGGAATTCAGGTATTCATGGTACAGTGGTACATATATACCTGGTAGGAATTCAGGTATTCATGGTACATTGGTACATATATATACCAGGTAGGAATTCAGGTATTCATGGTACAGTGGTACATATATACCTGGTAGGAATTCAGGTATTCATGGTACATTGGTACATATATACCTGGTAGGAATTCAGGTATTCATGGTACATATATACCTGGTAGGAATTCAGGTATTCATGGTACAGTGGTACATATATACCTGGTAGGAATTCAGGTATTCATGGTACATTGGTACATATATACCTGGTAGGAATTCTGGTATTCATGGTACATATATACCTGGTAGGTATTCAGGTATTCATGGTACAGTGGTACATATATACCTGGTAGGAATTCAGGTATTCATGGTACATTGGTCCATATATACCTGGTAGGAATTCAGGTATTCATGGTACAGTGGTACATATATACCTGGTAGGAATTCAGGTATTCATGGTACATTGGTACATATATACCTGGTAGGAATTCAGGTAATCATGGTACATATATACCTGGTAAGAATTAAGGTATTCATGGTACATATATACCTGGTAGGAATTCAGGTATTCATGGTACAGTGGTACATATATACCTGGTAGGAATTCAGGTATTCATGGTACATTGGTACATATATACCTGGTAGGAATTCTGGTATTCATGGTACATATATACCTGGTAGGAATTCAGGTATTCATGGTACAGTGGTACATATATACCTGGTAGGAATTCAGGTATTCATGGTACATTGGTCCATATATACCTGGTAGGAATTCAGGTATTCATGGTACAGTGGTACATATATACCTAGTAGGAATTCAGGTATTCATGGTACATTGGTACATATATACCTGGTAGGAATTCAGGTAATCATGGTACATATATACCTGGTAAGAATTAAGGTATTCATGGTACATATATACCTGGTAGGAATGCAGGTATTCATGGTACAGTGGTACATATAAACCTGGTAGGAATTCAGGTATTCATGGTACATTGGTACATATATACCTGGTAGGAATTCAGGTATTCATGGTACATTGGTACATATATACCTGGTAGGAATTCAGATATTCATTGTACATATATACCTGGTAGGAATTCAGGTATTCATGGTACATTGGTACATATATACCTGGTAGGAATTCAGGTATTCATGGTACAGTGGTACATATATACCTGGTAGGAATTCAGGTATTCATGGTACAGTGGTACATATATACCTGGTAGGAATTCAGGTATTCATGGTACATTGGTACATATATACCTGGTAGGAATTCAGGTATTCATGGTACATTGGTACATATAACCTGGTAGGAATTCAGGTATTCATGGTACAGTGGTACATATATACCTGGTAGGAATTCAGGTATTCATGGTACATTGGTACATATATACCTGGTAGGAATTCAGGTATTCATGGTACATATATACTGGTAGGAATTCAGGTATTCATGGTACATGGTACATATATACCTGGTAGGATTCAGGTATTCATGGTACTGGTACATATATACCTGGTAGGAATTAGTATCTGTACAATATACCTGGTAGGAATTCAGGTATTCATGGTACATTGGTACATATATACCTGGTAGGAATTCAGGTATTCATGGTACAGTGGTACATATATACCTGGTAGGAATTCAGGTATTCATGGTACAGTGGTACATATATACCTGGTAGGAATTCAGGTATTCATGGTACATTGGTACATATATAACCTGGTAGGAATTCAGGTATTCATGGTACATATATACCTGGTAGGAATTCAGGTATTCATGGTACAGTGGTACATATATACCTGGTAGGAATTCAGGTATTCTGGTACATGGTACATTGGTATTCGGGTAACATATATAACCTGGTAGGAATTCAGGTTGAATATTTGGGGTACATATATAACCTGGTAGGAATTCAGGTTAAATATTCGTGGTACATATATAACCTGGTAGGAATTCAGGTTAAATATTCGGGGTACATATATAACCTGGTAGGAATTCAGGTTAAATATTCGGGGTACATATATAACCTGGTAGGAATTCAGGTTAAATATTCGGGGTACATATATAACCTGGTAGGAATTCAGGTTAAATATTCGGGGTACATATATAACCTGGTAGGAATTCAGGTTAAATATTCGTGGTACATATATAACCTGGTAGGAATTCAGGTTAAATATTCGGGGTACATATATAACCTGGTAGGAATTCAGGTTAAATATTCGGGGTACATATATAACCTGGTAGGAATTCAGGTTAAATATTCGTGGTACATAATACCTGGTAATTAGGTTAAATATTCGTGTTCATATATAACCTGGTAGGATTCAGGTTAAATATTCGGGGTACATATACAATGTATAGAATGTTGCGGATTTCAGGCTAAATACACGTGGTGTATTTATGCACGTTATAATTTGAGGTTGAATATTCGTGGAGGATATACAGACTGGAATTTGAGGTTAAATATGCGTAATTCATTAATAGCCTGCTATGATTTGAGGTTAAATATGCGTAGTTCATTAATAGCCTCTTATGATGTGAGGTTAAATATGCGTAATTCATTAATAGCCTGCTAGGATTTGAGGTTAAATATGCGTAATTCATTAATAGCCTGCTAGGATTTGAGGTTAAATATGCGTAATTCATTAATAGCCTGCTAGGATTTGAGGTTAAATATGCGTAATTCATTAATATCCTGCTAGGATTTGAGGTTAAATATGCGTAATTCATTAATAGCCTGCTATGATTTGAGGTTAAATATGCGTAGTTCATTAATAGCCTCTTATGATGTGAGGTTAACTATGCGTAGTTCATTAAGAGCCTGCTAGGATTTGCGGATAAATATTCGTAATTCATTAAGAGCCAGCTAGGATTTGAGGTTAAATATGCGTAGTTCATTAATAGTCTCTTATGATGTGAGGTTAACTATGCGTAGTTCATTAAGAGCCTGTTAGGATTTGAGGATAAATATTCGTAATTCATTAAGAGCCTGTTAGAATTTGAGGTTAAATATGCGTAGTTCAGAACTATCACGCTATGATTTGAGGCTAAATATGCGTATTTCATTATAAGCCTGCTAGGATTTGAGGTTAAATATGCGTATTCCATTAATAGCCTCTTATGATTTGAGGTTAAATATGCGTATTTCATTAATATCCTGCTAGGATTTGCGGATAAATATTCGTAATTCATTAAGAGCCAGCTAGGATTTGAGGTTAAATATGCGTAGTTCATTAATAGCCTCTTATGATGTGAGGTTAACTATGCGTAGTTCATTAAGAGCCTGTTAGGATTTGAGGATAAATATTCGTAATTCATTAAGAGCCTGTTAGAATTTGAGGTTAAATATGCGTAGTTCAGTACTATCACGCTATGATTTGAGGTTAAATATGCGTATTTCATTAATAGCCTGCTAGGATTTGAGGTTAAATATGCGTATTCCATTAATAGCCTGCTAGGATTTGAGGTTAAATATGCGTATTTCATTAATAGCCTGTTAGGATTTGAGGTTAAATATGCGTATTCCATTAATAGCCTGCTAGGATTTGAGGTTAAATATGCGTATTTCATTAATACCCTGTTATGATTTGAGGTTAAATATGCGTATTTCATTAATATCCTGTTATGATTTATGTTAAATATGCGTAGTTCATTAATAGCCTGTTAGGATGTCAGTTGTATGGCTCAATGTGCAGGGTACTTACATTTAAACTAGAGGACATAGAAAACGCACATCTACATTATATGCTTATTGTTACATGAAAACGAAATACGAAGGATTCCATCAACGATGTGAAGGATCAGCAGGGAGTTCATTTCAGCTATAGTTTAGATTGCATTTTTAATTTTGTTTTATATATCATTTTAGTTGCCTGCATAGCTGGTGTCTTATTCTTTTATTATGTAGCTTCTTATGTTCATCTTATGTCTAATGTTACTGTTCGACTAAATAAGCATGTTCTGTTTTAGCATAGAGTGTCTACTTTAATTCAAATGTTTATTTCCCATAGCTGTTTTACTCTTGTTATTCATATACACATGTTGTTATATAGTCGGTTATAAAAGCTCATCAGAGCTTATGTTATTTGTGATATTTCTTGCCCACTCAAAATCAAATGTATCTTATCTTAACCTATCTTAGACCAAACTAGACCAATGGCTTATTTCCGCGAACGAATGTGGATAGGGGTGGGTTTTATACAAGTTTTTGCATACAGTCTACATCCGTTTTGTCAATGTCGGTTATGTCGAAATATCCGGTTATCTCGAAGTCGGATCAAAGTCCTATTTCAGACACTATCATTTTACATATAACTGGTTCCGTTTATATCGAATTTCGTAAAGTCAAACTTCGATTATGTCGAAGTATTTTGCTCGGTCCCACGGAATTCGACATAACGGATGTAGATTGTAATAATATTCTATTTCAGCACTATTTAACTGCCTTTGGGTCTACTATTACTGTGCCGTTGGTGCTGTACACATCGTTCTGTATGGATGACGACAAAGTGGGCCTCAGCGAGCTGATTAGCACCATATTCTTCGTATCGGGTCTTGCAACAGTCCTCCAGACAGCAATAGGTACAAGGTAAATCTACACGGAGCTCACTGGTGTTACTAGATGAACCTGCAAGTTTTACATGTCACGGTAGGACTTATAGCAACAGTCCTCCAGACAGCAATAGGTACAAGGTAAATCTACACGGAGCTCACTGGTGTTACTAGATGAACCTGCAAGTTTTACATGTCACGGTAGGACTTATAGCAACAGTCCTCCAGATAGCAATAGGTACAAGGTAAATCTACACTGAGCTCACTGGTGTTAATAGATGAACCTGCAAGTTTTACATGTCACGGTAGGACTTATAGTCACAGTTGGGGGGTAGATTATGTGTATATTTAGCTCAGCTAGCTCAGTCAGTTGTAGAACGTCCGCACTGTACGCGCGAACGGTACTGACAGTTGGCGCCCAACGTGCGACAGCGACTGAATATATACTTTCCCAGAAAATCTGTGGACTGATTTCAATTTGTTGGAGACATATGTGGAGGTACGAACTTGCTCGAGTTGGTCATGTAATCAAAATGTCCCGAGTTCTGTACACGTTTCCCACCCTGTGACATACATTTCACTGCATGTTTTAAAACCTAACAACACATTTCCTGGGCAGGCTCCAGGGAAAACCATTAATTATTGCACCAACCTCTGTTGAAATACAGTCTGAGCGGGGCTCGAACCCGTGACCATCAGTGATAATCGGTTGCAGTAGTATGCAAGTCCGCGACCGTAGACAATCGACCACGCATGCGCAACAATGAAAGCTTATATAGTTGTCCAACTTCTAGCGTCGTGATTAGCACGCACAATTCTCAACACTATAACCCATGTTTCGAACCTAGGACCGGGATGTCTATGAGCTGGTACGGTGATCATCAAATTGGACAGGTGGATTTTCTCCTGGTTGCCCCCCCACCCATATGAATGGCGACATATAGACTTTCACTAGCTCCAACGGGAGTGCTTAATATACTAGTAAGTTGTTAAGTGGAATACTTTTAAAGCAGCACTATATCGTAATAAAGGATGTTTCTTGGTAAAATACGAATGTATGTGTGTTTACAAAAATCGAAATAGCCGCTCAGAAACGATAACAATCCAATAAATATACACCGTCGTATACGCGAATTGTTTATCAACACACGACATGTAAGCACTCACAACGCGCATGCGTGAAACAACGGCGGATGTAGAAAAGCTCGTTGGAATGTCAACATATTTTGAACATGAAGAATTATCTATCTATCTTCCTCTAACGTCCAACCTCTCGCGGGGATGTAGACATGTCCCTAAAAGGCTTACAGAGGTACGAATCGACATCTCAATTAATTCAATTAAAAAAGACAACGTGGGACAAATGTGGACGATGCATTCCGAATTTAAACAAGTGCGGACGATGCGTTCCGATTGTAAACAAGTGCGTGACCGACCCAACTCGGAAAGTCCTACTTTCCGTTTCCAGTTTGTTTTATACAAATTATAATTATACAAATTATAATGTAAGAATGTGTAGCAGCATTGCTACCCATACGTAAAATTTGAATTGTTCAAATATCTTTTATATCATACGATATAGGACTGCTTTAAACGGACTCCTGGTTGGCTTAAACATATTTATTCATTCATAATGTACAGTATATTGTATACAGAATGAAATTGGATTTAATCGAAAGCTTAAAGCTTATTGAGATGATCTCAAACGTATGCAGTAAGACCAAAATATATAATAAGTGTATGCAATTATAGCTAGATAAACGGGGAATGGGAGGTTGAAGATCACAGGGCTAGTGGTAGTTAACACGCCGTTCCCGAGGATCTCCTTTCTGACGCTCCACAATGTGTTTGCTATTCTACAACAGGGTAACGTAGTTGTTAATGGGGATATATTGGATTATACGGACTATTTAGTGTGTTGTTTTAGACGGTTGGTTTACAAATCGCCAAGTGAACTGCCCCGTATGCAATCAAAGGATTTCTGAATTCCAAAAGCCTATGCACGATCGCAACCCTAAAAGGTCACAATACGGTCAGTCACAATATAGGTCAATATACTTCGATATGCTATCGCGCCGACATGATCATCGTATTATTAACATCAATTACAGAAAATGAACAGAGAATATTTTCTACATCTTTTTCGGTCAAAAGTTGTTCATGCGATTAGGTAATCATATGTCATGGTTTGTCGCTATTCATATATTTATCACCGATGCAGTTCAGTAGTCCTTACAGACGGATATGTAGTCCACTGGTAACCTAGGGATCGCAGGTTCGATCCCCCGTCTGACCATAATAAAATTAACAGTCTTTCAGATGGGACGTTAAATCTAGGTCTCGTGTCGGTGCTTTACACCGTGCACGTAAATGAACCAGAGGAGACTCTGGAATGGGTCTCTGTCTGTATCATTGAACTATCCTCCAATAATCTAAAATTACTAATCTCTTCAGGAGGCGCCGCTCATATGGGCAACCGGTAGCGACGATAAATAAACGTAAAACACACACCCAGTAGTCCAGCTTTTCACGTGTGTTCGACTGTAAACATAGTAAAAAGTAACAAGAAAAACTATTAAATATGACTGTGAAATAGTAGGACGATTGAAAACTCACTCTGCATAATACTCACTTTGCATAATACACACTCGGCATAATACTCACTCTACATAATACACACTCGGCATAATACTCACTCTGCATAATACACACTCGGCATAATACCCACTCTGCATAATACTCACTCTGCATAATACCCACTCTGCATAATACACACTCTGCATAATACTCACTCGGCATAATACACACTCTGCATAATACTCACTCTGCATAATACCCACTCTGCATAATACACACTCGGCATAATACATACTCTGCATAATACACACTCTGCATAATACTCACTCTGCATAATACTCACTCGGCATAATACTCACTCTGCATAATACTCACTCTGCATAATACACACTCTGCATAATACTCACTCTGCATAATACACACTCTGCATAATACACACTCTGCATAATACACACTCGGCATAATACACACTCTGTATAATACTCACTCTGCATAAAACTCACTCTGCATAATACTCACTCTGCATAAAACTCACTCTGCATAAAACACACTCTGCATAAAACTCACTTTGCATAATACTCACTCTGCATAGTACACACTCGGATAGAGTATATATATATATATATATATTCAAAAGTGCATAATTTAGTAATTATAATAATAATAATATATAATATTAATAATAAAGACTTTATTTAACGAGATAACTCATTTGAACAATTAAGTCAATCTACAATGAGGCCCTCAACAAATTAAAACATGAACTAGCATAATGAAACATGTAAACAGTAACCAGTAACACTTTCATAGGAAATAAGATATAAGCTGCAATAACTAATACTTATATTCATGTATAATTGTATATTATCAGTGTATTAGGTTATTGGTCTGTTCTTTGCACCACCTGCTATATAAAGTTTTGATGTGTGGAACAGAATGTGCTGTTTTGATGTGATAAGGGATGGAATTCCACAAGTGTGACTCTGAATATAAGAAATATTTCCTAAATAGTTCAGTAGTTGGCTTAGGAGGGTAAAGTTGGATATTGGCGGATGATCGCACGTTTTGAGTTTAAACATCGGAAGTAAATCCGCATGACTCTTGCAGATAGACAGGTGCTAGGCCATTGAGTGTTTTAAACATTAAGACTGGTTTTTGAAAGCTAACCCTTTCTGGGAAAGTCATCCAATTGAGAGTTGAGAAAAGGAGTGTAATAAATCTTTGTCAAGAATTAGTCTTGCAGCTCGATTTTGGAATCTAACAATTTTATCTTCTAAATATGCATTGCAGCCGCCCCCCCCCCACATGACACAAACATGTTGACAATAACATGAAACCGTGCCAAAATTAAAAAGTATATACCACATCCCTACTGGAACATCCAGGAATCATATGGGAACCAACTAGTGTTACAGTATTCCAACTACGTAACTAGATTGACCTGGCCATTTCTGGATCCCAGCTCAAGCCTGTATTCCTATGCGCACATCAGTGAAAGCTTGGAACTAGTTCCCTGAAAACAATTGGACAATTTTAATACCTATAATACGAATACATAGCAGTAATTCTTATCACACGAATTTCCATTCGTCCAGAAAACATACAGTATGTTCATTTATATTTGCAATCTTTAATTTCTTCTGATACCACATCTACTGTAAAGAGGTATTCAAATCAAACTGAAAAACAGCGGTAATATCCAATAGCTAATGGTTCGCATAGCCAGTGCTCACCCGTGAATAACGTCACTGTGTTTACACACTGTATTCCTCCGCCAAATAATACAGTATACCAACCTTCAGTTTGCAATGGCCTGCATTCTTCTACCACATCTTTTCTACACAACTAGTCTGGATTAGTTCACAATCCATTATGATTTAACAAAAGTATCCCTGTTCATCGGTGTACATCTCGCAGGAGCAGCGTATGATACTGGGGTCGTTTTGTTGTCGAATTTGCGACACGAGGCGCACACTCCAGCACCTCAATTCAACATAGGTGGTGGGGGTAAGGACTGGTCCTGATGTGGACCTAGACAACCTAATTGTCAGATCGGTTGTCTAGGTCAACACCAGGACCAGTGACGTTATTCTGTCTCTCAGTCTATTTTAGGACAACCCTCATCACTGTTGGTCATACCACTGATATGCTGCTGCGGTATGACCAACAGTGATGAGGGTTGTCCTAAAATAGACTGAGAGACAGAGAAAAGACTAGCGAGAACAACAGTGTATGAGCGAATAGGACACTAGCCAAGAACACGGTTGTAGTCCTGAAGTTGGACATCATTAATTAACAGCTTTAAGTGACAACACCATTTAATATTGCGACACCGAGTGTGTCCGCGGTGACGAACAATGTGACCGCGACCGTGGCCTCTGCGACCCCTGCTGCGACGCATTAAGTGACAACAACATTTAATACTGCGACACTGAGTGTGTCCGCGGTGACGAACACTGTGACCGCGACCGTGGCCTCTGCGACCCCTGCTGCGACCCCTGCTGCGTATACCAGTCTTACATATCAACGGAAACTTATTCTTAATAACCTATAATTATTACACTATGATTATATTATAAATGTAATATATTTATAATAAGATACAATATAATCAAATCGACTACCTTACAAGCTAAGTGGTTGGTGTAACCATAAAGATATCTTTCACTAGTCAATCGACTTGCGTTGGTCAAAATGTGGATAGCTACTGAACTCTAAACTGTCACTGGGTAAGGAGATATTTTACCCGCTCTCTTGGTTGGTCACTATAATGACCAGTGTATACCATCATGCATTGGATGTCAAACACACGAATCAAAACAGGGTATACAAATTTCTCGATCATACCACTCTATCCTAACTAATGCTAACAAATCACTCACTAATATCACTCTTATGCATCTGATACACCCACACTCCACTATGTTACATAATCCCCTCTGTTTTGTTTTAAATTGACACCTGACAATTTATTAAAGTTAAACAGTGCAATTAATATTTACCAATCTAAGGGAGATAATCAACGTATAAAATCAATATCAAAACCAATTTGATATCGCGGTTATGTCCCTTCTGAACATGTACATAATTATAAGTTTAAATCGATAACATTTTACATCGACTTGTCATCAACTAAGTTCTATATTCGATCAGTTTTTAACTTTAATAATCAGCAGCATGTATTTAGCTGTATATAAATGTATGCATGTATATGTATGCATGTATATGTATGACACAAGATGATCCAAGGGGGATTACTCACTATGGTAGAATACTAAGACCATGTACAATATCTACAATTTATTTACATATAAATGAATGATGATACTATATATAGATGCAAGATGTAATGACTGAAACGTCATTTGGCGGCCTGAAAAGTTCACGTGTTCCGTTGTTAGTTCTCTTTGCTGGTTATACACTTGTCGATTTATTTAATCATTTGCGGACTATTTCAATGATGTAACATTTTTACATATATCTGGGTTGGTTCGCTCTTAAGCGTGTCGGGCCAACCTCCTATGCCGGTTTCCTGGTTGTCCGGTCACGTGGTAACTCCGGGTCGTTCCGGTCTGCAGTTCCACTGTTAGTTGCTTAGCCTGGTGGGTCTGTCGTCGCTCATCGGGCGATTACGTGGGTGACGTCCTTTGACGGCTATCCACACATTGGCAGTTCCCCAGCTGTTAGCATCTCACACTCCACTCCATGTTGCGTGCGGGTACAATTTTATAAGTACGTCATATTAAAGACGAGCATCTAGTATGCATGTTCATTGGTATTCCATACCTGTGACTTCACTAAAGTCGGTTCCACCTGGTGTAGGCTCAGCTCCTATCTCATAGTGCCCTTCGCATCTAATTCACCAGTTTCCGCGTAAATACATACAGTTTCGTGACATCTTATCAATTATGTGATTACATCGACAAAGTTCCATTATATCAATCAAGTTCCCGCATACATGAGTATATACATAATACGTCAATTGTACACTGTAAGCTGTGTACATAACACCTTAATTATTCACTGTACGCGGTGTATGGTTACATTAGTTCATAACGGACGGATGCCGTATAATGTATCGGACTGGCACCATTCATACATCAGACGGACGATTTCTCACAGTGACATTCACATTTATACATCCATGACAATATAAAGTAACAATATAAAGTAATTACATTCAAAGTATGCAACCTAGTAACATGCCTTAGACTCCTTATTCCAATGGAACATGTTTCGCCATCGGGCGAACTATAGTTGTATAAATAACCACCTGGTTACTAATTTACAATGAATGAAACCCCGGTCAGTTCTACATAATGAACTTGTTTCGTAATCAAGTGAATGGATCGTAATCAAGTGAATGCAAACTGCATACCACGTTCTATATACTGAACTTGTTTCGCACTCCAGTGAAAGTAAACGATATACTAAACCATTGCAATAATTTACTCGAATAGCTATAACGCAAAAGACACCACCTTCTGTAGGCTGGTGAAAACAGTCAAGATTCCTTGCACAATTTGGCTATAAATATACAGCGAGAATAGTAGCCAAATTGAGTTTAAAAAGAAATATTTATAAATTGCACTTACGTGATCAAATCCGCATTTCGCTCTGACCAAATTCTCACAACGTTTGCTCCACTCACGGTCAGTTCGTGTTGTGTCGTTTGAAGTGAATGGTAATATGTCGGGTCTCTTACTGTGTTAAATAGTTGTTCAGCCCCATGCTAATCTCACAATTCACTAAATCCCTGTGCTACCGTTATCATGTGATATGTAAAATAAACTAGTTTATAGAGGCCCTGGTATATGGATTTATTACAATAGGTTACACAGAAATAAACCTTATTATGTTATCTCTGTCCGATTTTATCCAGGAAACGCTTTAAATAGTTCCCCTATAACATCCAAGAAGATTGGATCCCCTTATATCACCATACCTCCCCTTATACTCCACTTATACCTGGATCTTCGAAGATGTGTTTACCTTGATTGGAAAACCCCTTCTATAAAATGGGAAAATGAGGCCCCGACTTAGGGTTATAATAATGTGTTCATTAATACAAGAGTCATTTTGTGACAACACGTTCCCCCATAGAGAACAAGTGGATACACTTGTTTCCGACTCACAAAATTACTCTAATATTGTCCTACCTACCTATATACAACTTACCACCTACTATTTACACTACTGTTCCTTCTTACCTCGCATTACAAGCGACTGAGATAATCAGCTCCAATATTCTCACGTCTCGGAATAGCCATGATTCTCATTCGGTACGGTTGGAGTGCCAAAGCCCATCTCATCAGTCTAGCATTTGCCATCTTTGCTTTGTTGAGATACGTCAATGGTTGATGGTCTGTTTCAAGGAGGAATTCTTTCCCATATAAGTATCGATGAAACTTGTTGACTCCCCACACCACTCCCAGGCATTCCTTCTCAATCACGGCGTAGTTCCGTTCTCTGGGAAGTAGTTTCCTGCTAGCATACGCAACTGGCAGTTTTTCGAAAACATCTCTTCTATGTTTGGCATTGGTTCTGCATCGAAGATGGTCACTTTGTTCAGCTGTCTGAAATCTATGCAGAACCTGATTGACCCATCTTTCTTTTTAATCATTACAACTGGTGAGGAAAATGGTGCCTTGGACGGCTCTATCACACCTAATTTTAACATTTTCCTCACCTCTTCCGCTACCGTTGTCTTCGTGTGGAACGGGATAGGATATCCTTTCACCCTGACTGGATCCGTTGTCGTCAACTTGATGTCATGCTCCATCAGGTTCGTGATTCCTGGATGATCCGTCAGTACATCCCTATACTCGGCTAACAACCCCTCCACTTCGGTTCGTTGTTCGCTTGGTAGCGTTGGTGACACGTCGACATCCTGTACGGTCTCTGTTCCCTGTGTAGATGGACATACCATCGGCATGTCTACGCCCAGATCAGCTTCTTCTGTATCATCAACTGTGTCCAGACTCTCATCAATAACTGCAGCACACACTACTATCAGTACACCGTCATGTCTCTGTGCTTCTCTCTGTGTGTAAAGCTTCAACATATTAGCATGAAAAGTTCTGAGCTTCCCTTCTACATCAATCCTATAGTCTAATTCATTCAGCACCTGTTTAACTTCATATGGACCCTTCCATTTCAATAAAAGTTTATTGTGATTCACCGGAAGTAACACTAAGGCCTGATTTCCCACTACAAACTTACGATTCCTAGCCTTCCTGTTGTAGTACTTCCGGTATCTACCACTCGCTTTCCGCAACTGGTCCTGTGCCATCTGACATGTCTCTTCTATTCTCGTTTGTAAGTCTAACACATACTGGTATGTCGTCTTGACTTCGGCATCCCCGACATCTTTTGACCATAATTCTTTGAGAATGTACATCGGTCCTCTCACCTTCCTGCCGTACAATAACTGAAAAGGCGAGAAACCCAAACTCTCCTGAGGTACTTCTCTGTAAGCAAACAACATAGAGTTGATGAATTTGTCCCAATCTTTCGGTCTTTCTGCGCACATTCGTCGTAGCATCTGCTTCAGCGTTCCGTTAAATTTCTCCACGAGTCCATTACACATCTGATGGTATGGGGTTGTGGTCAACTGCTTCATTGATAGTAGTCGGCTGACTTCCTTCATCATCGCAGATGTAAACTGTGTTCCACAATCTGTTAACATTTCCTCTGGTACACCTAACCTGCTAAACATGTCTACAAGTGCCTCAGCTACACGTTCGGTTTCTATACTGGGTAAAGCAATCGCTTCCGGATACCTTGTAGCATAATCAACCATGGTTAAGATGTATCTATTCTTCCTATCCGTCATAGGTTCAATAGGTCCTACTATATCTACAGCTACCCTTTTAAAAGGAATATCAATAAAAGGCATATACCCCAACGGAACTTTCATTGTTTTTCCCTTGGAAATGGTCCTCTGACAAATGTCACATGACCTACAATATCTAGTTACGTCCATGCCAACCCCGGGCCAATAAAACTCTGATAAGACCCTATCCATGGTCCTCCTAATCCCCAGATGTCCTCCCATGAGAGAGTCATGTGCCAACTTAAGCACAGCTTCCCTACCCTCAGTTGGTACAACTAACTGATGCGACTTCCTCTCATCCTGAGAACTAAATTCCCGATACATTAAAGACCGCTTCAAGACAAATTTTACTGTCCCTGATCCCTTACATTTTCGTTCTTCCCCTGTGTTCGCTAAGCTCCTAAGTTTATCTAACCCTTTATCATTAGTCTGCTTTTCCGCAAATTCCCGGCTGGACATATCTAACACTGGACTAGGGACACCCAATTTACGATACGGTTTTTGTTTAGCCTGTGACCGTGTCTCTACAGCCTGTACCACTACATCATTAGACTCTGGATACTTTGCCCCTGCAATGTTCCCTAACACAACATCATACATTGCATTGTCTACGCATAACGCCTCTGTTTGCCCACTAAAGTACGGACAGTCAATCTCTACCATTGCTAGCGGAAAATATCTAACACTACCATCAATGTATCGACACGCTCTATCTTTCCCCAGAAACTGGTCTGATGCCACTAACTCACGCCTCACTACAACACAAGTACTTCCCGTATCACGCATCACCTCTACCGGTCTTCCATTCAATCTGCCGGCTTTGGACGGACAATTCCTATCACTTAAAGCTCCCAACTCTTCCCATGTATCATCTGTATCTGACACACAACAGTTACCTTCACCACGAGGAGGATAACCTCTACCTCTACCCCTAAGACGACTACGTGGCCTAAAGTTTCCTCTACCTCTAAACTCATAAAAGGTGCTATTCGGGCGTTCATCTGACACCATCGCTACCTTATCATTCCTCCGTCTACAGTCTTCAGCTCTGTGATTAGTCATCCCACAGTTATTACACTTCCTATATGGTGCGACCTTCCTACTATAGTCTCTATTCTGCCTAGGAAATATAGGAGTAGGTGTCTTACTTCCATTAAAACCTTTACTATCTCGGGTTACTACATTCTGAGCACCACCTCTGACCTCCGAGAACAAATCTGCTTGTATAGCCATGTCATTGGACTGGGTAAACTGTTTCTCCTTGAGAAATACATACAACTCTCTACTACATATACCAAGCAACTGATCTCTGATCAAATAATCTGTCACCGCCTCATACGTCTGCTCTACATGTCCTAATTCTAGCCATCTATCTAAATAGTTCCCAGACCGCCTTAAAAACTGAACAAACGTTTCCCCTTTCTCCGGTTTAGCAAATTTAAACCTGGTTCGGAATCCTTCCTCGGTTAGCTCAAACCGTTTAAGTAATGCTACCTTAAGCTTATCATAGTCACGAGAGTCATCAAATGGTAACCTGGAATACACATCTAGAGCTTTTCCCTTTAGTAATGCACTTAAATGCAGGGACCACTGATTTGGTTCCCAACCATGGACTTGCGCGTAGCGTTCAAATCTCGACAAATAACTATCCATGTTATCCGTGTCTGCCTCAAAGGGAGGTAATTTTGGCCCTTTCACGTGACTAACACCCCCTGACTTTGTTACACTAGGCTTACTGTCCTTAGCGAACTCTGCTAACTCTATGGCTCTCTGATGTTCCATACCAGCTACTTCTAAAGCTCTCTTATGTTCCTCATCTGCTCTAACTCGGTCGGCTTCTATTTTATCTTTCTTCACCTCTAGTTCTATTTCTAACTTATGTTTCTCTGCTGCTCTATCTAGCTCTATTCTCCGATTTTCTAATTCATACTTCTCCCTCTCAGCTTGCCTAGCTAATTCAAGATTCTTATTTTCTAATTCTAACTTCTCCTTCTCAGCCTGTTTCTCATTCCCTCGGGCCAGTCTTTCTTTCTCTTGTTCCTCTGAAACAAACTTCCTAAGTTCATCATCTTTATACCCGAGCTCCTTTCCTAGGACTGTCAAATCCTTAAGGCTACTCATGTTTCTACACGGTCTACTACCCACTAATTTCAATTACCCTAACCACCTTATTAACTCTAGGTTAAGGGTATACAAATCCCTATACTCTACCCTATTTTATGAATACACAACACAGTACTCACTAGATACCGGTTGGTTACTCGCCCAATGCTACGCTACACCTATTGCGCTGTCTCATTAATCACCCTATATTCTAGCATCGATGTCCCGCAATTAAACCACAACAATTCTTATAGGTATACACATCTATAGATTAACCCACTATAAATATAGAACCCTCACTGTCTGTAAAGCCAATGTGCTTTAAATACGTAGTCTCTCCAATAAATAGAGTCACAACATTCGTCAATACTTTCCACCTACACGCTGGTAGGGTTTACAACAGGTGGGACACCTTACAGGAGACGTTCGGCTATGAATATATAGCTCTCCGTAATATGTGATGTTATGCAGTCCGTCATACAAGATAACAAGGAACGACAACCCTCAGCACGTGCTTAACTACGCAACCTGGGAATCATCATTGGGTCTTCCTTAATATATTGAACTCACCCCAGGACACATTTCAGGTCAGTAGAGTTGTCTGTTCTGTCTTGTCTGCGACTGGAGCACACGTCTACAATATCAAAGTGTAAGCCGTTTAAGATAACCAAAATATTATAACTATCTGTGCAACATTAAAATAGAAGAGCCTTTACAAATAGGTAGTTAGTGTATTCTTACCATAGATCGTAATCGACTGGATACCCCACTTCTGACACCATGACACAAGATGATCCAAGGGGGATTACTCACTATGGTAGAATACTAAGACCATGTACAATATCTACAATTTATTTACATATAAATGAATGATGATACTATATATAGATGCAAGATGTAATGACTGAATACTATATATAGATGCAAGATGTAATGACTGAAACGTCATTTGGCGGCCTGAAAAGTTCACGTGTTCCGTTGTTAGTTCTCTTTGCTGGTTATACACTTGTCGATTTATTTAATCATTCGCGGACTATTTCAATGATGTAACGTTTTTACATATATCTGGGTTGGTTCGCTCTTAAGCGTGTCGGGCCAACCTCCTATGCCGGTTTCCTGGTTGTCCGGTCACGTGGTAACTCTGGGTCGTTCCGGTCTGCAGTTCCACTGTTAGTTGCTTAGCCTGGTGGGTCTGTCGTCGCTCATCTGGCGATTACGTGGATGACGTCCTTTGACGGCTATCCACACATTGGCAGTTCCCCAGCTGTTAGCATCTCACACTCCACTCCATGTTGCGTGCGGCTACAATTTTATAAGTACGTCATATTAAAGACGAGCATCTAGTATGCATGTTCATTGGTATTCCATACCTGTGACTTCACTAAGTCGGTTCCACCTGGTGTAGGCTCAGCTCCTATCTCATAGTGCCCTTCGCAACTAATTCACCAGTTTCCGCGTAAATACATACAGTTTCGTGACATCTTATCAATTATGTGATTACATCGACAAAGTTCCATTATATCAATCAAGTTCCCTCATACATGAGTATATACATAATACGTCAATTGTACACTGTAAGCTGTGTACATAACACCTTAATTATTCACTGTACGCGGTGTATGGTTACATTAGTTCATAACGGACGGATGCCGTATAATGTATCGGACTGGCACCATTCATACATCAGACGGACGATATCTCACAGTGACATTCACATTTATACATCCATGACAATATAAAGTAACAATATAAAGTAATTACATTCAAAGTATGCAACCTAGTAACATGCCTTAGACTTCTTATTCCAATGGAACATGTTTCGCCATCGGGCGAACTATAGTTGTATAAATAACCACCTGGTTACTAATTTACAATGAATGAAACCCCGGTCAGTTCTACATAATGAACTTGTTTCGTAATCAAGTGAATGGATCGTAATCAAGTGAATGCAAACTGCATACCACGTTCTATATACTGAACTTGTTTCGCACTCCAGTGAAAGTAAACGATATACTAAACCATTGCAATAATTTACTCGAATAGCTATAACGCAAAAGACACCACCTTCTGTAGGCTGGTGAAAACAGTCAAGATTCCTTGCACAATTTGGCTATAAATATACAGCGAGCATAGTAGCCAAATTGAGTTTAAAAAGAAATATCTATAAATTGCACTTACGTGATCAAATCCGCATTTCGCTCTGACCAAATGCTCACAACGTTTGCTCCACTCACGGTCAGTTCGTGTTGTGTCGTTTGAAGTGAATGGTAATATGTCAGGTCTCTTACTGTGTTAAATAGTTGTTCAGCCCCATGCTAATCTCACAATTCACTAAATCCCTGTGCTACCGTTATCATGTGATATGTAAAATAAACTAGTTTATAGAGGCCCTGGTATATGGATTTATTACAATAGGTTACACAGAAATAAACCTTATTATGTTATCTCTGTCCGATTTTATCCAGGAAACGCTTTAAATAGTTCCCCTATAACATCCAAGAAGATTGGATCCCCTTAGATCACCATACCTCCCCTTATACTCCATTTATACCTGGATCTTCGAAGATGTGTTTACCTTGATTGGAAAACCCCTTCTATAAAATGGGAAAATGAGGCCCCGACTTAGGGTTATAATAATGTGTTCATTAATACAAGAGTCATTTTGTGACAATGTATGTATGTATATGTTTAACTTTAATAATCAGCCGCATGCATGTAGCTGTATATTAATGTATGCATGTATATGTATGTATATGTTTAACTTTAATAATCAGCCGCATGCATTTAGCTGTATATAAATGTATGCATGTATATGTATGTATATGTTTAACTTTAATAATCAGCCGCATGCATGTAGCTGTATATTAATGTATGCATGTATATGTATGTATATGTTTAACTTTAATAATCAGCCGCATGTATTTAGCTGTATATAAATGTATGCATGTATATGTATGCATGTATATGTATGTATGTATGTATGTATATGTTTAACTTTAATAATCAGCCGCATGTATTTAGCTGTATATAAATGTATGCATGTATATGTATGTATATGTTTAACTTTAATAATCAGCCGCATGCATGTAGCTGTATATTAATGTATGCATGTATATGTATATATGTATGTATATGTTTAACTTTATAGATGTACGGGTTCGTGGCAACAATAAATATATATCTACTCGATAAGTTCTTGCTGGGTTATAATGCAATATAATACTGTTTATTTTCTATCTTGTGCAATTGTGTGTGTTATACGTTTTACGTGTTATTTATCGTCGCTACCTGTTGCCCATATGAGCGACGCCTCCTGAAGAGATGTGTTATTTTAGATGTTTGGAGGATAGTGCAATGATACAGACAGAGACCCATTCCAGAGTCTCCTCTGGTTCTTTTACGTGTACGGTGTAAAGCAAATTAAAGTCCCGTCTGAAAGACTGTTAATTATATTAGGGTCAGACGGGGGATCGAACCTGTGATCCCTGGATTACCAGTCCAGCGTGTTACCACCGGACTAGAGATCCGTCTGTTAAGCGATTTTCTCTCTCTCTCTCTTATTCGTAATACTATTTACATTATGTACATAGTCAACCAGCATACAAATATAACAATAATACTAGTATGTGGATTGAGTTCTGTGAATATGAATCAATAGAATAATTATTATAATAAAGTTGTCTACAATGACAGTTCTCTGATAGTTTATATATATACAGTTTTATTAAAATGTTGCACACCTATTAATGAGTATTAAGATGATTTGTGTACTTTTGTAGTGAGAATTGGACTAAACAATATATTTTCAAATTGTTTAAAAGTGAAATTAAAATGATAGCGGCTTATTACAAGTATAATAATGTATAATAATATTATAACCAATTTATTGAAAAAATGCTGAAAACTATCAGAGAACTTTCATTGTAGACAACTGTATTATAATAATATTATATTTTATTTATTATATATTAATTATATATATATAGAATGTCTGAGTCCCTATGTACCCATGCTCAAAACACAAAACCCGATAAATTGGTGGACTCCAGTGTCAGGTCAAACGACAGGGTCATCAAAGTGTGTTGCCTTTTTCAGGCGTAAATACAAGCAATTGAATATTCAAAATAATAGTTTGTTTATAAGTTGAAATACTCAGAATTCTTGGCAATGATTTGGAGAGAAAAATTACAGTCTGTACATATTCTTTCCGACCTATTCAGTGTTGCTTTATTGTGTTGTGACATCTCGATCACAGTATTATAGTATAACGCGACATTCCACATTGTTTATACAAATTTATTTTAGCTCGATTGCGAAACAAGTTACTTCAACTTATATAAATCACTCTCGAGACCTCATTCCTGATGGAATCCATCGCCACGAGGGAGAGAGAAGAGGCAACGTGGAATTTAAATGCCTCGCCTAAGGGCACAATCGTAACGGCTCCAGTGGGGCTCGAACTCCGGACCTTTCGCACCTGAAGCGAACGCGCATCCACTGCGCTATCACGACTTCCACATGTAATAAGGTATTCTCGTCACATAACCGTATTAGAAATGGTAGACATATTATATAAGTAAGTAAGTAAGTAAGTAAATGGTTTAGTATAGTGACATGTGCATGATATAACAAATTTGCAAAATATTACAAGAATCTACAAAGCACCCGGCCCAACGGGCCTATAAGTCACCTATACATAATTTACACAATTGATGTAGCATTTTAAGTTGGTTATAATGTGATTACAGCAATAATGATAGATTGCCAGTATATACATAAATATAACATAATGTATATATTCATACTAATATATCTATATTAATGGTTATACATACATGATCGTCTGTAAAGATACGATTTAACAATAAATTTTGCGCACTTGGAAAAGAGTTTAACATGTAAGACAATCTTTGTTCTGGTGTCATGTTATCATAATCTGTCACTCAAGCCGCTCTTATTGTATATGTGGACTATGTGTATGCATTAGTTTCAACTGTAATTTATATGTCATTAAAGTATTAAATCATAAACATGCCCCTGTAATAAGATCAGGTATATCCTGTCTATGTTAGACCGATATTCCAGTAAGGAACAATTGATGCAATCAGTGTTAAGACGAACGAGCTATTATTGTTAGTAAGGGCAGTGTTTTTCAGTGCTTCCAATTTATTTTGGATGTTTTATGACAATTAATTTTATCTCCAGAATACACGCCTGTCTTTCTTTAATTGCACCAAAGTTACATTTTCTGACGTCAAATATAAAAAGGATATGTGCGAATCGGATTGAGTTCATCAATACACACAGCCAGACACTGTAAGAGACAACCAGACACTGTCAGCAAACTTCTAGACAATGTCAGAGACAGCCAGACACTGTCAGAGATAGCCAGACACTGTCAAAGATTTCTAGACATTGTAAGAGACTGCCAGAGATAGTCAGACACTGTTGGAGACTATTCTAGACACTGCCAGAGACTTCTAGACACTGTCAGAGACTGCCAGACACTGTCAGAGACAGCCATACACTGAGAGCACACTTTGATACACATCTGGACTACATGCATCTTAGAATAGATTCATTCTGACAATTATTAACTGTATCAGTGTATCGGTGTATCAGATCAAAATTATTGTATCCAGCCGTCTGTGTTTAAAGAATAAATCGAAGGGAATTGAAGAACTAAAAAAGAAAAGCTTTGATCACAATGAGTGTACAGGAGACGCTTCTTAAAGCGCCTGAAATTGTGGTAATCGAACTTGAAAAGGAAGCACAACCTGGCGTGTATTATACTGTGGATGAGATACCACCCTGGCACTGTTGTGCGTTGCTCGGTTTCCAGCATTTTCTCACTGCTCTCGGTGGTCAATTATCTATGCCCTTGATCATGGCCTCGGCCTTGTGTATGGATACTGATCTAGTGGGACTGAGCTGGGTAATAAGTACATATCTAATGGTCGGCGGTGTGTCAACATGCATACAAACAACGTTTGGCGTCAGGTATTTTAACATTTCTCTTCCAAGATTAAATGTCCCCTACTCTCTTCTCTCTCTCCTATCCTCTCTTCTCTCTCCTCCTCTCTTCTCTCCTCTCCACTATCCTCTCTCTTCTCTTCTCTCCTCTCCCCTCCTCTCTCCTCTCTCCTCTCCACTCCTCCTCTCTCCTCTCCACTCCTCACTCCTCTCTCCCCTCTTCTCCACTCTCCTCTCCTCTCCACTCCTCTCTCTTCTCTCCACTCTCTTCTCTCTCCACTCTCTTCTCTCCACTCACTTATCTCTTCTCTCCTCTCCTCTCCTCTCCCCTCTCCTCTCTCCTCTCTCTGTGAATAAAGTTTAAAGATATAGAGGATACTAATGTGTGTTAGTTTATTCGTGGAAAGAATTATATAAGACCAGTCTGTCTTTCATTCTAATCATTTTCTGTATTTAGATTATGTGTGATGTATACATTGTTCAATATGTACTATATTGGGACATAACATATGTTTACACTAAGCTTCAACAAATAACATAAAACACACTAGTTTTACCTTACACCACCATCCTATAAATTTCTGGCCCAAATACTGATTCCGACCCGCCGTAGAGATATACAGCCTCTTCAAATAGATACAATTTACGATAAATATTCTTCACGTTGCTAAATCTATGTTTATGGTATCGAGGGAGATCGACATTGTAACGTTTCGAACATACATGTCGAACTGCGGCGTGTAGTAGGTCCTACTTCATTGCCAGGAATGTTGACGTTTGCTCTTGAATTTATATTTTTCAAACTAATAAAAATGTAACGACACTTTCAGTATCATTAACGGCGTGTCGCCGCCAATCAAATATAGTCCTTATAGTCGAGTGGGCATCTCGAGTATTTTTGACAATTAATAGAGAATAAAGGTAGGTATATGTAAGTAGTTGGTCGTTAACTAATTTATCCTCGCTACATACTTCTGTGCAACACACTGTTATAATGATGTTGATGATTTGCAACCGTTCTAGTCGCACACGATGAGTATATCTCTTCTTGTAGTAACATTCGTAGTCTCAGCTTAGGATGGACATGTAGGTGGTTCTTCATGTCAACAGACACACACCCATCTACTTCACAATCACAACCCGTCATGCCCTGTCCGTCTACCAATCCGTTATTTCACTCGTACATCCATTGTAGCAAGTAATTTTATTTTCAGACTGCCGATTATTCAGGGAGCGACATTTGCATTCCTCACCCCGACCTTCTCTATACTGGCGCAACCACAATGGTCCTGTCCATATACTATAGCACGTGAATGTAAGTATCTCTGATTGGCGCATCTGCAATTGTCATGCCCGTATACCTAAGAACGAGCATGTATGTATCTCTAACTGGCGCAGCCGCTTTGATCATGCCAATATACAATATGACGAACATGTAAGCGACCTGGACGACAAGATACCTAGCTGTTAGAATGGGTTTATATGCTGCTGCGCGATTACCAACAGTGAGGGGTATGGCCCTAAAATGGACCATTTCGAAAGAAGCAACACAGGACTTGTCACCGTGCGAAGAAAGAAGAAAAACAACAACAACAAAAACAACAACAACTAAACTGTGTGCATTTACGAACCATCTGCGTACAAAACTAGTTAGCCATACAGTGACCATATCCTTTGAGATGTGCATGGACTCATATGAGAAGGTGGTGGTGCAGAAGTCGGTCTCTAATTAATAATCGGCTGTAGGATGTAGATACTGTGTATACCACACCATAATTAATGCGTCTCGTTTCGTGGTGATCATCGGTTACTATTTTTAAAGTCATGTACGCGGATGAAAGGAACAGTATATATACTACTTATGATTGCTTTCCTCATGCTACATGATAAACTCACTGCAGTGTTTATGTTGAGACCGCGACAGATGAATGTTATAACATAACTTTATTGGGGTTTATATATACCATATTGATGTTAACAATTAATTGATTATCGATAACTCTGACTGGGCCTCACTTTGTTACTAGTATTGACGGTACGCCTTTTTTCTCAACCACCCAACTGAATAATGACATCAATCACGCGTTTTGACCCTAACCCAACCCTAACCCTGGGCGGAGCAAGTGATGAAGGCGCGTTATGCGTGGTTGATACTATATTCTGATCGGCTGGTTGAAATAAAGATTTTACCAATATTGACAGGTAATAAATATAACAGTAAAACCCATGCATTGCTGTACGTTCACCTGCCAGACTTTTCCGTAATCAAGGTCGGCCCAATGTCGTTAAGATTACAATGTATACTACTAGAGTACATAGAAAACGAACACCTAAATTATATACTAGAGGACATAGAAAACGCGCACCTACATTATATGATTATTATTACATGAAAACAAAATACAAAGGATTCCTTCAAAGATATATCACATCTTTATTACAATACACAAACTGAACCATTAAAAATATTCCAAAATGTTTAAAACTATGTATTTATACATTTATTGTTTTTCATGTAAAACACACTGATCCAAAGTGTGCGTTTTCTATTTCATCTAGCATAGTTGAAGTAATTCGAGGTCGTGCCTAATCGCCTCCAATCTTCGTATGAAAATATGCGGGTCAATAAGATGTTAATTAGTGGTTCTTTGCATGCGTTTAATGTTCTACTGGGGCAATGGGTGGGTGTTGATGTTGACTTGAACCTTTCAGACAGAACAATGATTAAACATTGAATTAGTTGTCAGTTGTACACATTTATTTGACCTCTATTGCGAAATAGTTCTTACAAATTATAATAAATACTCTCGATACCTCATTCCTGATGGAATCCATCGTCATGAGGGAGTGAGAAGAGGCAATGTGGAACATAAATGCCTTGGCTAATGGCACAATCGTAACAGCTACAGCTGGGTGCGAATTCCGGGTATTTCGCACCTGAAGCGAACGCGCTATCATTGTGCTATCGCGACTTAGCGAATTGTGCTTTTCCATATTAGTTTAAACATAGTATATTTCAAGCAATACAAAATATGTACATATACCTTTTACACAAATTGTCCATATTCCAAGACAAACATGAAGCAAACAGGACTACCTACACTCTGGGAAGTATACGAGGAAGGCGTAGATCTAAGCACCAGGTCTCATGTTCCAAGACAGATACGTAGCACACCGAAACACAAACCATATGTAGAGTATAAAGGGCTAAAACCTAAGAATAATGTTTCATGTTCCAAGACAGATACGTAGCACACCGAAACACAACCCATATACATGTAGAGTATAAAGGGCTAAAACCTAAGAATAATGTTTCATGTTCCAAGACAAAAACATGCTAATTATACTAGTTCACCTCGAGAAACAGTTTCCAATCATATTATATAATAACTATTGTACCTGAACTCTTTCAGCGGACCCATTTCTAGAAAATAGTACACTACCAGCGCCTGGAAGCCCTGAGCACAGAGAAATATGGCAGTCAAGAATACGAGAGGTTAGTCAGTTTCATGCGTTTTATTCACCGCATTTACCAACTCATTAAATTGAGATGCTGTTTCTAGAGTGGGTCACCGTATCGGCGAACCAACCCGCGTGTCCGTCCGTTCCTGCAATACTGCTCGGAAGAGCATCTGACTTGGAGAGTCACCATATCAAGCTAAGCTGTTAGTGCGACTTTAATGTGATGTACGCGGATGAAAGTAACAGTATATATACTACTTATGATTGCTTAATGTGATGTACGCGGATGAAAGGAACAGTATATATACTACTTATGATTGCTTAATGTGATGTACTCGGGTGAAAGGAACAGTATATATACTACTTATGATTGCTTAAAGTGATGTACGCAGATGAACAGTATATATACTACTTATGATTGCTTAATGTGATGTACGCGGATGAACAGTATATATACTACTTATGATTGCTTAATGTGATGTACGCGGATGAAAGGAACAGTATATATACTACTTATGATTGCTTAAAGTGATGTACGCGGATGAAAGGAACAGTATATATACTACTTATGATTGCTTAAAGTGATGTACGCGGATGAAAGGAACAGTATATATACTACTTATGATTGCTTATAGTGATGTAAGCGGAGGAAAGGAACAGTATATATACTACTTATGATTGCTTAATGTGATGTACGCGGATGAACAGTATATATACTACTTATGATTGCTTAATGTGATGTACGCGGATGAACAGTATATATACTACTTATGATTGCTTAATGTGATGTACGCGGATGAAGAACAGTATATATACTACTTATGATTGCTTAATGTGATGTACGCGGATGAACAGTATATATACTACTTATGATTGCTTAATGTGATGTACGCGGATGAAAGGAACAGTATATATACTACTTATGATTGCTTAATGTGATGTACGCGGATGAACAGTATATATACTACTTATGATTGCTTAATGTGATGTACGCGGATGAACAGTATATATACTACTTATGATTGCTTAATGTGATGTACGCGGATGAACAGTATATATACTACTTATGATTGCTTAATGTGATGTACGCGGATGAACAGTATATATACTACTTATGATTGCTTAATGTGATGTACGCGGATGAAAGGAACAGTATATATACTACTTATGATTGCTTAATGTGATGTACGCGGATGAAAGGAACAGTATATATACTACTTATGATTGCTTAATGTGATGTACGCGGATGAAAGGAACAGTATATATACTACTTATGATTGCTTAATGTGATGTACGCGGATGAAAGGAACAGTATATATACTACTTATGATTGCTTAATGTGATGTACGCGGATGAAAGGAACAGTATATATACTACTTATGATTGCTTAAAGTGATGTACGCGGATGAAAGGAACAGTATATATACTACTTATGATTGCTTAATGTGATGTACGCGGATGAAAGGAACAGTATATATACTACTTATGATTGCTTAATGTGATGTACGCGGATGAAAGAACAGTATATATACTACTTATGATTGCTTAATGTGATGTACGCGGATGAAAGGAACAGTATATATACTACTTATGATTGCTTAATGTGATGTACGCGGATGAACAGTATATATACTACTTATGATTGCTTAATGTGATGTACGCGGATGAAAGGAACAGTATATATACTACTTATGATTGCTTAAAGTGATGTACGCGGATGAAAGGAACAGTATATATACTACTTATGATTGCTTAATGTGATGTACGCGGATGAAAGGAACAGTATATATACTACTTATGATTGCTTAAAGTGATGTACGCGGATGAAAG